>NTHP01000003.1:3017083-3030782 GCA_003416845.1 Oplegnathus fasciatus | reverse complement strand
CTGAGATAACTGGCTCAAGAGATAAAGCAAAGCAGCAAGGCTCATTAGGAGGTGGCGCGAGGTAAAAGCCAAGCTGTTGAGGTAGAGGTGATGATGATGGCCATGACTGACCTGTTCCTCTATCAGTGGACATTAAAGAGCAACTAAACACTTGTTTTAGCTTGAAAACGCTCCCTTCACATTTTCAGAAACTACTGAAACACCAGCTAACATTACATGCTTCAAACTCGTATTGTAGTTCAACACTGTCCCCTACTTGTCTTGGTCACACACTCTTGACCTCCTGATGTCCAAACTTTCCACTAAGCTGAGAGTTGATTTCTGATTTTATATGTCTTTGGTCTATGGGGCTACTTGTCAGTTAAAAAAGCAAAGAACCGTTGTTGCAACCAACACTTTAGACTGGGACCAGAATGAGTTAATATTTAAATAAAGTGACTGTACATATACACTCATGCTAACTCAGAAAAGTGGATTTAGTGTTGAGTTACTCTTTAAAGGAAAATTCTGGTTTATCAACCTGGCATATTTCCCATAAATGTATTGTGTCTCTATGGCTTGTGCTAACTTTGCACTTTCCACCTCCGCTGTAGAGAAAGAAACAACGTATATCTGGGCAAGCTGGGCGAGCCTCCTGCAGCTTTCTAAATAAACCGTTTTTTTACATGAGTAACTTGCCTTGTCTCTGAGACTGACGGAAACTAAACACAGATAGATGCTGCCTGAAACGGCCATTATGGCTAACTGCATAGGGATCTACATCCGGGGAAACTAGCCATGTGACCTAATCACCCTGCATATTCATCCTCGCGCACCAGTTTGTTTACATGTGTGAGGCTGACTTTCAATCCGATTAAATGCAATGGCAGATTATCCCGTGGACTGTTATGAGGACGATTGTGACTCATTTCACTTTGATGGTTGACCTTATTTATTCAAACCGAAGTACACAGACTAGGAGCTACATCAACTGGAAGAGGAGACACGAAGAATGGAGGCGGAGGCAGGAAGGCAGGACTGTCCCGAAAGACAAAGTGCCTCAGGAAACTGGTGGTGTTCCTGCAGTCACTGCTCTCCACAGCCGATTGAGGAGGAAAGTGTTTGCTGCCGAGCATGGTATCTTGATGCCACATTGGGAAAATCTAGATTTGTCCACAGATGAGCATGATTCGACTTCAACAAATGAATTTGCATTTCTAATCAATATTATCATCCTGCAGACTGTGTTCCACATCCCTAAAATCAACTGAAAGAAAAGCCAGATGCCGGCTGGACCAAACGGTCAGCTCTCAATTTGATAAGGACAAGTTATTTCAATATGTAAAATGCAATGTGAGAGATTAAAATTTGTGTGACCCACGAGCAGTAAACACTGGCATTTGGTTATACATTTTCCTGGACCCACTGCCATCCAAAATTACAATGGTAGCATTGGATAATTGTTTGTATTGTATATTTAGCTCTGGGTAAAAAATATCCAAAAATAAAAAAAAATGTGACATCTTGGAGTAGTGTTTCAACTTTCAGAGCAATTAGCTACAACTGGAGTGTCTATCATCTAGTGGTAGCTGGATGCTGATAGCTGAAATAAATAAATAAGCGTCATGTTACAAGTTGCAAAATAATGAGATTTATTTAAAACAAAACAAAACAAATGAAAGAATAGTCAGACACGCTTCAATGGCTCAGCCCCGTGTAAATAGCGGTTTTGCACTAAAATTGTCAATATTTTATAAACCTCAGAGACTTATGAAGCCTATTCTAACAGTCGCAATCAATACTCACAGTTTCTCAGTTGCATTCAGTTTAATGATCCATGAATTTAATTTTCCTTTCATAGAAGCTGACATGAAAGAATTACCCAGCAATTACCAACTAAAGTCTTTCTATCAAAAATAAAGTCATGAGGAAAAGTAGGTCAGACGGCTCTGTAATGACGATGTCTAGGGAAAGAGCAGTGCTAATATTCGCAGGGTATTTCTTTTCCCTTGACTCAGCTCGAGACTTCAGTGTTTACCCTGTGTTCATCGCAGCTACAGGAAGGCTATGATTTTGATTATAGTCAGTTAAAGACATTAGAAACCATTTCAACAACGTTCTTCAGAAGTTGTCTTAGTGAGAAATTCCATTGATGCGTTTTCCCATTGATATCATTTTTATTTTTTCCATGCAGTGTGTATCAGATGTAGTGCCTTGTGTTTTTACACTGTGTTAACTGATTTGAATAAATGAACGAATCTATATGACTTACTGTCCATTTCACTTTGAGTTGTCACCTGCATATTTCAGTTTCTCCTCTGTTTATTACCCTGGATAACTGCTATGCAGCATCTATTAGCGCTGAGAAACAGATGGGTCTGTTGCCGCTCCGGTCACACCAGGGCTGTGTGGAGACGGGACCGCTTGGCTAGGTGACACCAACCATCTGCAAGCTTTTACCACTTTGAACGGGGTGCTTTCAGAGATGGCACAACAAAAAGGCGCATGAGATGAAAGAGTTACAATAATCTGTCCGATGAAATGTAACGGAAAATAAAAAGAATGCTGGGAAATACTTGAGTAAGTAAACTTGTAGGAGTGTATGACAGTGTGGGCACCTGGATTTGGACAAAGTTTAATGCTTCTAAACCCCTGCACTGTGTGATGACATTCACTAAACTATGAGGTAGCAATTTGTAATCATCAGTCATTCTTTGTCACTGCAGTAGTACATGAAATTGTAGCTCTTTTAGATGCACATGTTCCTGTCTCATTCTTTGATTTTTACTTTTTCATCTGAGTAAAAAGTGAAGAAAACATTATGATAATCAAAAGTGCTTTACACATGAATTGACAGCTGTGTATGCCAAAAAAAATAGAAGGGCAACAGAAAGACAGGGAAGGAGATATAAAGTAGATGTATAAAATATTTAAAATTAAACCGAGAATAGTAGGGAGGTGGGAAAAGGTAAAAGGAATGAATTGGGAGAAATAGTTTGTGACGTACAGGCCAGGCTGAGAGGGAGGAGGTGAACTGAGTAAGTAAGTGAGACAGCTATACATTTACTGAGTGAAAGAAGAGAAAAGGGGGATACAGCGACAATTTAAGAGAAAACAGAATGTATAGTGCTATTTTGTTAAGATAAATTGAGAAAATGAAGTGGGGAGCCATTGAGACAGCTTGGATTAGAGAGAGAAAGAGGGGAGGAGATATAGAGAGCTACAGGTAAATTGAGAGAGGGGCAAAGGGTACAAAGACCAAATTGAGCAAGTAGGGTAAAAGGAATGAAGCGAGCAATAGAAAAGGGGAAGAATGGAGGGAAAAAATTGGGGGCTTTTCTGAGTGAGGAGTGAGACGACGGGCCAGGAGAGCTCGGTGCAAGCTGATCCCTTCGGCTTTTCTCTCGGTTGACTGGCCCTACAAGCTATTACCAGGATCTAATGGCCTCATTACAGCCTGCTATCAGAGGCAGAGGGGTAACTGAACCCTGTACCTGGTCATATGATACTGCACTGATACTGGAGTGGGCCAACACACCTGAGAACGGAGGCTTACACACACACACACACACACACACACACACAGGTCATGCAAACCACACAGCCACTCAGATCATTCAAAGAGCTTACGAAAGCATATACAGTACATGCCCACACACATGCACAATTCCCTTCCATTAGATCCCAGGGGATTTTCAGGGAATAAAAACAGATATGTTCTGGTAATAGTGACAAATAATCAATCGCATTTGATGACAAAAACATGACATTCTGTCTCCCTACAAGTCAGTCCAGTTGTTGTCACTGGAGCACATGCAGATCCACCAATTTTTTGTTACTAGTACCAACATGATGGTACAAATACCAAAACAATATTTTTTTTCACCAGCTTATTGAAAGTAATAACGAGTAGGATTCGTCGGCTGCTGTTTGTAAAAGCAACATTAAAAGTTGGCCCCTCCTCCCCGGCTCGAAGCGCACACGCTTCTGGTGGTCCCACATGCTTATGATCTGGTAACTGGTACGCTACGTTTTTAGTCCCACACCTCACACCCTGCACGTTGTTACTGGTTGGGAGCTTCACATCACTGCCCAAAGGTTGACGCCCAGAAACGTCCCAAACATAGCAAAATGAGAAAATATAGGCAGAGGCAGGGACACCGCCACGCATTTCTAGTGGGCCATAAGTGATGATTGAGAGGGATTGTTTTTGTATGAGTCTATATATCGTTTCTTTTAGGAAAATCCTACTCACTATGTCTTTAAGAGATATGTGCTCCATAAAACCATAAAAAACATAGTTTTATATATTTTTTTTTCATTGAACAAAAGAAGCCCACGTTCTCAAATGTTATCTAAACAAGTATGCTCACAAGAACATTTAATTTAAATCAGGAACAATCTGATCTACTGTAAAAATCTTCATATAGTAGAGCTGCAACAGTTATTTTCTCTGTTAATCTAAAAAAAAATGAAAAAAAAATAAAATATAATAAATAAAAAATAAAAAAGTGAAAAAATTTTCTTTCAAATTACTTTTTTAGTCTGACCAACAGTCCAAAACCCAAAAAACATTCAGTTTTGCTAAGAAAGACAACTAAGAAAACCAGCAAATATTCACATTTTAAAGCCATTTAATTATTACTTAAAAATTACTTCGAACTGAACAAAAATCGACTATCAAAATAGTTACAGATTAATTTTCTGTCGATCGACTATAATAAACTAATTGTTTCAACTCCACTTAATCGATTGTGATGCTCTGTGATGCTCTGTGACACATTTCGGTATGTTTTATTGAGGTATGATACCCAGCCCTAGGTACATTATGTCTGACATTTTTCTGTTTTCTGGCTTTGTGCAAAATGAAAAATGGATCGATTGTTCTCAGCCATATAAAAATCTTTAATTTAGTGGATTTCTACTTAAATTCAATTTTTTAATCCATAGCTGCTACAGTGAAATTGGTGTTACTGGTTTTCTGGGCATAGATTGCAGGCAGTTTAATCAGAGGCTCTTTCATGGCTCTGCTGCTGTAGTGGCTCTCCTCTGTACTCCAGAATAAAAGCGGAGAGCTGTTTGAGATTGTGCCTCTCCCTCTCTGTCACAAAGGAGAGTGGAGGGGCTCTGGAAGCCCCAGAAAGCCCACAGCTCAGCTACATCACACACTCAAAACAAGCAATACACACATAAACACACATGAACACAGCGATACACAGTTTGTGCATAGAAATATGCATGCACACACAGATGCACACGGCGTCAGAATCCCTCAGTTCTAAGTACCCACGCCCACCAGCCATCGAAGAGCGAGTCAGACAGCCGCTGCCTTTGAACGTGAATTGAAAGCCCAACTAGACCCACAGAGGCTAACAGCTCCAACCCAGCAAACTGCTGTGTCTCTCACCCCCCCTTTCTTCTTCCTGTTAAAGAAAAGCAGCTCTGACAAGTGTGAGAACGGCACAGGTGTACATGTGTGTGTGTGTCTGTCGCCGTGTTTACGCACATGGGTAAACTTTGTGTGTGTGTGTGTGACAGTAGCAATTCTGGAGCTGAGAGATGTTCATTCCTTATTCATTAACACACACTGAGTGTGTCTGGTTGACGAAAGTCGGGCTTGACAAGTCCCCAGTCTAATTTGGAGCTGATTTTTGGGAGCCGAGCAGACACTGAAAGCAGCCAGTCGGCACTAAAAAGCCAAGGCCAAAACTCACATCACAATTACCAGTGATGAATAATTCACTGAGTCAGAAACATTCAGGGAATGTCACAAAAAATGTTAGCTCTCTCCGCCCTCTCTGCCTGCCTCTTTGACTCTGTATCTATGCCTGAATCTCCTTCTTTCTGCCTTTCTGAATACATTGCTTTCTGCCAGAATCTCTTTCTCCTACAGGCAGCCACGTGAGTTAGATACACAAGCAGGCAATTAGTGATCTTTTTGGAGCAGACTAGCTAGTAAACATTCTATCATGTTCAGAGCGCAAACCTCCTCCCACTGGCTTATCTGCTGTTGTGAGCTGGGTTGAGCTCAGGGAGATTTTCCGACAACGATAATGCTCAATTCACCATTTCGTGGTGGAAATCAGAGAGCTGGCACCAGCTGGCACCTTAATCTGCATTTATGAAATATGAGTGTCCCTCCCTCCCCACCCTCCCTCCTGGTTCTTCTTTTTCTTCTTCTGCTGGGAAATAAAACATTAACACACTCCATGAATAAAGAATACTTCACTTGAAGACATGACAAACGCTCGCCATTTCGAGCAGCTGATGGAGAGTAAGAGTAATGACTTAGCCTGACTCTATGCAATCTGCAGTACTGTATATTATTATATTATCTCTTCATTTTAAGAACCATCCATGAGAAGATCCACTGAGACTGTTTTTTTTCCTTTCGCCTTCAATTAACCAGATAGGTGAATTAAGGCTGTATTCCCTTTTGGCAGCTTGGCAGAAGGCCTCTAGAGGAGAAGGGGATGAAGGAGCAAATAAATTATTTCAGAGCTATGCTTTGTGCCACTCCCTCAGAGAAGAAGACGGATCCACAAGCACAGCCGAGACTAAGAAATGAGGATGAGGGAGAGAAGAGCATGGGAAAGAAATAAAAGTACTATAGGTAGAGAAAATAGCACAACAGGGGGGAAAAGGGGGGAGCGATAATGAGAGAGATTATGAGGGAAAGACACTGTTTTTGTGTGTGTGTGAGAGAGAGGCAGGGAGAAGAGATGGGGAAGAGATCATAGCTTGCAAAAGAGAATCCTCCTTGGCTGAAATAGGCTTGCTGCTGCAACAGCTGGGTCTCAGAACGCTTCAGTTTATTTGATAAGAAATCTGAATAAATGGACTGGACAATTTCCATGGAAAGACCAAAACCAACAATGTGTTAATCCGTCTCTCAATACTTTCCGACTTCCCCAGTCAGTTTGTGGCACTCAGGCCCAAGCCCATTTGTTCCAACTGAAGATGATAATCTTTTAAAATGCGTCACAAGCATATAGTCTTATATTTACCACATGCTAAGTAAATTCAGCAGGGCACTGTAGTTTTCAGCAAACTTTACTCAAGCAGGAGCAAATAGTGTATTTGCTGGGGATTATTTTCAGCTGTGGATTCATACACATTTGGAGCTCAAATGAGTATTTACAGCAACATTTTATGAAAAACGTATGTATGAAAAAAAAAGTTCATTGTTAAAATGACTGCTATTGAACAGATACAAACAACGAATACAAAAAGCAAGGCACAGACAAAGCTACTGTAGCAACCCAGTGTAATACCATCTTTTTGAAGATCTTGTAAATGCCTGGTTTTAATCAATTAGTCCATTTTCAACAGATCGTTTAAATACTCAGAACCTGCTTGAACTTGAACTTTTACTGTGAGATTCCACAATCAATCAGATTCACAAAATGAACTTCCATCTTAACTGTAAACTGAGGTCTGTCTGCAGGATCTCTATCCATCTCTGTCAGTTTGATAAGAAGCAAGCAATTAGTCCCTTAACCACTTTAATGGGAAGTGTGTTTCCTAAATGAAACAGTGAGGCATATTGACTTGTTAAGAGCATCCGCTGGCTGACATCATGCCAGTCTTTCCATTACAAGGATTCTAGGAGGCAACAAAATGCACCTGAGGATTCAGCCAGAGATTATTGTTGTTGATGTCAAAGAGGCTGTGGTGAGTTAGACGTACGTACGCATGCACGCACACATCTGCCTTCCCCTGTCACATACTTGCCATTTATCTTTCCACTTGTTTGGAGAGAGTCATCAAGTCTCTGAAGATGTCATCTAATTGAGACTCATCCTGTTGTTAATAATTCAAACCCCTCAGAGAGCTTAGGGTTAAAAACACCAACTAGCCAACCCTGAATTAGGTTGAACCAGATATATGACACCCCTGAGGTCGATCATATTCTGAGCATGATGTCTCAAAATGCAAATATACACTCCATTCACAAAAATGTTTTCCTGCCACAAACGGCTTATTTAGAGAAGACCAGTAAAGGACTGTAGCATGACACATAACAAGCTGTGGAATGTAATGTGATAAATTTATATGTGTCTAAGAAAACATGGGTTAAATTTTCAACTTATGGTAACACATTTTATATCTATCTTTTAATTCTTTATTTAATAATGACCAAAACATTAATTTAAAGCATAACTCTGGTTATTACAAGTTTTGCCTTATTTTCATAGTTTTGGCCGTCATTTCAATCGTTACTAATAACATTGTACTCACCAAGTTAATTGCTGAGACCTGGGAACACTGCAAAATGTCTAATCTGTGAGAGCACAAAACATGAGCAGTCAGACATTTATGCATTAATAAGTTTTGAACGGATCCTCCAGTTAGCCAAACATACACTATTTTAGAGAGAAAACAAAGGCAAATTATGACAAGTTCTTATCCAAACTTGCCGTTGTAAACATCCATCACAGCTTACAGACCGTCTACCTGCTTCAATTTGTAGCTGTGCACACAGTTTTATTGTGAAATGAGTGATTTCCACGAGCTCTTGCTCCCAAAAAAATAGTTTAGATAAGCTGACGTAACTGTTGGCTTGTTTACAATCGTTTGATCATCTGACTGCCCGTGTTGCCCCGTGTAACTTCACTGTTGCAATGCCACAGTGTCCCCAGATCTCAGCAATTACTTTGGTGAGTACAATGTTGTCATAAACAATATGGATGGTGGACATAAAAAAGGAAAGTAAGACCCAAGTTGTAATACACCTAAATTATCATTTCACTTTAAAATTATCTTGATGTATAACTTTAATTCCAACATTAACATGTTAACCTTAGCAAAATGATTCAGTTTTATTTAAAGATAAGTGTTATAAACACTTCCAAGATTTACCCCACTTTTTAGGTTTCAATCAAAATCCATTTCCATTAAAAAAGTCTACCTTGCATCATGCTTCACGCTCAGAGGCTCCTGTGTGTTTCCATGATGATGCTACCCTCATTGATTTTCCATCCAGGCTCTGTCAAGATGAGCTGCTGTTGTTAACCTCATTGCTGCTCTGTCCCCACTCCCCTGAGATCGTTCATATTTGCCATACAGAGCAAGAGCTCATTATTGAAAATAATTAGCAATACTAAACACAGAGCTGTCTGTTGTCACTGCCGTTGTCATGTTATTATGGATCCCAGTATAGTTACAGACGAAGAACAGATCTTTAACCAGATGTGGCCCACTATCTAAGCTTTTTTCAATTTCTAAGATAATATAATAACTTTTATTCATAATCCTGAATTAAGATTTCTATATGTCAATAATCACAGTGCTTCTACCTAGAACCCAGGTGGGATCCATATAATCTAGTTGTTACCAGTGGTTTTAAATCAAGTCCTCAAATAGTTAATAAAGGTAACCCACAAAGATCAATATTAGGCCCCTAGCTATTTTGCTATTTGCTGCACAAAAATAATATTTATTTTCCAATTGAACCATGTCAGTTTTTACGTTGACGATGCCATCTTTTATGCCATTGTTTCTACCAAAAAGCAGTCCTTATCCCCCCCAGACCTCTTTTATTAATTTTAAGCTTGTTGTTAACTCCTATTCCTAATCCATGACCTCAGTGGAAATTGAATCAATTCAGTATTGCATTATAAATACTTAAGAATTTGGTAACAATGCTGATTGTCCTACAAAGCTCATGTTGAACATCTTGCTAAAAAAACTAGCTTAAAAAGCTTGTTTCTCTCTTCAAAACAGAAAACACATTCAACAATCCACTATACTACAGTATGTGATTGTTTTACTTAGTGTGTCTGTGTGTGTGATGACTGCTTTGTATGACTGATTCGTCTTGTTTTGAACTTGTGCAGTATGCAGGTCTCTCTTTCAAAATAGATCTTTATCTTAATGAGACTTCTTCAATAAATAAAGCTTAGCTTAACTAATGTGGACATTTCCATCATACTGAACCAAACCACTGTCAAGCACATCCTGTCGTAGTCATGATCAAACCTGTAAATAACATAATTACTGTATCGACATGTTGCATGCAATTAATGTCATTATCATCATTACTCCCCTCATTATCATCAAAGACCAACGGAAGGAGAATGTGTACATGCTGCATTTACACACATGTACACAGGTGCATACACATAAACGCACTCTGAAGGCTTTAAGTTCATTGACTCGCCGTACCAAAGTCAGCACGTCCACATCTGAGGGAGGAAATTATATATTCAATTTCCATAGAGATGAGCTGAGAGTTACTTTCAGCTCCTCTTCCTATTTGAAGCTAATGAATGCAGATTGAAAAGATGTTGATTCCGTCTAAACAAACGCCCCCAACACCTGCACATCAAGTGGCAAGTCTGTCCTCTCCAGCACTGAAATAGAAAACATGATTTAAATATTCATATCCCTCAATGGACTGAATGAATAAGCAAATTAATAATCCGTCCCATTTATTTCTCTCTCTTTATTTCCTGTGGAGGTTTAAGAGCGTGGACAAGAGCAAGTAGTCTGCTTTACATTAAATGGCGTAATTTGTTATCTGGGGGTGTTGATAAATTAGTGTTCTCTGACGCAATGATGTTTCCTATTAGTCATGATCTGAGAAGGCTTCTCTTTCTGTGTTTACCTCTTTGCTCACTCACCGGAGTGGAGGAGTAAGTCTCAACAGTGGATGGAATATAGACATCACAGTGCCTCAGAGTTTGGAGCAAAGCACTACTCATGCACCACTCAGGTCGTCCATGCTAAAAATGTATGCACTTACAGTACTGTAAGAGTCATTAAAAGGCAAAAAGCATACATTATGTTGTGCTTTGGTAGCCTACAGTAGTCTAAGTGTGTGTTTCTGTATCTAAAGTCATCCTACAAATGATTTTCAGATAACTAATTTGCATCAGCAAACGCATTTTGTAAGACACCCGGGCAACCCAAAGCACTTTACTAAAGTTTAGTAAAAGCCATGGTCTTGGTTAAATATTGAAAACGTCAACTATAACTCGAAGTGAGTCAGGAAGTGTTGACTTTTTCAATATTTAACCAAAACCATAATTATTTCCTACCCTTACCGAGTGGTTAGTGGCCTAAAACTGCTCTAATAAAAGGTAATATAAAAGGTATTCAAATTGTCAGCACAAAGAAATAAAGGCCGGTGGCCAATAAAAGCCAAAGAGTCATATTATACTCACCAAAAGCTTAACAATTAAATGAAGGCTTTTAATGTGTAAAATCTACAGAAATGGTTGACTTTTTAGTTACAGTATCTTAACATAGATCGATAAAAGCTTCCAAGTGGGAAGACAAAACTAATCAGTAAGTGAAAACAGTGTTTGTGTTAGAGAGGAGAAACTCTGATCAACAGAGTGGTGAGTCTGCCATGACCCTGTTGTTGTACAGCTGGAATTAATGTTGTGGAATGTACATTATGCTGAATTCATCAAGACAACAGGTAAACATGGAGGATGTTTTGAATTTGCATTTACAGGGGAACAGGAGAAATTAGGAATAAAACTCTGATATGAGGCTGTTTCAAATAAAGTCCTAGTTTTCTCTGCCACTGAGGTAAATAAAACCAATATTTGATAAATTATGGTAACCACATGTGGACTTCGGTGTCAAAATCCTGTGCTTTGTGCAACCACCAACGCTGACAACCTCCGTTTGACTTGTGTGCAAAACTGCAGCGAGTGTATTTGGCAAAACAAATATAAAGATATTTAGTATAAGACAGGGTTGCTCTAGTTGTGTATCTTATCTGCATTGTCCCCATATGAATGAGGTAGATTTGTTGTGTTTTCAGTAAGGAAGTCTCAACAGTTTAGTGCCTCAGGAAATGAGGGAGAGTTTTTAAATTTTTCGCTCACCCCATATATTCGATGTACTTTGGCAGCATCATTGGCTGTAACAGGATATCCCAAGCTCTTTGAGTCACTTCAACAACTTAAAATAATAATATTGGGCTGTAGCCATGTCTTTCTTGGCCAAGCGAGTCTGTGGCACTGCCATGGCAGCAGCTATTTCTGCCTAAATAGCACTTAACCTGCATTTTACAAATTAAATGAGGCATCCACACAGCAGCGTAGACAGAACTGGTGCATTTCATGATGGCCGTAGTCTGCAGCTCAGGGTAAACTGTTGTGTCAGGTGTGACCTTCATGTCAAGACAGCTTGACCTTTCTGCACAGTGGTGGAGCAGTCATATTAGAAAATAATATGGAAGTGGACAGCCAAGGAGAAAAGAACACCAGGATACTTAATGCTCAGAGTCGGTGGTGAAAAACAAGAGAGAGAGAGACAGAAGGGGGACACGCACTGTATCAGGAAGAGAAATAATGCGGCAACCAGTCAAAGACTATTTCTCTCTTGTTATTTGTGTAGATAGAGGGTGCAGCAAACCCTTATCTGCATTATTAAAGGTTATGAAACAAACTACAATATAATAAACTACAAAAAAGGGTTCAAAGGAATGACATGAAAAGAAAACATCTCACCTGTGTATGATGCGCTTGGTGCGTAGGTATCCCAGGGCCAGGGCCAGCTCACAGATGTAGAGTTTGACGGTGCTCTCTGAGAAGTGGACGTTCTGCTGGAGGTGATAGCGCAGGTCTCCTCCCAAGAGCAAGTCCACCACCATAAACATGTCCTCCTCATCCTGGAAGGAATACCTGCAGGGGAATGCGGTCAGGAGTGAACAGTGACAGAGGGACGCCAGGTAGTGGCAAAGGCATGGGATGGAGATGATGGAGATTTGGAAAAGAGGATGAAATGGAAATGGGTAGATGCATATGAGGAAGAAGGAAGAGGGAGACGTGCAATATGAATGGAGGGGGAGAAGAAATCAGAAACAGAAGTGAAAATGACATAGGATGAGGAAAGACATAATCAGCAGAGAGGGATGTTTGAAGGGAAAGTAAATATGGAGATGTGGAAGTGGCAGGAGAAGTGAAGGAGGAGGGAAGAGGGGAAGAAACAGAAAGTGACAATACAGCCAGAATTAAGAGTCACATATTTACCATGCAACAGTGTAAAAGAAGGATTCAAAAAAAACCCAGCACAAAACCCTTTTTTATTTTGAGATGGGGGGAACCCATGCTGGAAGAATACGTGTTGTCTAACTCAGCAGAAGGTTGTTCTTCTAACTTTCTGTATTGCTGCAACGTTGAAGATACAACACTCTTACCCGTCGGCAATAAAAGAGGATGACAAGTGCAAATTGAACTCATGTCAGCCTTGTGCTCCTCAGGCAAATCAACCTTTAGAAGACAGTGTGAAAGACCTCAGTACAAAAGGTCTGACAAGAACAAACGGTTCAACAAAATTACCCATCAGTGTTTCATCCTCATGATCTCTGAAAACACAACCTCAGGAGCCTCCCAGGGTCTCTTGAGGGTAGATGCTGCTCTACTCCACAAGACTTACAATGAGCAGAAGAAAAACACTCGTCACACTTTTTCACATTGCAGGGGGGAGCACCTACATATTGGCTGAGTCATGCCTGAGGCAATGCTCATTATCCTGTCTTCAAGGCTAACAAGCTACGAAAATCCTTTATTATCTTGTACACAAGTGGCTATGATTGTTAGGAGACAGGTGAGACAGGTAACACAGTGTTCCTGTTTCAGCATGTTTTTGATAGCTTAAAAAGACATGTAATTTGACAGGATGTTAACTTTGCAAATTATGTAGAATGTTTTTATGCTTCTGTCTTCTGTCTTTTCTATTTCTTCTGTGTGTGTGTCCC
>NTHP01000003.1:2980553-3017074 GCA_003416845.1 Oplegnathus fasciatus | reverse complement strand
CCCCCCCCCCCTTAATCCTTACAATGAATATTTTTATTTTTAGTGTTTAGGCCTGCAGAGACTAATTTTTCGAGTTTTCGAGCCCACATTTATTACCAGTAATCTATCTGACGTTCTTATTAATAATAATGCTTCCATCAGTGCAAATTATGAAGGACAGAAGAACAAAACTATACACTTGGCACCAAAATATTCCATGTTGCTTACAAAAGTAAGCCTGATGAATCAAAATAAAAGTCCGTACATTATCGGCATATTTAAAAACACGTTCTGAACATAATCATCATCATAGTTGCTTCCTATTGTTGCTTCCTGGTTTCTACAACGAAAAGCGAATGAGGACAGTCAGCATAGAGAAAACATAATCTCTGTTGTGATTACATTAGTGATCAACAAACAGATTATCCTGGCTTTTTGTTTTTAACATTACATGAAGTGATGTGCACAGTGTTATTGAGCATTTGTATGCCCTCTACTCCATCAACATTGGCAGTTTGAAAATCTTTAATTATAGCTCAATTATTGAGCAAAATTCTGCATCCACTCAGCAACACTGTCTGCTCAGATGGCTCCCTGCCCTGCTTTTATCTCTCTTTAGGGTTAACAGGTTTTCCATCAGACTGGTGAGTATCTTGCCATTTCATTACAGCAGACCATTACACCTATTAAATATTCCTTATGTCAGTGCATAGTCAAGATTTGGCAGGGAAAACCAAACCATCTGCTTAGATTTCTCCAACAGGGAAAGTGTCAAAGGGGCACAAAATGTCACTTCCTTTATTCATGAATGAAATAACATCTAATTTAAATCATTCTTTCACTTTGTTTTTAGTGCATACTGTAAGTAGTATTTTCTTGTATATGCCTCAGTCCTTTATTAGTGTGTGAGGAATGTTTTGGGTGATAATGCCACTTGTGGTCATCCATCTATTCATCCATCCATCAAGCACTGTCATGCACAGCAAGCCTTTATCAGCATGTGGCCCACTGCATCGCCATTTGAGAAGCTGTTGCACAAGTCATCATTGATTTTACATGCAGAGCGTCCCACGGGGGACACACACATTTTTTTCCTCCTCTAAACGATGAGCTAATTAGTTTCTCTCCCACAAGAAACCCATTTATGCAAAAATAATATTAAGAAAATTGCAGCAGCCAACATTTCCTGGCTCGCCTAAAGCGTTGGTGCTGCATGCCACACAACATCCTACATCTGCAAGTTCGGATCTTCCATAAAATTGGAGAACTAACTGCCGCCCCTCTCAGGTCCTTAAACATGTTCCTGATCTGAAATAAATAGGCTACAATTTCACTGAAGACTTCCGAGTGGTGTCAATGTTGACTTGTGCATTTTTTTTTAGCCCACTGGGGTTTCTACTGGCAGACACTTCTCTGTAAGGACCATCATCTTCAGCTCAATGCTCAGTGACCGAGGGTAGTTTTTTGCCACGTTGGTGAACTCCCTGTGTTTTTCTGCGCTGGATGGATGGCGATTGATTGAGCTGACTCAAAACTGTCTGCTAAGGCTCAGATAATGCTGAGACCACTTAACATCTGATTGCCAATGGCCTCAGAGTGTGGAAAGACTATCTGTTAGATGCCCGTCCTGAAGATGCACACACATTTGCCAAAGTCACAAAGAGGTGCATGAAGATACACGCACACACACACATACAGTACTGTTCTTCTTCCTTCTCCATGTTTCAGTTAAAAAGTGCATGCATCATTAAATATTATGACGCGTTATTAGAAAATAACTTAAACAAAAATCAACACAAGATCTTGAATTTGAATGAGTCACTCGATCCTAAACACACAGATGCACAGCCACACACAGCACATCAACAAACAGTTCTCTACTAATGAACATCAGTTTTAGGGGGGGAAAAGAATGAGAAGAGGCCAGCCCTTCCCACTTAAAGTGTATAATACAGTACAGCTGAATGGATGGGACCAGCTGCAATGCTATCAATCACTCAGACAAGCAGCAATGACTTAGCCACGCCTGCGGACACCGAGGTTCTCCGAAGTTTTTGGCAAAGTTTATAAGTGTACTGTATGTGTGCGTGCATCACAAGGAGGGGGCAGCATAATGGGAGGATACTTCTTTTTTTGTTCTGAGTATATTTACAGTAAGAAGCTAAAGACTGTTTAAATCAGAACGTGTAATATAATCTGTAGTCCTCAGTTAGAGTTCCATACAGAGAGATATGAGGAAATGCATATACAAACCCAGGATTCATACCACAAAAGAGAGCCATAAGAATATCACCGAATCTGATGATAAAGAACCTACTAATGCCTTTGTTATGAAATTACAAACACTAAAATGTAATAATCTGATCTGATTTTCCAACATTTGTATTAGGTTTAATAGGTTTAATAAATTCTGGCTGCAGGCTGCAACTTTTTAAGTCATTGCTAAAGTCTGTCTTTGACATTGATTAAAGTTTTGTAGCTGTGTGAGTACTTTAGGCACATTTCTGTTCTCAGTTTTTATAATTATTTATTTTATTAAATAAATAAAGATCAATCAATCAATCAGTCAATGTGAGATGGGTGAGGAAAAGTTTCAGTCTGTGACGTCGGTTTTTGAAGTTTTAGATAGCAAAACTCGTGTACAGCGACGTTTTCTTTATTCGGTCAAATTGACAGACACCTGTTAAAATCCTATCAATCCTGCTTTTTTTGCAAGTAAAAATGACAGCCCTATAAATACAGAGACAGAATTACTTAAAAGCGACATATTCTGAGAAGAGAGGACTTCCACGGGGAGTCTACAAAGACCTGAATCTGTAAAAAAAATCAAAAGTTCCAGCTGCTGCCATTAGATGTAAGGGAGAGATAAATGAGGCGACAGAGTGGATCAGTGTGTGTGTGTTTGTGTGTGTATGCATGGAAATGAGAGAGAGGGTGTGCTGGAAAATGATATGACACTTGAGTCTAGCACAGAGAGAGGAAGCACAGATCAAACAGGCCTCATATTAACATTACATTCTCTTAAATATCAAAGCAACGCTTCACTTTGATACAGGATTTGTAGCTTTTGGGACCAACGCGACTCTGAGCGAGTTCACAGATGGTCAAAACATTCCTCCCCAATTATCCACAGTGTCCTGCTCTGTTTCTGTGTACACGCTTGGTCATGGGAAGGACTAATCAACCACAAATTTTGAAATGCTGAAATTTCTCTAAAGAGTCAGGGAGACTTGTTGTTAGTTTGAAGCTTTTATTTTCATATACAAATGACTTTGACTGTAAAATGCTTATACGGCCATTGGAGAGAATATTATGAAAATATTGTCGCATGGATACAGGAAATAAACATTCATTAAGGGAAATAGTGTAAGATCCAGCATGTAAAAATGTGTACAATTTTTTATTTTTTTTTAAACCAAAGCCGAACGTGTGTGAAATATTCATGACTGTAAACCAAGACAAGAAAAACAAGCTTTTCAGTGGTTTAAAGTGTGAGCTCGACAGCAGTTTGTGTTGCTGGATGGACTCCATTTTATTCTGTCTATTAATCATTTGATTAGCTCTCTTTGTCTCTCATTCTCTCTTTCTCCCTCTCTTTCCTGGCCTGTTTACTCTCGCTCTTTCTCCTTCAGTATACCTCAGTGTCTCTCTACCTCCTCTCTCTATAACACACACACACACACACACGCGCGTTCCCGCGCACGCATAGAGTGTAAATACCTCTAACACAGCAGAGGTAGTAAAGGTGGTAAAGAATCCAAGAGGCTGCTGTCACAAGCATTTAGCAGACACAAGCTGGACTTTAATTGCTCTTTTTCTTGGCAGACTTCCTCCAGGAAAAACAGCAGTTTATTTATTTATTTAATTGCTATAGTGTGTAATGTTTACAGTGAGACAATTTCTTCTATTGTGGTGACTTCAGTTACTTTAATCTTCAGCTTTATCATGTTTAACGTAACCTTTCAATTTAATTCAACTCTTCCACTTTCATCATAGATTACGTATTATGATCAGTTAATTCTTATTTTTGTTTAGTATTGTAATTTTAATTTTTAAGTATTTACTATTTAATTGTGCAGTTATTTATGTTATTTGATCTTTACTAGAGATATCCTGAGCAGATCCTAAGGATTGGTATCAGGGCTGATACAGGAATATTTTAATGGATTGGTATTGGCTAAAATAAAGCAGGACAAAATCCAATCGGTATCGGCAGATACCTGATATTAAAGGACTTAGATCAGGATCAAAAAAAATTTGCTAGGGACATCCCTAATCTTTATTTTGAATTTCTTTCTGTGTAATGTGTTAAAAATTGTAATCTTTTGTCTACCAAACTTTCTTTCGAGGTGATAATCCTCAAACTTTGTTCTGATCATTTTGGTAATATCTTGTGCCAAATGCTCATTGTTGCTCTGCACTGACCAAAAAAAACACTTCTCAGTCAAGCCAAACTGCTGTTGCTGCTTAAATTATCACTTTCTCTACACTACAGGATTTTCACTTTGGAAAAGCCACCTGTCACTATCAGAATAGCAAATGTAATGTAACAGCTTTTAGTAGAATATTCATTGACAGAAAAAGCCAAAATAGATATTAATATGAAAATGCAATGTATTATTACTTTATCATACATAACTACTGGATGAATGGTTGGGTTGGGGTTACGGAGGGATAACAAGTCCATCTAGTCTAATCGATAGAACACGTAAGTCGTCAATGAAACCAGTTTAATCGAGTAGAAAACCAGCTCTCATGCTTGGCTGAGGTTTCCATGTTTTCTGTCCCACAAGTCTTTCCATCGGAAAGCCAAGGTGGTAAAAACTGAAAGGGCGTCATTGTCGGGGGAAGTTGTTCTGTCTTGCAAGCAAACAGGACCGACTGACTCACTGCAATCTCTCACATGGTTGCTCAGGAACAAAGCTGCAATAAAGAGGGTCGACAGCCTGGCATGGTTATACACACAGTGAGGCACATACAGTACACTCTGATTACTGTGATGTGCACGCACAGACACACACAGGCACACACACCAGACATACTTACTACCACCCAGCAGCCTGTTGTATGAGTCAGATACCTTTTTCTTAAGATCCAACAACAGACGCTAAAACTTTATGAGTCAAGTCCCAAATTTAATGTACACACTCACAGACATAAGCCTACACACAAGGAAGTAAACACACACACACACATACATACAGTAGTTGAAATTTCTGCAGATACATACACAAAGTCAACTAAGTATTTTTTGTTACTGCATCAGCACTTGACTATTTGCATAAGTGCACATTATTGCACTTAATAATAATTTCTTGTGCTATACATACTACATGTTAGGTATTATAGCTGCAAATCAACATCATTCCTCTGGGACTGGCTGACCTTGTGCTAATTGAACTTTCTTTTTTATGCTCTTTCAGCTATATCCCCTCTCTACTTAGAGTGTAAATTGGTCTCCTATGACAATAAAAGCCCTATTTCTTCTAAAAACAAGTGCTCTCTCTTTCTCTCTCTCTTTCTCTCCCTCTGACAAGATGACACAGTATTTAGAAGGTGTTTGAATATGAATGAAGTCTCCACTGGCCTGCTGCCACTGGCTGTCAAAATGAATTAGAAATGGTACTCATTAAGTTGTTCGTCACAGGTAGACGCTGGGTCACAAAAGTTACCATTAATATGACAACATGTAAATGTATGACTAATATTACTTAAAAGAGCCTGTTTCATGTTGAGGCTGTGCGTCGGCGTTCATAGTTTTATGTTGAAAATATGACAGAAAACAATCTTTTGCAATTGTGAGTAATAAAGTTTTTAAAAAGAAATGAGGTGGAAAAATAGTGCCATCACAGTTGAGCAGCTGTGACCAAGTGATCCAATTTACACTTTGTCGGTGTTACTCACTTTTCTTTTAACACAAATAATAGCTGTTTCAGTAAGTATTACCCGCTTAACATCCAGATTAACAACATATGGTAGCATACTAGTTTGCTGCACATCTGCAATATGTAAAAACTTGAAAGTGTATTCAAATGTTTAGATTTAACTATTTTTTCAATGTTTAGATTTTTCAGGCGAGCTTTGGTGACGATTTTACGGGCTGTGTTTTACATTAATAGCAGTAGTATGACACTAAGTTTGATGACCCTGACAGAAAGCAATTCAGCCCCGTCTGACGGAAAAGATACGCTTCTGTTTTAATAAATCCAGCTGTCTACACAGGCTGTGGAACGGCTCGCGTTTTAAGCTTCATGTCTATTATCTTCCTTTTATGTGCGTAATTACAGTGATTGTGTGTTTTTGCCAAAACCCTGGTGACCTACACACACACAATACTTTGCCTGAAAGTGTCCTGTGTAGACACTGATGAAGCTGCTGCTACTGCTCTGCTAACATGCTGCTCACGTTAACTAATAAGTAATATAACGAATATAATAACATGCAAAAGAATATAGATGATAGAAAAAAATGCAAACAGTATTTTGCAGCTGCAATGGCCTGAAAAAATCACAACAGAAAGAACAAGTTCTCAAGCTTTCATAAGCAGCTGTTGCTTGATGCCTCCACCAGTATTTTGGGTAGAGAGTAGAGAACAGCAGTCAGACTGCAGATAAGCACCTGTACATTATGTTGAAATGGTGCAAACTTTTCATTAGCCTTGCTGGCATCTGGTTGCTCTCTAGCTTGCTTGTTCTCTCTTGTCTTTCAGTTGTTCCCCTCTGTCTCTGTGTCTAATGCTGCCTTTCTTTCTGTGTCTATATCTGCTCTGCCACACATGCATTTCAATGTGACCCCTCGGTGGCCTCGAGGCAGTCAGTCTGATGGGAGAGCATCCTGCATGGAGCTTTTAGAGACACAGGCACCCCAGGCCACTTCAGTAATGGAAGTCTCCGGAAACCACAGGGGCTCAGAAGTTAATGGTAACGTGTCCTTACAAAAAAACACTTCCTTTCACTCCTTTCAAAGGTAACAGTTGAGACATGAAGCTACACGTGGCTTCATTAATTCATTAATTAAAATAATACTAGATAATAATACTAAAACTGCTGCAATTTCCAAATTGCAATCAATTTCTGTTTCTTAATGACAGGAAATGTTTCAGACACACACAAATTATTCCTGTTTTAAGTAGATTATGGCCCTTAAATCAAGCAAGAAAGGTCTTCATACTGCAATATTCAGCAAAAAAATCCCAATTTTTCATTACATTACAGTAAGTGCCTAAATAAAGAATTGTTTCCCTTCTTTAAAAGTAATGGCAATGTTGGCGATATTCCTAAACGTAACTGATCTCTGAAAGAGAATATAACTGTACCCATTCATTAAATGTAATGAATCCTGGGGTTTTTTTCACCTTAAAGTAAACCATCTTCCATAACCTGAGCACCTTTTATGAAGTAAATGAACTAAACCACCTCACTCTAAACTGTACAGTGAGTTTTGTTAATTAACATCTATCTATTGAATGCCCACAGCATGAAAATAAAATCAGTAATAAAATGGCTAATTAAGACTTTGTTGTTCAACAAAAGGTATTGCAAGTACGGTGATTAGACATACTACCCATACATGCACACACACACATTTCCACACACACTATCTGACCAAAGCCCCTTCCTGAAACGGACACAGCCGGCCAACCGCTCAGACTGTGACATGTTGGATCGATGCCGACAGCCCTCCGACCTTCCTCCCACCCCGTCTACCAACACCTCCTTTGACTGACAGCTCCCATCAGTCTGTGTCTAATGCTCCCTGAGCACGCATGCATGGATGCACTCTCGTGCAAAAACACATACACACATCCCAAAAAGCACACTGGAAATGAATGATCTTACATGTAAAATATACGCTAAAACACCCCTTGTATTTAAGTGAGTCTTATTTCAGTAATTTGGCGAGTGAGCATATTTTAAAATAATTACTTTTTGTTTTATTTTAACAGGTCTTTCCACTTGTGTTTTTACTTCCATCAAGGTAACATTTAGGCTTAGTAACAGTGCTTGATCAGGATGTTTTCTTATTCTTACCACCCCTGATTCTATGATCTTCCATTTCACCAGGTCACCTTGACATCAGGCCAAATACTTGACATGCTGCTTTCCAATGTTCGGCAATGCCTGCGGTGTTAAAAGTAAAATGAGGATGTGAAGTGCACATTTTGCAGATACACAAGGATACAGTGTGTACCTTAGGCACAAGCAGATCTTACTATTGCTTACTTTGGAGTCTGGAATTAAGCTTATGTTAGCTCGCGCCATTCATTCAAAATGTACCCTATACCTAAGCAGACTGTAGTGCCTGTACAATGCAGCATTGGTACTACTAGACCTTTTATATCTGGATGCTTGGAGGAATTCTTCTCTTAGGGTTTTTTCTTTTAAATCATTGCCTTTGTGAGACATTATGTCATTTCTATTTGGTTTTCTGAGGAGAAAATGCACATGAATGGAGAATAACACTGACTGATGTCTTGCTCTGCATAGAAATGAAATGCATTAGTAAGATTACATAATAACTGAGCAAAATATGGACCCCCTGAAGCAAGTGACGCTTTTACTCCACAATGTTTCAGACTTTTATAATAAGCTTCTTCTTTTCCTTTGACAGTTACGCAAGTTATTTTTTTACAACACCGTGTTACATCACAGCAGTGTTTGTTGCAGAGGTCAGACATGGGAGATGTCATGGAATGAAGTGCCCTATAGACTTTGTTAAAAGCAGGTTTGGTTAGTTTAAACATATATTGAAACAAAAATGGCAGTGAACATTATTATTCTGTGGCCAAGTTTGTGGAAGAAAACATAGAGAAGATATTGAAGATATCATGTCATTTCCTTAATCCTAGCCAATCTTTTTGGTTGTTATCAAAAATTTAAGTTGGCCTGAAATCCTTCTGAATAACACATTCTAACATCTTTATTTTAATTTTGAACATTCACTGTGTAGCGTCTCATCCCATCTGTTTGGCAACAGATAAATTCCTAGAAAGAGTAACAAGAAAAAAAAAGGTCTGAGGCACTCACAACACTCCTCAGATGATTGCAATTCTACAATTTATTTGTTAACAGTATGGACGTATAAAATTGTAGTTGTTTCCCTTCAAGATCCAAACAGTTTTACCAGATGGCATTTCTGGAATATTAAAATAAGTCAACCAATTTTTTGCAGTACTGTTAAATATTACTGCACTACTGTTCTCCTTCTGCTTGATGCCCCAAACAAATGTGCCGCTCACAGAGAACACATTACACAGCCTGCGATCGACACATCCATCACACCAAACTGCGAGCTGAAATTCTTCCTCTGTGAGATTTCCTCCATCCACAAACAAATCAACTGCAAAATCCACCATTAAAGAGGCAGCAAGACTGAAAGCTGAATACAGCAGCATCTGATGCTGGTTGCCATCCCTCCCTCTCCCCGTCTGTCTCTGATACAGTGTGAGTGTATCTCTGGCCTTTGAGTCAAAGCAGTGCAGTGCCAATAAGGGCTCCCCTTACACAGTGGGACTTAATGCAGCGCAGGCACAACGGGCTGCCCTACTAGTGCTGGCACATCAATACACAGACCGTACCACACACTTTGTGCCAGAGGTGAAGATTTTCCATATTTCACTTTATAGTTTGCATAACTTGTTTAGAAGTCGATACATTTTTTTTTTTTTTGCTCCTGTCTTCCAAGTGCATTGTTGCTTGGCTGCGCATAGTGCACAGACGGACACCTGAGGTCATGCCCAGTAGCAAGTGCAGTGACAGCAAGAGGAGAGAAATGAAGCAGGTGGTGGAGGAGGAAGATAGGAGAGGAGGAGGAAGAAAAAGAGGAAGGTGAGAGAAGACATGGTGAACGAAAAGAGGACAAGAAGAGGGAGATGAGAGGACGGGATGGGGGACGGAAGAAAAATAAAGCCCAGTTTTCTGCATGTAGCTGGCTCAGTGCGGCTCATATGCCTGCAGGTAATTTCTCCCCGTCTCTGACCTTGAGTGCTTACCTCAGGACAATCATAACTTACGCCAACTCAACACAGTGAGAGAGACAGAAAGAGAGAGAGAGAGAGGGGGAGAGAATGGGCACAGCGCTGACCCAAGCACATCTCTGGAGGAAATCGCCCCCACCTAGGGGGGGTTTGCGCTGCCAAACGCATTAACTTCCAACCATTTTTTTTTGTCCAACACAGCATGCAATCAAGCAAGAAAGCAAGCACTGGCATTGTTTGTCTGATGAGTCTGTACACTGCACTTCTCTCTATTCCTCTGTTCACCTCCTCTGTTGTTTTCCTTCTCTACCTCCTCTCTCCTGCTCTGTGGCTATTCTCCCTTCTCCTGCGCCTCTCCTCCTCTCCTCTTTTTACTGTGCTTTTAGTCTCTTCTCATTCATTCCCACAGTGAGAACGTTAAGTTTTGTTTCCCTCAAATTAGTAATTAAGAGACAGCTATTGATTCTGCCAGAGCAGCTTTCAAAAAGATATGGAATTAATATGGGAGGAAAAGGAAGTAGGTAAACAGAGGATAGAAAAGTGGGACAGAGGACAAAGGGTAGATGGGAGGAGAACTACCTGAAGAGCGTTGGTGACACAAGTAACTCATTTAGTATCTCATGTTATTGTTCTTTTTCCAGTTTTTCAGTTTTTTATAGGGAGCTGCCTAGCTCCAAAAGAGCAAGTACTGAACCTGTAAATCAAAACGAGGAACAATAAATAAAAACTGGACCACAGAACTGTCATTCATCGTCTCTGGACAGACATTCCCTCCTCTCTGCCTTTCTGCTTGACAGAAAACCAGGGTGGCTTCCTCTCAAACGTCGCAGAGTGGGAGTGCTTATCAAGAATTAATGATGCCTTTCAGACGGAAACTTAACAAGCCATACTTATCAGGCATCTCAAAAGTATGATTCCTGGGGCTCAATAAGCTCGGGCTTTCAAATTATGATGAATGAGTTGCTGAAAATTACCTGATGAGTCATCTTAGATTAGCACACTAGAGTTTGAATGAGCTTGTGCAGTGTTGAGGGAAAGACTTCCTCGACCCCCAAACGAGCTGAGGCAAAGGCGAAGCTGCCGAGAGGAGGGTCGTGCCCACAAAAGTTGAGCTTGGATCAGTGAGCAAACTACATTTTCCTTTTAGCAACTTCACAGGCTGAGATGACGTGGATGGAGGCTTGAGAGTGTTCTTCAGTGGACAACACCTCTCTGCATCTGCAGACTCAATCCAGAGCTTTTCTTTAATGGGCGATGGTCTCTCTGTGTGTCTGTGCATTCACTGATTTAATGGACGGGATACAATCACCATAAAAATCAAATGGGTGACACAGAGCGCACTACAAAATCATTCAAATGGCTGCAATGGCTGATGGTAATAGCCAGTGTTAAACACGAGCCTTTGTGGAGATGACCTGCTGAAGTGGAAATCACTCATAGTGTGCTTAAGATTTTACACAGCAGCTTTTTGTATACATATTTAAGGAATGGAGGAGTATGCTCTGTCAAAGTCACTCAGTGGAATTAAAAGCAGTCTGAGTTAGAATGCAAAAGTAATTTCCACTCTGTAAGATGTGATCCAGGGTCATTCACAGGAAAAGACATGTACAATCGCACATTCAAATACTTATTTGCTAAAGCATGGTAGCTTACCAGAAGTTGACCAGGAAAGGATGTTCAAGGTTCTGCATGATCTGCAGCTCTTTCAAGACGTTCCTCACTTCGTTCCGCTCCACGCATTTTAGCTTGTTCATGTACTTCATGGCGTACATCTTCTTCGTGTCCTTCTTCTGTACAATGCAGACCTGATGAGATTACATAAGGGTAAATTCACTTCACTGCAGTGGTCAAAGTGGTCTGAAGTGGTTTTTGTTGCTCTGTTCTGCTTGTGTATCTGTGCTTGTGTCTAATGCTTCAATACTTTCAAGGCTGTTAAGTGACTCGCAACTCATTACAGTGCAATTCTTTCTGCACACTCTAAACAGCTAACGTATCATCCATGCAAAATGATAATGCAGTCCTCACTGCCAATATGATAAACAGCATGATGACATATGATGAACATTGCCAATGCTCTTGGGCAAAATTATGTAATTTTAAAAATGTAGCCAGAAAGTGGTGAGATGCATCATTCCTCCGTCCAGTATAATCATTGGTTAGTTATGTTTCATTACACATAGAAAAACAATGCTGTGCCCCTTTTTATTAAAAAAAAAAAGATTTCATAAAAGAAAATTCAGACATTCTATTTGACACACTGAAAAACGATGTACTTTTGCAAAATGTTGCAATACAGTAGTGTGTTTGCTGTCATCAATCCATGTTTGTCTAAAGCTTCATTGCTTGAGACACATGGACACATCAAGTGTTATAGTGCAATAACCAGAAATGTTGTCCACCTAACGAGGCTGGAAGGGAAACTTCAGGATTGCTCTTTAATCTCTGTGATCACGAATTTAATCCTCTCTTGAGACGTTCAACTTTTCACACCAGTATGTTTTGCATTTTAGAGATGGGAAACAGCGTGTTAGCATTCATTAGAATTGCTAGTGCACGTCAGTATGTGGGAATGTAGACATTTCTTTCAAAATGGCATAAAAATGCTTTCAAACTGCACTCACAGTCACATCAGTGGAAATCAATAGCACGACTCTGATGTGACGCAGCAAAACGCAGAATACAACACCTGGTGCAATCTGGGCAGCTGTCATTGCACGTATATATCAAACTGTACGTGATTACCCCCTCTTGACAATGTGTCTGAGAATAGACACTATTTTCAATATGCAGCGGTGTAATACCCCATATTTATTTGTAGTCGTGCTTGTCTGTGCTACAAGCGTCAATAAGCCAGTGATTACTGCTATCTAAGAGAGTGATCTGTGGACCAGCTGGCACAGTTAATCAGCCAAACCCTGATCGCATCACTCCTCCCATTGAACAGCTTGCCATCTACTGTGATTAGACTGCTTATCTGTTGTTGGACAGAGTTGAAATGCTTTGTGGGTTTCGTGTATACATGTGCATGGGAGTGTGCATGTGCGTCGCTACATGTGCCTACATGTAGTGTCAGTTCTGATGTGAATTACTCCGCACTATATGGTTTAACAGCAGGAGGAAACGTGACCGCTATCACCTCAGATTTGTGTCCGTGGAGCTGTTGGTTGGTCTCGGGCAAATTAAACCGGAAGGCTTTACTAGACTGTGTATGATAACTATTGTACTGACAGAGAGGGGACATGGTATGTTATTTGTAACAACATGTTGCGCCACATGTCCACATGCCCCTTTAAGGAAATCAAAGGGGATCATGTTAGAGCTGCAACGATTACATTTGATTGACAGAAAAACAATTTGCTGGTATTTTGATAATCGATTAAACATTTAAGTCATTTTTCGAGCAGAAATGCTGAACTTTCCCTGCCTCCAGCTTCTACATTGTGAGGATTTGATGCTATTTATTGTCTAATGATGATAGTATAATACGATAGTAAAATCAATAACTTTGGGTTTTGGAGTGTTGGTCGGACAAAACAAGCAATTTGATGATATCACCTCTGGCTTTAGGAAACTGTGACGGGCATTTTTCACTATTTTCTGACATTTTACAGATCAAGTGAATAATCTAGTAAATAAACAAATTAATCAGGGATGAAACTTAAGAATGACATGCGAAATTTGTATTTTTGCTGTATTCTTTAAAGTTTTGTTTCATATGTATTGCTTATTTTTATTGGTCTTGTTTTTAAGTGCATCTCTTGTGATTGGCCTTTTATCATTGAATCAGTTGTGCACATATTGTTTTGTCTTTTAAGTGATCAGATAGACGGGCTCCTGAGCAATACTAATATGTGTTACTGTGTCAGTGTCGGTATTGTAGTGTCAGTATGTCCTTCATATGTCCTTTGTTGTGACCTGTTTGACTGTTTATTATTTTCTTTTTGTTTTTCATAGGATACTAAACTAGTTCATCCTTTAGGGATTAAAAAATGCATTTGTCATGAAGCTGAAACATGCTAGAACACTGTTTTGGGTACACAATTTTTCTCTCTCCAGTCTGAAAAAAGAACACTTTGGCAAACATGGACTTACTTTTCCGAAACTTCCTTTTCCTATCGCCCTCAGGATCTGGAAGTGGTCGAAATTCACTGTGAGACAGAAGATTACTTAAATTACTTATTATTACTTATTATTATTTCTCCCCACTATTAAAACAAGATGAAACAGTTTTACAAGATCAGCACTAGATATTCATATTTGCTGTAGTTTAAACATTTTGAAAGTTATGGATTTCAGCTTCATCAACTGTATACGCTAGCTAATGAAGAAGGGAAAGAAAATATGCACAATATTAAAGTGTTACAGGTAGATACAGCCTTCTGTAGAAGATCAAATGACACATTAGTCCTTTTAAAATGAAACAACGTCATTCAATCATTCTAAATGGAAATAGATGGATGTTAAGTGTCAGTGCAGTTACAGTAGGTTCACTGTGAGGTTTGCTTTGAGCTCATTTGAACAATGCAGACAGTCAAGCTGAAGCAGATGGAGGTCTCCAGGGCAACTGCAGGTCACTGACATTGTATAGCAGAGGATTGAAATAAGCTTCAGCACAAAGACATCTTTTATGACCGTTGCATGTTTTTCCACCGAACAAAAGACATATTTTTAGCTCTTTTTTTTTTTTGCAGCTCAATATCCATCATTCTCTCCTCTGCACACTTATTAAACTCTCTCGCTCACAGACACACACCACCTAAACCAGAGCTTAACTCCCTATCTCACTCTCCTCCATCTATCAGCAACATTTATCGCCAATTGGAACCGGATGGAGCTGTTTGTTTCTTGCTGCCATGACAACCAGGACACAAGGTTTTCCCTTTCTGCTGTTTCCCCGAGGATGGAACAGCTGCTGTCCACTCTCTGCACTCATCTGACCACACATTCATAATCACAATCTTTCCCAAAAATACATACGTATATTGTACATAAAATGCTGACTGAAAACATCACCTGCTTTTCTTGCGACAGTGAAGCGTGCACACACACACACACACACACACACACACGCACACACTCTCATTCTGCCTGCAGTCACTAGATCTATTGGATGTGACAGTTAATGTTATGCTCTGTTAGTCACGTATCACTGGCACTTCCTCCTCTCACACTATCTGCGTTGGAGTGTTGACACAGCCTACTCTGATAGGGACCATATGAGGCCCGCTTTATAAATGCACACACACATGCATTGCAGATGACGATGGTGTACATACTTAACATACACACAAACACACACTCCAGACAAACATGGTCATTTTCCTGCTGAGCAACTTGGAGATTCTCCCTCTGATGGGTTTTTCAAGGAGACAGCTGTGGTCGTGGATGAGAGGGCAGAGCTCTGTGATCGCGGAGAGAGCGAGAGAGGCATTCATGCAAAGGGAGAGAGAGAGAGAAAGCAGACACAGAAAGAGAGGGAGGGTGTGAGATGGAGACTGTCATATTTTACCAGCAGAACTTTGAATGGTTTAATATGCTGTATTAAATGATGGACACATGAGTAACGGAGCGTGTAATGATTGAAATCTGCACATGAGTAGAATTGACACATTGACAGCCTTTCCACGGCTGAGACTAACTAAGGAAATGATCTGACTGAGGAACTCATCTGCCAGTCAATTGGAATTTGACTGACACATGCTAATCAGTTTGGATTGAAGTAATCACATTTGTTCAGTTTGAGTCTCACGCAGTCTCACATGCTCTCTGTATGCCTGCACTGTAACGTATGTCTGTTCTTTCTTTGTCTGTCAGAAATTGTCTGCATCTCTGTCATTTTGGCCCTCCGTCCACACTGAAAGCTCTCGCATACTCAAAAACGGACACACAGGTGATTCTCTTTATACTCATACTGCTCATTCATTTTGAGCTGCATGTGAATCTCCGCAGAGACGTCCATACCGGCCTTTGCGGACACGTGCAAATGAGGAAATTTACGTTATGCAGCAGATCCTCGCAGCTATGAAACTTACCATTTGAGCTTAAGCCGGTGTTTTTGACACCCGAAAAACACTCTGCAGAGTGGATAAATCTGAAAACGCCAGCTGTAAGTTTTCATGTGGACAAAGAAAAAAAAAAGTTAAGAGGACAACTTTTTGTTGCCTCTGAGCCTCACTCATTTTGAAGTATGAGGCTGGTGTTATTCTATATTTTTCTTATTGTCAACAAAATCTCATGAAAAATATGTGGAACTGACTCAAAATAAACTACGGCGCTTGCATTCATCATAATGAATGAACATGTTCGCCAGTGCAACAGTGTGGCTCTTTGATGTGTTTTTTTTTTTTGTCAAAAAAATCATAAAAGAGTGATCTGATTTACGTCTCACTCGATGCAAAAATGTGTTCGCCTGGTTAACAGGTAGCATTTATGACCTTCAATCAAATCACTTGTTTATGGTCATTCAGTTGTCTGACAAAAGAAACAGAAAAAACATGTAAATGAAAGGCAAAGAAATCTGCTGCATCAAAACACAGTATATAGTAGGTGATTACAGACAGCAGGAGGGAACTAAACAAGTTTAACCAGCTGTAGAATAACCAACATGTGTCTGTCTCACTCCTGACCAGCCTGGCTGTATAGGACAAAGAAAAAGAGATTTATCAATTGTCCTGTTGTTTCTGTGTAGAAAACATAAACGACATTTTCAGTTGTGGACGTACTGTCTCACTCTGCCCCCCACGCCGCCCCTCTCTCTCTTCCTCTCATTCCCACCTGTCACACAGAAGCCTGTAAATCACTTAAGGACCCACCAGCGTGGGAACATCAGTGCTCCCGCCGTTGCTCTGACAACTGAAACAGAACCCATGGGTCTATGTGCCACTGCAATGTGAATAAAGCATGATCAGCAGTAAACAGGGCCTGTCCATTAAGCAGAGCCTCCTGGTTACACAAAGCGGGAAACGTATGTGGCACGTAGCAAGCACATGTGGCACACACATCACTCTCAGAGGAGATAAACATGTCTTGACAGAGTTCACCTTCATGCACAAACCTCTGTAAATCAACTAATATGGGTATGAGTATGAACTACAAAATGTGCATCTGTCTCTGCACTGACGCCAGCAAGGAAAACAGTCTGTAAATCTATTCTAGAAGATGAATTCTGATTATTTTCTTGGAGAAATGTAGTTTTAACATTTACCACTCAGCAGAAAATTAAAAAAGGACAACCATTTTTGTAAACAAGTAAAATGCCCTTCATAACTTTATCACTAGCTACATGAAAACTATAGTTCCTATAGTAGGAACTATAGATGAAAAAGACCATGAGCTAACCTCAAAGCATTTACATACGTTGATAATATATTTTTGAAAAATGATTAATGTTCATTGTTGAATTAACAAACATAAATTCCACCTCTGTCACCAATATTACCTTGAAGCGACCTTTAACAAGTATAAAGTGAAAACTCAATTTGCATCTTTATTGCTACTCAGAAGGGTGAGTGCATGCTGTATACTCAACGCGCAGTGGCCCGACTGGTTCCTCCAACCTCAAAAGGAGAACCCTGCCTGTGTCTGACGTGAGTTTCATCAGCGCGGGGATTACTTTGTTTCCAGTGAGCGCGGCCTTTTCTAATTCAAAACGATGCGTCTCCGTGTTTATTATTCCCCTGCCCTCGGTGAAATCGCCCACGCTGTTTTGTGAGAGAGAAGTCAGAAAGGTGCACTGATGCATTAACTCAGAGTTCAGAGAAGCTCTGTTGTGAGTGACATTTCCAGAACAGCACGCTAGATGACTAAGCAGCAAGGTTAACCATGAATGATGATTTCCTCTTTGATAGAGGTTGCCTCCAGTGAAAAAGAGAAAGCCACAGATATGGATTTCATTAGAGTGCGATGCAGTAATTTGGCACAGTCAGGGTGAAAAAATAATTTTGGTTTGTCACACAGTAATGAAATACCTATCTCGCCAGACAAACACAAAAAAGGAAATTCTAATGATAATTAATGGAATTTTAACCAGTCCAATGGGTTCAGCTGAAAACAAATATTACAGTTTGCAACTTTATAAAAAGAAACAAATGTGTCGGATCATCTATGACACAAAGAAAAAGCCATTTGCTCTACAGGGAGGAAAAACCTGGGAAAGCCACTTCACTTCTGACTAAATCACTGACTCATGTAACACTGACTTATTTGAAGTCCCCGGGGGTGCGGCCAGAGTGGAATTAATTTCAGAGACTGACTCAGATCGATACATTCACATTGTATTATCTATGTCACAAAGAAAAGGGAAATAAATTCAAACCAAGGGCTTTGCCAATCAAGCTCTTTTGATGCTGACCTTGACGGTGATGAAAGAATTTAAGATAATAGTCTGGCAAGACTTAAGCATTTTTCAATAATCATGAATGTGAAGACTTTACCAGCAAAGCCAACATTAGAGAAAAATGTCCAGAAGAGTCCCATGAATATTTCTGGGATTCAGAAAACAACATTTTATTCCCTCTACTATGTCTCTTTGTGTAAATATACAATGTTGTGGCCGTATCAAAGGCAAAATCAAACTGTGGCTACAGCAAGGGGTATTCCTCTTTCCCATTGCTGAGGAAGACCATGGTGGCAGACCTAATCAGCATCAGTCTAACCATTTAAAGTAAGTGCACTTAATTCTGACAGGTAATACTGTAGGGATAACTTGACCCATGAATAAGGCTGCAGAAAAAGCCCTGTACACCCTGGGATAAGGCAATAAATGCTGGTGAATCCTGCTCACAACTTCTTCTTCTTTCCCTCACCTTCCCCGTTTATCTTCAACAGATTTGAGCCACAAAAGTAGAGAAACTAAAAAGAAGAAACTACAAGAAAAGAAAAGTCAAACAAGAAATTTGGCATGTTTCATTACTCACCGTCGTCTGTGTCATCGGTGACCGGAGCCTTGCTGGACTGTCCGAGCCCCATGGCTGCTCCTCTTACAGATTCTCCTGTTCTGCTCCCTTAGCTCAACTCAGCATTGAACGGCCTCTCCCTCTGAGACGCACTCATAGCCTGGTCAACACTAGCCCCTCACACACACACACACACACACACACTTAATCTCACGTGCTGGACTGCTCAACCCTGACACACACATACGCAGCAGCTGGCTCGGTTTTGCTGACTTGAACAGGTCTCCGTCTTCCTCTTAATTCTCCACCTTGACACAACCACACATCATTGCACACGCACAGTGGAGGGCTTGGGGGAACACTAAAGGCACTGAAGCGCTGACACACACACACAAGCTGGCAGTACCACTACAGTGTAAGTTTCCTGTCTGTCTCCACTGCTGTTTAGATGAACGCAGGCAGACGGGCGACTCTTGCCAGCCAGGAGGAGGGTGGGTGATGTGCTAGTGGCTGTGACCCTCTGTTGACTGAGAGTCTAACCTGTGAGGGGAGGCAGGAAAACATGACACCACCAGCAGAGTGAGGGGAGGAGGGAGGGACAGAGAGAGAGAGGGAGAGAGGGAGGGAGGAAAAAGTAGAACAGACATGAACAGCTCCTACACAGCATCTAATGATCAATGGAAAAATCAACACAGACATTAAGATTTTAAGATACTAAAAGAAAAAAACATGGCTTTCAAACTTAATTCACCTGCAACAGTAGCAGGACAGCAGTGACATAAATGTAAAGGACTTAGAAATCAACTTGATTAGTGAACATGGGGGGGCTTTCATTACTACTTTTACTTAAGCATAAGTCTCCTTCCTGCTGCCTTTCCTCCTTCATTTCTTCATCTGTCATTTATCAATTATTTAATTTTTATGTTTTAATCAGAAACTCATCCCAGTGGAGCAGCGTCTACAGTGCAGCGCCTGTGTGATGAACAGTATGATCCGTTTACCCATTAAGGGCACAAAATTGGAGGCTTTTTGATTTATAGTTTGCTGGCGTTGTGTACTGTAAACGGAATCCCTCAGGCTGCCCTCTTCAGGACATGAGATTTCATGACTTACTACGTTTTGTTCCACTAGTAGGTGAGAAATCCTGCTGCCTCATGAAACATGCCAGCTTAGGTATGATCTCACTAAATACATTTGTATTTTTAATCAAGTGCAGGCATGTTAGTACATCATGTGTGCATCTTACAACATTATATTCCTGTAATAGCCTCATCCTATAGGGAATTGGAGTCAGAAAGTAAGTTTATTTTAAGTTTTTAATGGCATTAGATTGTCTTATGATACTACAATATTCATATCACAGCTCTACTATGTCCTTTTTAAACTGAGTGACAGCTTGTCCCATGACACTGTCTCAAAGGAGAATGAATGAACTGAATTATGAGGTGCATTTGAGGGTTAAACAGGCAAACTTCAAGTCATCGTGGCAACATTCAATCCGCTAGGGGAAACCCTTTCATGAATGTCATTCCCAGACTGCGTTCTAAGGTCACCACAGCATATCTCAATGTCCCTCTTGGGTTAAATGAAATATTCAAAAACTAGTGCGGGAAGCCGCAGTGCTGAGCTCCCCGCAGAGGACATTGTGCTCGCAGCCCTTATCTGATCAAATGGGAGAAACATGCGCTGAATAGAAAGTATCCCCCCCCCCCTGCATCCATGCAGGGCAGCTGTGGGCACCTACCTCTGAGCGCCGCCGGTTAGTTGAGCATAGGACCATTTCCAGCCCGGTTTGCTGCAGAGATGCGAAGCGACAGGGGAGCAACAGTGCACCTCAAAGCATCACTTGTCCGGTGTCCGGACGACGACGCACCGGGACACCTGCCACCCGAAAAAAAAAAATGGAACCACACAGCGAGACGTGACTTGCGGGATGCGCCGATGGAGTGCAATGCGAAAATCCCCTTGTTTCTGGAGGACAAGAGGACAAAGGGAGCAGAGATGGGAGTCTAAGGGGGGAAACTGCTCGGCGCGTTGCACTGATGAGCGACTGACCTCCACATCGCCGTCTGTGTAATGAGCTGGCCACCACCGTGCGTCTGGAGAGGCACGTTTCATAGGCTGGTCAGACTGATCTGCTGTAGCTGCGGGGCTGAGGTTCCCCTGTTGTTGCATTCACTCATCTGAAAAAAAAAAAAGTTGACTCCCCTAATGCATTTTTAGAGAGATGACAAATAGATTACACCCTAAAATATTTACTGGAATATAATATTTTAGAGATATTACAGAGAGACTGTTGTGCCTGATTACAAGTTCACTGTGAAGTCAGTTAAGCACCGCAGAGTCACTTTAAAGCCCCTGTAGTGTTTTTATTTTGGGCTATAGCCCAAAATTAAAAGATGATTGTCATCGCATCAATAGCCCGCAATGACCAATCACATTAGTTGCCTATTCCCACATTTCCAACGCGCGTGTCCAGTATTAAAAATGACCTTATGCTGATATTTTCATATCAAGCATCACTTTTAAAGTTCGCATTGCCTCATAATCGTCCACTTTATTTATGCCTGCTGGGAATGATTTTTTTCCCTCATGTTGCCACCATGGAGTCAGAGGTTACGGTCAGCTTTAGAACAGCGCCCCCCCGAGCTGATACTGGTGCGCTACCTTGCTTAAAGGCACATCAGCAAGGCAGATTGTCGACAATGCTGTTTCAACCTGGTGGCCCCCAGGCGAGGGACAGTCTCTTTATAGACGAGCTGAGCCTGCTGCCTCATAATAGCCTTTAAAGTTATATGGAAATAGTCATTATACTGGGGAATAATGGGCACTAATGTCCCTCTGGTGTTCGATTGTGAGTCTATACTGACCTTATTGTACTTTATGGTGTTTCTTTTTTTTTATCTCCTCAGGCATCAATATAATATTACTTTAATATTCTTATATAGTAAACTGCATACCATGTAGGTCTGTGAGCACAGATATAGAGTGAGTGTTGCCCAGATTTACTTTACTTATCATCTCATAAAGGTCTGGATTATATATTTAGGACCTCACACTACTATAAAGTTATTATTATGATCGTTTGCCACAACTGAGATAATGTAGTAAACCTGAAGTATAAGATTACTCACATACATGACATTTAAGTGAATGACTTGCACTCTCCTCGCTTACCTCAACAACTACTGTTACTGTTTGGGGTCCTGTTGAGCAAGGCACTTAACCCACACTGGCTTGCAATAGAGGATCATGATTCTACTGGACAGCCCACAGGTACAGAAGTGGATAACTACCTGAATGTGTAGGAGATTCAATTGTTGCCTAGATATTTGAAGTGCCTTCACATTATGTGTGTCAGCTCTATGATTCATATGCAATGAATAACCAGGGCTTTAAAAGCAGAATATGTGTTTGCCGCATTGGAATTTGCTGTCATTCGGGCAGATTTCTGTAGTCCAGTCTCTCATCATAGATTAACTCCCATGGCCATTAACTACTGACTGTAAAACACATCCGTCCATCCTGAGGACTGCACGGTCACCTGCGTCCCCTGTTAACTGAGCAGGCCAAGGTCGAGAGGAGGGTGACTGAGTGGTGGGACTGCAGGACCAGAGATATGCTTACAGCGCACACTGCACATTTTCTTCCTCTTTATGCCTCTCCGTCATGCCAAGACACACTCAGTGTGGGCCATCCATCTTCATACGGAGGGAGGAGACAGACCTCAGACTCTCAACACACACTATGAAGAGGTGACGAGCATCGCTCAAAAGCAGGCCAGCGTCCTGTCGGGTGTTTGGTGGCATCAGGAAGTGTGCTGCTCTTTTAGATGAGATGAGTGATGACAGTGTCATATCACACCTGGACAGGGACAGAGTAAAGCTACTTAACACGCCTGAGGCCTCAGCGTGTGCCAGCGTTGTCCTAGTTTTGTAAGTGAGGATATTTTTTTGCCTGTAAAGAGAATCAGTCATAGATAGGTCCTGGTTATATTGGATTTAGATTTGAATGAAGGAATGAAAACTATTTGCATAACTTCAACATAATGCTCAAGAATGCTCAGGAGGATGTAAGGAGTTTAAGTCTGTGAAATTAGCCCCATCTAGTGGATAGAAAAGACATAATATGATATAAGATGACAGCAGCCAGTATTTATACAACAAGGGTCTTATGGGAATAGAATTTGCAGTATATCTCACTTTTATGATCAGTATTCCAGTCAAAGAATCAGCAGTTAAACACCACCCTCCTCCCAATGCAAAAATGCTTCATTATGGCAAACATATATCAGGGTACAGGCTATTAAAGCTTTTCCATTCGAAATGTGCACATTTCAGCAGGTATGTTTTGTACTTGAGGTTTGTTTTCTTTATTGTACAGCAGGAACTATATGTACTGTTACTATTTCGTCCAAATACTCAATTGTATTCAGCTGCTTGGTACAGTAAAATGAAGATAAGCAGAACAAATGTAATGTTTTGTTATGAACATTTGAAATATAATACTCTGGTAGTCTGTGGCCAGTGCCCACATCAACTCTTTGTTGGAGTTTATTGATGTGTTTTGCTGTCTTATCTTTTTTCACTTCCTCAGAGATTGAAGTAATAACAATACCCAATAACAGCACACCTGCACCGATACAATAACAGTCCAAATGCCTTCCATGGCATATTAAGGTCAAACATTTGAATTATCTGGTCCCTTTTTGGCCTCAGGACTGTCTGGATTCAGCAACAAATAACATGTGCAAAAGAATATAAAACATACATCAATTTCATTCCAGAGGTTTTATATATTGAGTTGGGATCTTGAGACAGTGGCTGTTGGAGTGAACTAAAGTCACTGTCATGTTTTATAAATCATTGTGCAGTATGAGACAAATATTGGATTTTTTGCTCCACATTTATTTGACAACTTTAGTTATTAGTTACTTTGCAGATTCAGATTAATAATACAAATTGTATTCCACAAATAAATTATGATGTATTATTATAGCTTAAGATAAGACTTTACTGATCCCCAGGGGGAAATTCACCGGCTACCCAGCAGTATATAAAGTCATTAAAATGAACTCCACCTTTACCAGCTGCAACATTAAAGTGATGCTTACACATTAATGCATCAATAATTATAATCCAATTGTCCATTCTCCATAATGAGTACTTTTTGTACTTAAAGTATTTTTTTACACCAATACTTTTGTACTTTTATTTATGTAAAATTTGACTTGACAAGTAAAGATCTGACTACTTCTTCCACCACCACTGATTTAAGAAATATTATGCTAAACATTCCTCCTTCCTGAGCTGCCCTACGGCAAATTACTACTTAACGTCTCCTCAGTATTAAAATGTTTGGACAGAAATCTCAGCTCACTGTGCTCTCAAGCCTGCTTTGATTCTGCCATAAAGATAAGCACTGTCTCATCTGACACAACGGGCTGTCGCCTGTCATTCCTCTGCAGTTGCATCATTTTTTTGGAGTAAACAAAGGGTGTGTTAAAATCTCGCCACATGTATACGTGGCTGCATGTGTGCATTGGTGACACAAACAAACAAAGGTTCTGTTAGTGCAGAAGGTGTCGGTGAGTCATGGCGATCTTTAACCACTTGTTGCTTGTTTCGTCTTTGGTGCCGCTGGTGCTGAGCTACCCTTTCTTCCCACCAACATGCTACACCAAAGTACTGAGCATGGCACGAGAGCTCACCCAGTGGGCTGCAGATTTAAAGAGGGACCCTGAAACTGTAAGTCAGCTGCTGTGTTGTCACTGTGTTGTTATAGATTTTTGGACTGTATGGATTGGATTTAACACTAAAGTTGTGTTTAACATTTTGAAATCTTGAATGGTCTTGCGTGCTGCACTGTAGTTTTACTTGTTTGGTGTTTATTTAGTGTTATTTTATATACTGTACTAAAGACCACATTGTATTTAATAGTTATTTTATTCCTTCATGTATCATCTAGACACAGATATGCATGAATGCACTGATTTAGTTTAATCCCATTAAAACAAAACATAGCAGATTAATGTGAACACATTTTTGTTGGGTTTAATTTAGTAGTAGCGTGAGACACCTGTGATTTCTCAGAGTATGGGTATATGGGTATAAAAACTACATTAGATCATCCTGCCAATGTTGAATTTTGAAACTTAATGGTTCTAATTGTTTTTTTCATCCAGAGTCTCTGCATGGCACACATGCCAAATCTCTACCTTGATGTCCATGTGAGTACGACTTAAAATTCCCCATGATTGTCACAAAAAAAAACTATTTATTGTGAATCAGAATGTTGCTCGATTTAATTTGTTATTGTACATAATTGGCACACAGAAATTTACATATTTGAAAGGCAACCAAAGTCAACTTTTAAGATATTGTTTTCCAACATCAAAAGAAAATATGTTTACTGATCTGTACTTTTAGTCCATGTTTATCTCACATGCTCTGTTTTGACTTATCTGGCTGTCCCAAACTTTTCTACACTAACATCTGTGGTATTTTGACTGAAAGCCTCGGCTGTAAATCACGCACAGGGACACTAATTGCTACTCATGCCGTCAGAATGCTTGTGTGATGTACAAAATGAGGACCTACATCTCCCTGGTGGAGGGCCTGCGACAGCGCCGCTGCGCTTACACCAGAGAAGTGAGGAAGCTGGGTGTCACTCTGAGACAGCTCTTCATCTTCATGTCAGAGAAATGTCACGGGGTAAGACGAGACAAATGGTCTGAATAAGCTCAACACAATGAGACTCAAATAGTACCGCAAAGGTGTATCTACTGTATTTGTGCAGTGGTGCAGTTTAGTAGAATTAAATCTGATGGGACACAAAGTGAAGTGAAGTGAAACATCTGGTAGAAAATACATTCATTCATCCATTCATTCATATTTTAACCAATAACTGAACACCTATCTACTGTATATCCACCGAGCCAAACTCTACGCTGCAGCCCAACGTAAAACAGAAAAGGGAAAACAGACTAACACTGATGAGATGCATTCAGACTGACTGCCAGTTAATGGGTCACTCAGTGGGTCACTTCACAGGATTAAAGAGGCTTTATGATGCAGATTATGAAAAACGTTCAGTGCTCTGTGGATGTTTGATCCCGCTCACCCGAACTGTGAAGTCAGGCACATCTGGGTCTGCGGCAGGTTTCCCACAACGGACTGCCATGACCTGCCTGTGCAGACCAGGCCATGATGTCTCGACAAAGGGTTAGACTTAATTCACTTTCATTATGGTCATGTCAGTAAGCTTCAGTAACGGAAAAGGGCTCTAATTAGGGACAATTATAGACTGGAAATACATAATATGGGTGATTTTCAGCTGAGGATTTTTATCAAGGCACGTGGAATTAAGCTTACAACAGAGCTAATATGAATCCTGAATAAAGACCTTATTCAATCACGCATGCTTTACCCAAGGACATCTATTTCACATTTCGTTTTTTTACAGGACTTGGTGTTCACGATCTATGACTGTGCTGCGCTGGAGCGCTAACATACTGGATCCTGAAACGACAAGATTACTGTCTGCTCAAGGAGAGTCAGCAACACAGTCCTTCTATGTACATTCTTCAAGCCTCTGCAGTGATAGAAAGACACAAGGCTTAAATCTATTATAACTATGGCTGTGTTACTAAAAAATGTATTTTAATCATCTGTTTTCTGACTATAATGGGGTTTTTTTGCCACTGATTATCACATCTTTCCAATGGAATATGACTGGAAACATTTCATATAATAAACTTTATTAAAATGCCTTTTGCTATTTTCATTTGACATGATGATGGGGTAAAAAAGAAAATAGTACAAAAGCTTGTTAGTGGCTCCATGCATCAGAGTTTGGACTTGGTTCTTTGTTGAATATCACCCTCATCTCTTGCTCCCCCTGCTAATAAAGTAGAAATGTCATATATGGCAAATATAGGCTACTATATATAGAATCAAAGTTATCACAGCTACACAGTATATACACTTCAATATTGTCCAGACTTATTGAAATTCCACAGTCTGCCAATAAAATCTGTCTATTTCAAGATCTTAGCTCTTCATCATCCCCTGGTAAAAAAAAATATTTTGGCCACAAATAATGCTGTATAAAACACAAAAATATAATTCATAGCAGCCCAAAATTATAAGACACAATACACACAGTATGTACAGTATCTTACTTATTGTAATAAAACATTGCATTTACTTTTTCTAATTACTTCACCAATGATATAAAATGCAGTGATTTAGGGTTAGTGAGTTCACACTTGGTTCAAGCCAAATATTAAATACATATCCAAGTGAATCCAAGTAAAATATACTACTAATATACATTTTGAAGGATTGTTAAAGATAGGCCTTTTTCACAGCAAGCAATGATTGGCTTGTCATTGTAGGAAAACACACAGGTGGTACTAATAACATTAACAATGGCTTCATACAATTTAACTGTCCCAGTAAGTCAGTGTGACAGTGAGCCAGCATGCACAATACCTGGACCCTGAAACTGAAGCAGCTAAATGGAATTCAACCATCATTCATTTTATATTATTTACACCTCTGCTTCTCCTACTGGGACATGTCAAAATGTCTTCTGTGAAAAAGGTCTATCGTTCTATCTTGGTATTTCCAAATCATCATCATCATCCATCATTTAATGTTGTGTGAATGGATCAAAATTACTTTTAGAGGAAGAGAGAGTGCATCAAGTTAACATGCTGGAGCTTAATGGCGTTGGACAGTTTTATAGCTGTAGGAACTGTATAAAGTACACACACATACTGTATACAGTGGTGACATGCCATTAGTGTGAGGAGATTAGTAAACCTCTGTGGGCTTGTATGGACTTGCATGAGCTTGTCTCTTTACTGTAGGGCCTTAAGGGATTTACAGGAGTTGATGAAATCTCTCTTTCACAATGTACCGAGAATGCAAAGTGGTATTAGAGAACGCTTAACAAAGTGGTTGGCTTGGCATTAAGTTTGAACAACTAAGATAACTAGACATGCAGTATATGCCTGAAATGGATAAATACACCCTGATAAATATCCTGAAACAGTTGAGCTGCTGTTGAAACACAACATGCCAAATTATGTTTTCCAGCCCATTTAAACAGCTCAGTGCTGAACTGATGAGCAAGCAAAGCGTGACATCACCCCACTGCCACCAATCTTCCTGTCCATACAGTAATTGGTAATTCTGCAGTTAATTGTTTGGCTAATCTTTCCATAGAATTCAGAGAGAAAATTACTCAAATGAGATAGTACATGAAGGTCAAGGAGCTCCATTCTGAAGAGCTTTACTGTATTCTGAAGGAAAATGTTACCTGAAGTTTATTGACAAATATTTCAGAACTACCTGTGGTTACATCTGCCTTAAATGTGAGTATTGTGTCAGGTCCTACGTCAATAATAATGAGACTTGAGTCTCATTTTAATGACAACAATCATTTGTACAGGGAACAGTGGATCAGTCATTCTTCAGAGAAGAAGACTTCTCGGACTTCGTTTTACTCTTTCAGTCAAGGTGATGTCGTCAAAATGCTTGTTTTGTCCAACAAACAGTCTAATACCCAAACATATTCAGTTTAAAATGATATAAAACATAAAAGCAGCAAATGTTTGGCATTTTTCATAATTTTATTTAAACAATTATTTGGTCATCAAAATGTGTATCAATTAATTTTCTGTTGATCGATGACTGATCATTTCTGCACTAATAATATACTCATCATCTGCAGTTGCTCAGTCTCAGCTCAGTTCTCTCGCTCATGTCGTTTTCTACATGATCAACAGGTCCTAGCACACTGAGCTGGATGTGCCACTAGAGGGCGCCACAGCGCTGCCTGTACAGGTGAAGAGCAAGAGAGCTGAGCAAGTATAAAGTTTAAAGGAAAAGAGAACAGGAGCCACAGTAAGAACAGTGCAGGTAAATTATGATTCTAAAACTACTTGTTGATGCATTTAAGATTTTCAGGGACCTAAACTGTAATGAACTGTCACCCAAAGTTTGACTCTCACTTGTTTTGATCTATAATATAAAGCATATAATACACAATATAGTGATGCAGTAGGATGCAAAAGAAAAGTAAATTATAATAAATTCATAACAGCATTCCACAGAGCTCCAACAGAAGTTCAGTAGTTTTATTAATGACTGTTTGAGCTGTGAGAGAAACTCAGAGGGACACGCCCAGCACAGACCCGGACATGAAGTCCTTTTACCTCATCGGCGCAACAGTGACGACGACTTGCTCTTTCAAAGAAACTACATTTCCATGACGGCAGTGGGAGGGTTGTTGAGTAACAAGGTGGGGCGTTTTCACACAGTGTGAAGCAACAAGTTGCCCTGACAGTCAGGCGGCCACTCCATCGTGTTTCCAGCGGCAGGTGGTCACCGCGCGTCCAGCACTAACCGCAGCTTGTGAATGGGATTATGACCGCAGAGCCTTCAGAGCACCGGGTTGAAATGGACGGAGTAGAATAACTTCTTTGAACACAGCTCAGATCTCTCTTTTCTTTTCTCCAGGACGCGGAGAGGGAAGATTTTGTAAACTGGTTGAAAAGTGTTTTTGACGGGCTGCGCATCTCCGCGTGCGTAATGCTCTCTATGTAGATCCTTTTGATACTTATTTTTCTTTTTTTTTTGTGAACACTGTTGCATTGTAAATAATGGCACTCGCTAGATTCAGCAAAATACTCCGTCTGCCCACTATTGAAATCAAAAAGAAAGTCAAGCAGTACGAGCACGTCCATCGGGACATCAATCCTAACGACATATGGGAAATTATTGGAGAGCTCGGCGACGGCGCGTTTGGAAAGGTCTACAAGGTAAGTGTGATTTCATTTCATGGCACGAGGCACCTGCAAACTGACCATACTAGTGTAGTGATACAACTGTTTATACTTCTTAATCCCCTCAAACTTTATTGATAAATTGCCCACCTGTTGCCAAGTTCAGTAACACTCTGTTATGTTAGAAAAGCTTCTTGGATACATAAAATGTTGAAATTCAAAGTCACTCTCACGTTCTGCCATATAAATGATCAGTTTGTCTGTGCCACTCCATGATGAAATAATGTAAATTATAAGCAGCTCATGCATCAGTTCCCTTTTTACAGTTCTAGTGTTTCTATTGTGATGAACACACATTATGTATCCCTCTTTCTTAGCCTACGTGCTAGAGGTGTGTGAACTACTTCTGATCACCTGTGGATGCTTCACCATCCCAGCATTGCTCACACTATGACTAATATCTCAGCTATGCTGTTGGTCTAGAGTTCCACTGTAAGACAAAGTCAGGTAGTCACCATGCTGTGGCTTTGGGTATCATGAACCAGTGGATGAAAGGTTGCACCTGTTTAGAAAAATAATTTGTTCATACTCCTGTTAGTCAAAGATAGTTCACGTCCTGCTCAGATCCACTTCATCTCCAGTTTTTATTCCTTATATGGTTTGTTGAAGTAACTTTTCTCTTTCTTTAAGATTCTCAAAGTTTCACTGAAGTACATGGAAAAGAGACTCACTCACTTCTCTTGTGGTTTTTCTGCAAACATCTGTAGTACAGAAAGTTTAGAGAGATCTTCTATCACACACCTGACTCCCCCACCCCTTGCTGTGAATCCAGCCTGAAGCAGCCACAGCGACAGTGAAAGCACTCTTCATTAGTTCTGTCCGTTCCTCTCAAACCGCAGCAGCGGCGGCGGCGGCAGCGGCACTACTTTTGGCTCAGAGGAGTTATTTAATCTGGATCTGTTAGCTGGTCAGTCCCCTCTGTGAAGCATGGGCACAGGCATTCTGTGTCTGCACTGCCCAGTGGAGCACAGTAAGTCTTTGACACATCGGGGGCCTCAGTGGAAGAAGTGATGCCTTACCAGAGGTCTGCACTGAACAGAAAATGTAGTCTTTTTAGAGGACTCCACCTTATTTTTAGGTATTTTGTTTTTACTGGACAGTAGTGGGTCAATGAAACAGCAGTACAGACATAGGAGGATGAATTTTGAAAGTCATCATTCCAGCCTCCCTGTTACCCCAAATCTTGCCTTCATATTTAAAGTCAGAGTCTCAGTGGAATGGTGGCTTGTTTGCAATGAAATGAAAAGCAAATGTAGCCACAGGTCTGCATTAAACATTATGTAAGTCATCCTATAATGTATCTTTTGAGCAGAGTGAGCATGTGAGGCGTCCTGTGGGTAGTCTTTTGATAACGCAGAGAGAATAACACAGAAAAACAAGAGAGGCAGCCACCATACCATGAAAACAAACAATGCTTTCAGTTTGCTTCTAAGCAGCTGAGGGACTGACTGAACACGAGGTGCTTTAAGTTTGAAGATGCCTTTAAAAGTTAGTTTGTAAATACACTGGAAGTCTTTTGAGTTTGACAATGTGGAGGCATACACTCAGTCAGATTTGTTGCTTCCCAGTGTGTCGAGCATCATTCCAGTTGAATAATTGGCAAGCTTTCTGAAAAGTTATGCGCCCCCACTGTGTTTGCCCTTTCTTATACGGAATGTCAAGCCTCTTCTTTGGCTTCTGTTTCCTCTCCTTGAGTGGGTTGGAGGTGGACAGCTCCACACCTGCATCTGCCAGATGGAGGAGGAGGGAGGGGAGGGGGGGAGAGGCGGAGTGGGAGCAGATGACGGCCAAGAGAGGAAGTCGTGGGACTTCATCAGGGGACAGCTTCCTCTTGCAGCTCCCGAACCTCCGAATAATCAGCTCGTCTGTGGGAGTGAAAGGCCTCAAGTGGTGAATCGCACATGTTTTCCATCGTTAAACTCTTTGATAGAGCAGGCGTGAGGGGAGGGGGCTCGATATCTCCGTCACAAGTGAAATCAGCTGCTTATCAGACTGTTGGGGGCAGGAGTCGAATAAAAAGCTGGTTTTGGGCGTGTGACAGGCAGCAGGGGAGCATAATACTGATCGTCTCTTCATAAAAAGATTAATTCTTATCAATTGTAAGTGGCAAAGACCCCTGCTCGGGCAGCTCCTTTTGTTTTCAGCATCTGTCTTTGAGAGTAAGCACAGACCTCTTTAATTGTACAGTGCTGGTTGAGAGGTACAAAGTGCTCCTGTCAGACTGACTCTCTAATGGTTAATGTCACCGCTGGGAGAATAACAACTCACTTTGTTGCTTAAGGGGACTGTTAAGGACAAATCAAGCTGTCTGTGTGTGTGGTGTTTATATCGCAGGGACACTGTGAAAGAAGGATAAAATGCAATATAATCCCTCAGTCTTACCCTGTAGGTGCAACTGTACTTTTCTGTTGTTGACAGTCCACTGCAGACGAGGGTTCCAGGATCAGTTTTATCAAGTTGATTTTTTTCTGACCTTTCTCTGATCTTTGCCCTTTTTTTGTAAAATATTCCACCGTTTTATCTCTTCAGACTTCTCAAGTTTATTCACATCAAGGTGAAATTGCTTTGGTTAAACTGCTGGACATTGTTTTGCATTTTAAAGGGTCACGTGCCTGAAACAGTTAAGAAGAGCTGGTTTACTGCATGATATGTCCACATCCTAAAACTCAAATACTTCCTACAAGTTTATTTGCACGAAAGAGTGACGCAAATGAAAATGATTTAACATGAATTGAAGAATTCAGATGAAAAATTAATGTAATGCAGTTGATAGTTGATATTATGTTCTCTTAATTTAAAACCATATGCAGAGTATTCATTTTTAAATGCAGGTTCATGGTGTGGGACTGAAACACATGTTCACAAACAAGCTGTTGTTGACATTCTCGGGTTTTCTGTGTCATAAGGTTACAGTATCACTGTCCAGCATCAGTGTGACAGTGACATACAGTAGTTAAACAGAAAGACCTGAAGGCAGTGTTTTTAACAATTCATTGTTTGCAGTTCTCGGTACATGCTGACATTCTAGGATTGGTTCAGCCCAGGACCTTAATTTGAGAAATGTAGATTCCCCCTTGGACCTGATCTGATCAATCATGTCATGGACCAAGAGTTTGGCGTCAAGTGAACACGTAAGGGATTGACAGCATAATCTGTTAATAAGTGCAACCGACGCTACTTTTAGATTTATATTTCAGTTTGATTTAATTGCATTTTTTAATTTTCATTGTTTGATGTTGCACCATGTTGTGCTCACCCACAAAGAACACAATACCACAATACTGTGGTGATTCTTAAAAATCAGCCCAGACATGTCTGTCTCGCTGTAGGGTCTTCATTCTCACCCTAACCGCTTCTCTCTCATACATACAGTCACAATAGGAGAATGCCTCATTTCCTGTCCACCCAGTCATTCAAAGGATGTTTTCTTTGTTTTCTACGCATCTGTCTATGCATGCTTGCACTTGTTGGAAAGAGTGTGTGCATGTGTGCGAAGGTGTGTGGCTACAAGTGAAGCATGCGTTGTATGGTTCCTCTCACTAATTAATGGGCCACGTGCCGCCGAGCACATTGCCCTGCTGCCGCTGCTGAAATGTTTCCATAGACACGCGCAGGCTGTGGGGTTACACTCTGTTACATTCCCACTGTGGGATGAAACCCACGGAGCATCCTCTCCCTGGTAGTCTGTAATGCAAAAGACATCGTGCTAAACCTGGACTTAAACTGTGGTAGAGGAATTGTTTGTGTAGTAGTCAGCCACACACTGTTTAAGTATTGCACTACTCTTGATAAAGATGTGTTCAAATACAATTTCAGTTGGTTCAGACACTTCATGAACAATATTGCGGTTTATATACAGTACATGGTCTCACTGTACAAACACTTTAACATGCACAGTTTGTTCTGGTTTTTGAGTTATTGGAGTCAAAGAGTGTAAACAGCGAGTGACACGGTGGTGTGAAAAGAAAAGAGAAATACGTTTGCAAGTGAAAACCCACTTTTGATACAGGGTTGTAAAAGGAGAGGACAGCAAGGTAGATTGCCAAGACAATGCGCAGCAGTGGGTTTAGGGCACAGTCTGTTTCTCTTATAACAGCGGTATCTTTTGTCACTTTTCACTCAAGACTGTTGGGTATAATCAGGTTAGGCCTAATTGGTGGGATTGTCCTTCAGCCAAGGCCAGAAGAGAGATAATTGTCCCTGGGTCCATTTTGGAAAGGATATAATCCGTAGGACTGTTGTGAAACCAGTATTTTCTTTTAGAAAGTTAATTTATACACATTAGGTGTGAATAGTTGGCCATTTCAGAGCAGGTCCAGTTTCTTGGGCTTCTGTTGATATTTACTACCAGTCCAGATATTGCAGGAAAGCTGGATTTCTTTATGGCACGCAATAGGAAAAGTGTTGTGCCGGTCTGACTTGCAATGACAGATGGTGGACCGAGTGAAAGTGGCTTATGGAAAAATCACTTCAAACATGATTATCCTCCTCAGTCAAGTGAAAGAGAAACAGACTGGGTGTCATCAGTGAGGGGGAGGGGCCACAGGTTGCAACATCCTGCAAAGGAAACCCACAAAGTTTATGTGAAATGCTATAGTCTTTATTTAGAAAGTGGCAGGGCCACAAAGACGTACGTTGAAGCACCATTGCTGAGACCATCATCGGTGCTCCTGAAACTCTGGGCCTAATCTCAGGGACCAGCTGGGCCCACAGGGACTGATAAGAGCCCCGCTGAGGGGGGTGGGGGCTCAGCTTGCTGGGAGTTCCCTTCATCCTTGTGATGACATTGTTGCTGGCACTTACAGAAAGCCTCTTCTGTGTACATCCATATACTGCTGGTAGTTATGGGCCTGTGACAAGTCAAGGACTTTCATGAGGATTTATGATACTGATTTCTAGTCTCGTAGAGCCGGAGTCCATTCCCAGAAAACGTTAGAATCAATGCAAGAAGCAGAATAACACACTTACAGTAGCCATATACCTCTGCTTGCTCTCAGAGACTTTGATATACGGAATGTTTTTTGTCTTGACATTTTTGTTTCACTTTTCTTTCTTGGGTTTTTTCCCCTTCTTTGATTTGAACATCTAAGCGCATTGCAACCGTGCCACTCACTTGAAGTTATCTCAGATCAGTTCTAGATAGAGTTCCACTGAATAATCTGGCATCTTACAATACCTGTCTGAGCTCGGTTTTAGCAGCACGCTCTAACCATGAGTGTGTAAACCCTCCAATCTTTTACTTGTAAGCTGTAGTCAGGACGTGCATCTCATTTGTCACAAGATTCATGCTTTTGAAATATTGTACTAGGCCTAGCATGAGTACGATTGAAGAAAGCAGTGTAGACGTGTTATTTTGTTTCAAAGCTCTCTGTGGCATGTCTTGATTTCCTGCTTCACTGACCTGCTTTGCACTTGCGACTTTGTTCACTTTAAGGTTTTGAATGTGGGACATTTTTGCAATGTTGGTCAAAACTTTCACATCCTGAAAAGACTCATTGCTCCACCTTGGTGTGTTAAGTTTGTACTTCACTCTGTTATGTGCTCCACACCCAGTCACATTCTGTGAGTGCATAAATTCATGCTTTCATGCAGTCAGCGGGTTGCGTAGGTGGAAGAATCTTGCCGTTGATATTGATAATATGCCAAACTTAAGTTTGAGCGCCATTCTTCTTTCAGAGCACAAACAACTCTTCGCAGTTGCATTCGGTTGTCAGTTTTAAAATTGTGTCATTAGTTGGAAAAGCCACATTTCTATTCAAATCTCTTGGGTGAAAAGTAAGTGTCAGCTTTGCAGCCTGAGGTTTTAAGTAAACCAAGATCATTCTCTCTCTTAAAACAACTGATCTCTTTAGTTTAGTTACACTGACAAATACAACTCTAACCCTAAAAAACAGACCACTGATCAGGCCTGTGCATGAATAGAATTAATAGTGACTGGACGGTCAAATAAAGTCTAAATCTACTTCTCAAAACAGCCCCAACATGGAATTCTGGTTTCTTTTTTCAGTCACTCAGGAGAAAGCCCCATGTTGACATAAAAATATTATCACATCCATGTTTAACCACCCGCCCACATGCATGAATGCATGCTTTACTGCTGGAATAGTACTACTTCATTATACATTTTGTACTGTAATGATTGTTTTAGAAAAACAGCAGGGTCATGTCTTGTAAACAATTTGAGGCATAAACTCAGAAGTAAATGGACCTTGGTGTAGCTGTAGAAAAACATGCTCATCTTCTTCTAATTAGCAAGTGCTGTTCTGGTATTAGCAGGGGTGTGAGTTTGGTTTCAGAGTAATATGATTTAATATAAATGTTGTTTTCTTCATTTATATAAATTTGTATCATCTAGCATCTAATTATGATTTAAATTGCTTATACTTTACAAGTCTACCAAAAGAAAGCCACATAAATTGTTGCATTATAATGCACTAACCATATAATTATCTCCCATTTCCTTGATAGAGACTTGATACCTTTTGATAAATATTGTTATTATGTTAATTTGTTTTATATAACTTTTTAGATACTTTTAAAACAAATCAGCAGCCCACATGTAGCTGTTTAACATGCTCTGCTTGTGCACCTTGTTCATCTGAATGAGCGATCATCACTTCCACAGGCGTCCGCTGTCAGAGGTGAGGTTTTATTAGCTGCTGTCACTATGTAGGAGCTGAGAACCACATTCCTGTTCACAGACACATGGGGAGAGCCCTCAGAGGGGGGGCGGTGTACAGGTTTATGATGGGGCAAAGGTCTGACACATACGTGTGTGTGTGTGTGTGTGTGTGTGTGTGTGTGTGTGTGTGTGTGT
>NTHP01000003.1:2936379-2977286 GCA_003416845.1 Oplegnathus fasciatus | reverse complement strand
AAAAAAAAAAAAAATGGGCGCATAGAGTTAGAAAGAAGTGAGCTCACCAGACCTCTGTAGCCCGCTCCTCATCTCTGCTTCAGGCTAGCGCCTTGAGGCTACATTAGCCACTACTGGCGTAACACACCCGGATCTCTGACCGAACTGTTGACAGTTGAGTTGAATTCTGGGTAATGTTGTCACCATGATGAGGAGGAAGAATGAATGGAATAAAACCAGCTGCATCGATTTTTTAATTTATTTATTTTTTTTAACTGTCCACCGTGAGTTCGACAGTGTTACAGAAGCGTAATGCTAAATCAGCGGAGTACTCTTAAAGAGAACAAGAGGAGTTATTCACAAATTTTGGCTCCTGCTACATTTTGCTAATATTATCCTGGTAGCTGTCAAATGTTTGCTACATTAGAACTGGAGATTAGTATCTCTCTCATGTTGTGTCTGTGTGGGTTTGTGTAATTCTATGTGTCGTGCCATCTCTTTTTCTGCAACAGGGCGGAGATAATTACTCTCAAAGATTCAGCTGAAGTCTGGTGTTGTGTGTGTTTTTTGTGTGGTACTTTGTGATACCCAGTCTTCAAAGATTTGTACTCTACATTGTGTGCAAACCATGACTTATAATTATTGTTAAACATGACAGTAGTGTATATTAAATGTCTCCTAAAGTTTCATACATTTGAAGATATTTAAACTGGTTGGCAAAACTGGTGCCGAGAATCGAATAATGTATAGCGCTTTCTCTTTGACAGAGATGGAAGATGCATATGCAGTACCAGTTGGATTGCAGCCACTCCTGCTGGAAATCAGACCCCAGACAGTGAGTTTGTGGAAGCTGACCGTGTTGGAGCGGGAGGGGAGCGGATAGCCGAGAGCTGAGATGTTAGCAGAGAAGTGAAAGTGTCTGGTGTCTCCGTGTTTACTGCCGAGGCTTGTTAACTAACTGACTGATGGTTTGATGGCAGGAGGAGACGTCCTGTTGACTCACACTGTGGGTTGCTCTGGTGGGGGCAGTTCGGCTTCTCCGGAGCTCTGTTTGACAAACACTAACTCGCACACACACACACATAGTCACGGCGAACTGAGATGAGTGGAAGAGTGTGTTTTGCTGTGAGCCCCGTTCTGTTTATTCAGATGTTTTCCCACAGCCCCTGTAAAGTGCGGAGGCATCAGACCCCCACAAGGCTGTTTAGTCTGTCGTGTTTCTACAGGTCACTGGGTGGACACGTGCACACGTACATGTACACAGAAATACACATGCGCACATTGGTATCTGCTCCATTCCATTTAACTCGGTTTTCGACTCTATTTTGAGTCTTGGCTTGTCTCCGGTCTTGCAATTATGGCACCGAACGTGTGGTTCTGTCTGCAGGCGCACATTAATGCTGTGTTTACCCACAAAATCCCATCAGTCAGCATTCACAACATTCTGTCTCTCACACGAGGATGAACATCATGTGTTTGCCGCCTTGTGCTTCACTGTTGAGTCACCCATACGGTCTAGGTGTTTTGATGCTATCCAGAAAGGCACTGAACAACCTACTCATGTTTACGTTTGCTTCCCTGTATTACTCAGAATATACTAGGAATCCTGTGTCTATGCGTGTGTCTTAGTTTAGCTGTATTGACACTTGATGGTTTTTGTGGTTCCTTCTTTTCCCCAGTTGCTCAGGGAGGGCGTGGAGTTTCCTTTCCTGTTTTGTCTTTAAATGGTGGTTAGTCAACATTTTAATTGTCATACGTTTCTTAACGTTTCGGATTCCCTTTGGCTGCTACTGGGTAGAAGAGTCCGGCTGGCAGAGTGATAGGCACATGCGAGAAGCACGATGAACTGATCTTTGAGGCAAACTTGGAGTTTTGCAACTGGTAAAATCTTAGCATTGGATGTCTGTATGTAGACTGACATTGTAAGTTTGATTTAGATATTTTCCACCTTTTATTCGGGCATATAATAATATGATATAAAATGTTGTCAGAAAACATTTTCTTCACACCCTCTTTATATCACACAGCCACACCTTGGAAGTTTGGGTGATATATAAAGCTCTCTATGGAGAAGTGAAACTCTTAAGTTCATAGGATTAAATACACTGGAAAAAAACTGTCCTTTATTTACTTTTGCTGAGAAAGAGTTTTAGCCTAAAGGAGAGGAAGTAAAATCCAAGAATCCATCAAAAAGGCCTGCCGTTACTCATGCATGATGAATTTAATGTTGTTCCGTTTCTCTGTCTGTCAGGCCAGGAACAAGGAGACGGGAGCTCTGGCTGCAGCCAAACAGATCGAGACAAAATGTGAGGACGAGCTGGAGGACTACATCGTCGAGATTGACATCCTGGCTAAATGTGACCACCGCTACATTGTCAAGCTGCTTGATGCATTTTACCATGACAACAAACTGTGGGTAGGTAACACCGACATCTGGTTAAGACAACCAGCTTGAACTGTGAACCACAGACTCTCTTTCTGTGTCATCTTCCCTTTACTGTACACGATTAAACAAGTCCGCCATAAAAGTATTAAATGGCCATATCACTGTGTTTGCACATTTTAGCACTTAAACTGAACAAACAAAGAACAAAAAGACATAAAAACCAAATTGATAGACTGAGTTTACAAGAAACTCCTGCTACCTTTGCATATTACTACAGAACTGACACAGTTTACTTGAATGAACAGACAGTATGCTGCTGCATGGGAACACTGTGGTCAGGGCTGCTGTTGCATTAGACTGGTGCATAATGTACCAAAGGGACCTTATCTGCTGTCTACACTGTTACCTTTTTCACAAGATGTATTGTTTTCACTGTGCTGAGGAGTTTCTGTCCACCAAGTTTTCTTTGCAACCTCTCCAAACAGAACCACAACACACAAACCTGANNTGACAGCCTTGTTGTTTTATTGCAACAATATCCCATCTAGAGTATATTTCTCCTACGTATGAAAGCTCTGTTGAAAAATAAAGATAAGCAAAGTGGATTGCCTAAAAGGGAATGACACAAGACCCCCAGGGTGACATAATGCATCAGAAACGACCCAAACCTCACCCTGATGTTACTGCAAGAAGGAGGATCAATTTCAGTTCAGTGTTTTCTGCTCTCGAGCTATTTTTCCTCTCCACACTCGCTCACTGGGTCAAGTGTAAACTTTTCAACTCCCTCTGTAATCTCCCGTCATCTGGGCCAAGAAAAATAATAGTGACCTCATGCTGGGGCACGACCTTGAATATCTGAGGAATTAGAAGGCAGCGTTAAGACTAAAGATAGTTGCGTTGTGTGTATTTTCTTAACCCCTCTACATGTGATTTATTATAAATGTAAGATTTAGAGTTTAGATTGAAGTTTGATATTTAAGAATTCAGTGAAGCCATTCATTGAACAGTGAAATGACTGTTCTTTTGTTTTCCAATTTTCTTTTTGTCTCTAGTTATCAAAACAATAGTTATTGTGAAGTACATTGTTAAAGCTGAAATACTTTAGATTTAGATTTCAGTCCTGGTTGATTTGGCAACACCCGTGAATACCGTGGTAACAGCAAGTGCTGTTTCATACTACTTGTCAAAAATACAACAGAAGTCATGTATCTGCTCATAGCTCAGCCAAACAAACTCACATTGTTTTTAATAAAGAAGTCAGTCAACAGTAATTACAGCCGTGATCTGATTTCATGCTGTGCGCAGCACGGATAGTCTTCCACACAACAGTAGGCCACAGGCAGAGAATGCATAAAATGATCAGTTGTCTTGTTTTGTAGACACATTTTTGATAAATGATCCCGGATTGTTTCCTGTGGCTGCTTCGCAATAAAAGCCACCCAATGATTCACCAGTCGAGCGCTTTTAATGTGAAGTAGTGGCGGTAGGATTGGCAGTAACTTAATACGGCTGTGACACAGTGTTAAGAGAGCAAACAATGAATAGTGAGGCTGATATATACTACATGCATTCATTGTTTTCCTGTGAATCCCTTGCATTTAGCTAAGGAATCTGAATCCTGCACAGGAATGGCGGACCCAACCACTACCAATAAAACTTACTATATAGAAAGATAATTACTGGATGTAAATACATTGAATGGCTACAGAAAAAGTAGTATCAAAAATGGTGTTTGATATCATGAAAATCTTAAGGATTATGACTTTAAGTCCAGCAAAACACTGACAAACCCCTTATATCTAGATATGACCTGGACACACACACACAGCTATGCCACAGCCCCAGAGCAGAGCTAGTCATGGTTGTATTGGCCATAGCTGGAATTCCTGAGCGTGGAAGGTGAACGTTCCCCATCAGTCAGAGCTGGACTGTGAGACTGTGTTAGTTTATGCTGATAAGTCACATGTACAAACATCCCTTCCTGTAGCATTCAAACCACATGCTTCCTGTGCATATGTGTGGCCTCAGAGTGTCAGCTTTTGCTTTACTGTCTCACCAGCCTGTGGTCAGATACTAATGTATTCTCTTAATTAAGATCTTGCACATATTTGCTCTCAAACACAGCCAAAGTGGACATATGAGCATCCAACCGACAGTAAATTAATGACATACAACTTATGAAAGTGAACAAGCTCTGCACCTTATTGCTATGAGTGTGTGTGCAAGCCTCAACAATTAGCCCAGTGGTTGGCGGTCAGGCCTCAGTAACCTCCGGTTGGGTGGACTGGGCAGGGGTGAGATGATGCATTCCAGTTCCGACCCACCCGTTCTGCTTTCTACTGAGTAAGGGAGGGATAGAGGAAGAAAGAATGAGAGAGAGACAGCGAGAGAAGGGCTGTTTGTTCGCTTCCAGGAACAATCTGGTCTTGAGGCAAGCGGGGCAGCCAGGCCCACAGCGTGAGAAAAAGAGGGCCTTTAACATGGGGACGGGACTGCTGACATCAGCACACTGAGAAGAACGAACAGAGAGAGAGAGAGCAAGAGAGAAGGGAGGAGAACTGTTAAACAGACAATAAACACAGAAGAGAGCTTATACACATCATTTAGAAGCATATTTATGTCTGTTTAAGGGGTCGGTTGACCCACATGACAAAAAAAACACATTGTTCACTTACCTCTAGTGATATCTAGCCATGCAGTTTTATACTAATGGAATCCGTAGGGAAGTGGAAAGTAGTTGAATCTGTTTCTAGGAGGACTTTTTAAATGTCCATTTTCAATGCTTTAAGCACTGCAAACAAAACTCCATCTGCCTCCATTGTATCGGGGTGGAAGCAGAAATCTTGGAGACCTATATCTCACTACTTGAGCAAAACCTGCACAACTGTCTGCATGGCTAGATACCACCAGAGGTAAGTGAGAAAAGGCACAGTAAAAGCCTTCATCAATCACTGTCAGCGTACAGCAGCATCAGTGGAACTTGTTTCCTTCTACATGTGTCTCCTCCACCCCCAAAACTCCCGTTCCCTTCACTTATGGTGACATACAAACTAAAAGTAGTGCTTTCAGCTGGATATCAGAGTAGAGATCCAGCAGAAATGCCCAGTGAAGAGTTGTAGTATCACAATGGGTTGATTTGATTTTAGCTAAGTTACAAATCAGAAAGCCAAATATCTCTTCATACTAACATACTATAAGTATAGAATAGTAACTACAGCTTTTCTACACCAAAATTAAGAATATAGACAGTTTCTAGATTTACGATAAGATTGTGAGGTTTAACCCGTTAAATACACTGAGATGTTACAGAGGAAACAACAGGTTCGAAAGTGTTACTAACATTTTACAAGGTGCTTATTCCTATGAGTACTTCATAGGCATAAGTGTGTTTATGTATTGTGCACTACGTCTGTATTGAATTCGTTTCAAGAGCCTTTAGTTTGGCAAAGGTGGAGGAGACGATTGGGCTCTCACTGTAAAGTAATACTTCTTGATGTTTTTGAACACACAGAGACAAGGACAATGTTTTTAATTGTCTGGTTGTTATATATTTACAGTGAGGTCTACATAATGGCGCCGGCTGTGGTTGCTAGGAGAATTTTGATGACACTGGAAAGCGAATCGATAGGAGTCAGTATGTTGTGTCTTTGTTGGCACCGCCTCATATACACACATCGCTGAGGTATTAGTCACGTTTACAGAGCAACAAAGTATAACAGTGCGTAATGTGTGATCCAGGTTTAATATGGTCTTTATTTATTCGGACTTCGTTGGCAAAGAGCCTTTAGGCTTCTGACAAAATGAGGTGGGAAATCACTGTGAACGTACAGGGAATTGCAGGAACACTGCAATGTCAGCGAGGCCTGCTCCATTTATTTTAAAGCTTTTTGGATTTTGTAGACTGTGTCTAATTTGGTTCAGCTCGTCTCAAAAGAATAAAAGAGGCACTAAAAAATGGAGACATTGTTTATTGTAAGACATTGTACTACACCAGCTTGGCTTAGTCTAGTAATTAGATTCATCTCTTGAGAGTAAAACATTAATACACATAACTGTAATTATTAGATAGTTCTATTACTTCCTATTGAAACTGAAATGCAGGTTTCTCCATACAGGTGGCATGTGATGCACTGGTTGTCTGTTTGGTTGATTTTTTGTGATATAGAGAAGGCTTGTGTCTGCATGTGTGTTCAGCCCATAGCGGGTATGCTTTGCATGTAGGTTGACCAGTCGGGGCGCATTCTTCACCGCAGCACAACACGTCATCCAAAAATCTGGCTGCAGAGACGGTGACGGAAACACAAACCAGTTGCTTCGGACACAGTATTGTTATGTACAGCTGTTTAGGTTGGGCTGTACAGTGTGTTACTACTGAAGGGCAATTCATTTAATGGAGGGGGTGGTTTTTAAACACCAGAAAAATACAGGTTATGTATGTTGAGTTAGCGATGAGCAGAAATAGGGAAGTGGTTTGTACTGAAATGTGTGATAAACCTCCCTTCTGATGCGTGACAAATTGGCTATTTCTGCAATAGTCCAAAATACAAAGTAAATTGAACCAGGAAATGTTGTCATGGGGTACCATATGAACAATAGCTCGACCAATAATGATGATATATCAGCCAATAGTATTTTTTCTAAACATAAACACATAACATAAACAAACAATCTTGATACAGATCCCTTCGATTTTTTTTCTTTTTTTAAATTGTGACGAAGATACATATTGAGAATGCATTTTACAGTTTTCTTGTTACTTATCAGCCGACATATACACCAATACCGATGATATCTGCAGTAGTATATAGAATAGAATATATCGACCTGGCTGATTTATCATCCAAAAGTCCAATATGAGCACTATATTATCTATATCGTTCTAACTATAATAAGTTAGAACGACGCTGTTTTTTCTGCATGAGAAGTTTCTGTATTTGTTTATATCTGCTTCCTTTCTGTTTTCCTTCTTGCTGGTTTGAAGTGGGTGTGACTATGTTGGAAAAAGGTGATGTCACTTTCTGTATTTCTAGACCAATCCAAATCTAACAACATAAAGACCAGAATCTGAAATCACACACAATGTCCAGATAAAGCAGATTGGCAGACTTTTTGAGTGTTAAACTTTTATTAATTTGGACTGAGAATGTTTTTTTTTTATCTGTTTCTGAATGAGCAACAATCAAAGTAACAAATATTCAATGTTACAGACAAATAATAAGTTAACTTAAGTCACATCTTTTTCTTAATAAACTTGAGATTAGATGTTTTTTTGTTTGAAAAGATGTTTTTGATACAGTAAGGAGCTATAAAGTTGGAAGCAGTAGAGCGTGTAACACACAGGCCAGACTGTCTTTCCGCTGTCTGTCATTTAAGGAGACATATACGGTAAGATGTGAAACTATTTTAAAGAGATGTGAATGAAGTGAAACAACACATAACATAACCCAAACTAATGGGGTTTGTCAGTCTAGACTTCACAATACAACATTGTTTCATATGGAGCTGCATGCCAAGATTGACATTCCTCATCTTCCCCAAAGTGTGTGTGTGTCTTCAGGTATGCATAGTTCCTGGTGTGCCTGGTGTGATTGCACCTTTTGTACTTGTAATTCTCCGTATGGCTTTGTCTGCACTGAAACTCCACGCCCTGTCCAGTACCAGTATTGATGCTTTGACAGTGTTGTCATAGCAAGCAGGACTCAATGATTGAATAAGAATGACATCACTCTGCAGGTATGCTGCACACCACCTACAGTTGATCTTTGACCATTTGGAATCAAAACAATCATCAGCAATTAAGCATGTGTGTGTCAGACAATGCTACATTTTACACATTGTATATGAGCTTCTTGGACCAACTAACACATGTACACACACAGTTTTGTGAATGCAACTCAACTGCTGTGCACAGGATTATTATGAAATCATGTTTTCTTTGGCCCCACTTCACTTGAATGAAACATTACAAGGTTTTTCTGTCAATCGTGTGTGTGTGTGTGTGCGTGTGTGTGTCAGTCAGAGAGAGACTGACTATGTAAGGAGAGGAAATGAAAGGTGATTGTTGGAAGTTGCTATTGGCCAACAACACACCATTTAGGGAATGTGTTCTCAGACTCTTTCCTCTCTCCTGTCTCTCTCTCTCTGTTTTTACTTCACTGCTGAACTGGTATTATATATTTGGCAGCGTGTCCCAGGAAGTGTGTATAGTTACAGCCTGACAGTTTGTCACACTTCGGTCTGAATCCAGCTGTCCACTTTGCAAAGTGTGTGTACTCCAGTACTTTCACCACAGATGTCAAAGAGTGTTTGACTGATGTCGAGCAGGGGGAGCGATGACTTAGCATCAACGGTCCACAGTGCAGGCTGCAAATACCGACAGAGATACTTTGCTACATTAAATACCATGAGGGAATTGTTCTTTTCCCTCTTTTCCTCCAAGTGCTGCGAACGTCTGCTGAAAGCTGTAATATCTACACTCAAAGTATGTGAATGTCCCTGCTCTCAGAAACACCTTCAACAGCTTCCATTAAAGACAATAAAAACTCAAATTCACTACTCTGTAATCTGAAGAACTATAAAAAACATATTTCACTGATTTACAGCCAGGGTAAATTTACAGTTATTCCAAGCAATTACATGTCAAACGCTGCTGGTGTTATAAGAATATATTACACATATTACAAGAAGATATTAGCAGTGAGGGAAGTGTTTGTTTTTTTTAAATTTATTTTTTAATAAGATCTCATAAAACACATTGTCTCGTCTTCTTTCCTCCCCACATGTTGCTTTGGTTTGCGTTACTAAAAACAACAACAAAAAAAATTCTCTTCTACTCCTCCTTGTGTGTGAATAGTGGTGACAGTTTGTTGTTGTTTTTACCTTTTGCGCTTCTCGTCATTGGTGGAGTGTTATGCGGATTTTATTGATTAACTTGAGCTCATTTTACTGCCACACTTCATTTAAGGTTTTCCTAAATTACTCTCAAGTTCAAGTGCCAAACCTTTATGGTCTATCTGTGCGGAATGTTTCTAGTCGGAGAATCAAATATGTGAAACATGTGATGGTCGCATGAATATTGGTTGTGCATTTTGCTGCTGTTGAAAAGTGATCTGTTCTTCCTGATGCTACATATAAATCCCTGAAAAAGGAGATTACAGCTATCAATTGTATGTTTACACTGTATGTTCATAAAGCTGGGTCAAGTTTAACCTCACCCTTTTTCTCTCCTCCCCTTCTTTACCCAGATCATGATCGAGTTCTGCCCTGGAGGTGCTGTGGATGCCACAATGCTAGGTAGGCCTCTGTCTCTTTTTTGCTCTCTGTGTGTTTTTATAAGCGCTCCACCTTTCTCCCTGTCACGAGAGTCAAGTTCCACACCTGCAGCATCGCTGTGAGTGTGTACACCTGTGACTTCAAGGAAGTGTAGAGGTAAAAGGGCAAAGATGCTATTGTTTTAAAGCTCCAGTCCATACACTTAAAAATCACGGCATGTTTATTTTCGATAGGAAAAATCAAGAAAACATGATCATGTACTGTAACTTCACTTGAATGCTCTAGACATAGTGGAATCCTCCGGTGTGGGAAACCCCCCTGGTCTGTTTTTACTTGGTAATCCACATCCTCATAACTGTCTGTACCCCCACTGCAGCTAACCAAACACAGACACAGTAGAATAAAGTCTGCAGGGCAGGACTAGCTTGGATGTGTGAAAGCTTTTCTGATCTGGGATTACTTATCCAGCAACACTATCTTAGAGACTCCATTGAAATCGTCACGGGTTTACCTTTTTCTGTTTTCTCTCGTGGAGTTCACACACTGGATCAGTCCTCCAAGACTTTGTCTTGCCGTGACTGTGTGTGTACGCTGAATATGGAATGTGCAAGGTGTGCATAATGGGTTTGGAATCCTCTCTGCTAGTTTTCTCAACTCTCACTTTGCTCTCATTTTGCTTTTGTTCTCACCCGTCTCCCGTACCCCATATTTAACCTTTCCATCTCCTGTCTCCTGCCTCCGCCTCCCCTGCCCTTATCAGAGTTGGATCGCGGGCTGACAGAACCGCAGATTAAGGTGGTTTGCCGCCAGATGCTGGAAGCTCTGGACTACCTCCACAGCATGAAGATCATCCACAGAGACCTGAAGGCCGGTAACATCCTCCTCATGCTGGATGGGGACATCAAACTGGGTGAGCATTTAGATACTTACACTTTAGAATATTGCTACTTTTACTGTAGGAGCTTGTTGTGCTTGTACAAAGTTGACATTTCACTTGCAGAATTTTTATGCACTAACCATTATTCATTGTGTAGGCATCATGGTATCCGAGTGCCATTTTGTCCATGCTCACACAAGTAGGTGTACACAGTCTGAAAAATGCAATACAGTATGTTCTGAGGGTAATCTCACTTGGAACTTCCAGAACCACAATATTTCCCTTATTATATTTGAGCGGACAAACCACAATTGTGGTTGTGTTTTAGTTGTGGTGCACAAATGAAACTACATCTTGAGAAATGTTTGGATCCTGATGGGTGGTTAAAATAAAGTTTTATGGATTTAAACAGCGCGTGGCTCCACAACATGCATTTGTAGTGTTTGAGGACTGAAGAAGTTAATGGTGGCTAAATCCAGACATGCATTCTTTTGAAGCTTCTGACAAAAATGATTGCATAATTATATAAGTGTCTACATTTGATGTTCAAAGAACAGGGTCAGAGAAAATACGGGGTAGTACTGCTATGCTTGGAAACATCCTGTTGCACAGGAAGTGATGCTTTTCAAATGAAATTGAATCAACAAATCTCTCATCAGAAATAAATATGACGTACGTAGAAGAAATACAAAATGACTCAGTCTCTTGTAAGTGTCTGCGTTGTTATGTAGGGTAAGTACATGGACTTAATTTAAAACCCAAAGGCAGTAACATTTCATCAGTGTCTCTCTTTACATCCCATAATTCACAGAGAAAACCATTTCACTGCCAAAATGATGCAAGTGGAACTAATTCACAGATAAACCCCACATTCCCATTGCACAACGCAGGTTATCTCTGGTCCGTTGTTTCTTTGGCTTACATGTATGCTGTCACACATACACAGTTAGAGGCCCTTTGCCCCTCCTGTGGCGCTACAGGAGGATCATAAGCAAGCGCTGTGTGGGAAAACTGCATTCTCAGAAGTTTTGCATATTTTCATTTATTGGCTTTTTGAAGAGTTCTCCACATTCTTCACATTGCACGGCCGATGTTGTGGATTCAACCCAATCAGCGGTATGTTTTGGATTAAAGCGTTGTCTCGAGAAGAGGGAAAACTGTGTCTTAATGTGCTTTATGTAAGTGTCAGTTAAGGAAGTGCTGATCTTTTTCTAAATGGCTGCCTGACATTTGGCTCCTCAGACATAAAACTTTAAACGAAAACAAAAATATCTGTTTTGCATGTACAATGTTTTACTTCCTTAACTCTCTTTGGCTCTCTGTTATTTTGCACTCAGTCGTGACCAACAACCCAAAAACACTGAATAGAGAGTAACTATAAGCTGCATTGAGTTTCATATTCGGGTGCTGCACTTTTGTTTAGTTTAATTTGATTCCAAATGGTTTACTGGTCCATGGTTTTATTACAATTTCTCTTTTTTTTCTCTTTTTCTTTTTTATTTCAAATGACACATTTTGTCAGCCACTGCGCTCACTAAGCTCGACTTGTACTTCTAGTCCCTTTCCATTGCCCTACATTCTTCCCTAAGACACCACGCTTAGATATAATCACTGGGAGTTGCCTCTCTAAGCTCATTAAGTCTTGACACTGACTAATTTACAGCCTCCGAACTTATCTAACTACTTTTTCATTCAAAGAAGGCAGCAATTAGCTGTGTTTGAGGTCAGCCAAATGCATTTTATCCACCTGTGATACATGGCATTAAACATTATGTTCTTCCAGTGCAGCACAGCTTGTTGTACACCTTTTGGCTAATGTTTATAAAACTCTTTAGCGACTGTTGATCTCTAGATATGTTCAGCAATTTGAGCTACATACATGTCTAGAAAACAGAATGTCAAAGACAGCAGAAAATGATCAATGACAAAGGCAAATCAGTATAGACACAGGCAACAGCATTGTACTGTCATTTATACTCTTGATTTAATACATTATCTGTATTTTTCCGCTTAAAATTCTTAAGATCAACACACTGAATCCCAGGCATGACTATTATTGTTTTTCTTGTAGTCTGCTGGGATTCCCCACTGAAACACCTGTTATTGTGCACTCATTTAGTTCCTGGTGGTGTGATGCATTATGTGAGTCTTGGAGTATTGGACAGTATTGGAGAAATATTTGCGTACAATCATGATAATGCTTCTTGAGGAACACACCCTTGGTGATTCTTTAAGGGAGCATAGTGTAGGTTAAACCCAGTGATACAGCAGAGGTGAGGGAAACTGTACTGTATAGATTGTTGTGTATTTGACCACTGTCACACTAGTGGTATGATTTTACCAGAACATGTTGCCATCCTTTGGGATGTTAATGTTTAAACTCGTATTTGAGATACAATAAAAGCAGTAGTACTATTTATTGTCTTTTGTAGGAAGTAAAAAATCTTTCTGCAAAAGTTTAGACTGCAACAGTCCAAATGATATGTTTGACTGGGAAGTCAAAGATATTTGAATTGTAGTCTGCAAAAGCAAAACAGTCACTTAAGTCCCCGTAATAGAACATGCCAGTTTGTAATTGTGAGTAACTGCCTTGTGAATAAAATCCGAGGGCCTCTGCCAAACTCCTCTCAACCCTGGGCATGCCACACGTAATATTCTTACTTTGCAGAGAGAAACGTGTTCAGCCAAAGTGAAAACAACACGGCTGTAATCTGAGGGTCATGTTGGGGAACGGGGGCAGCTTGTTTGGGAAACAGGGCCGCTATAAATTCTGGCTTTGTGTCTGCCCATCACAGCGTCATGACAGCTTTACAAGCTCCTAAAAGAAAAAACGATGGAAGTTTATGAACTGGCTTCCCTCCCTCTTACTGAGAAATGCTTCTGGGGAACTTCTTTCAACTATCTCACTTCATCTGTTTTTTTTTGTCTCTCTTCATTCTTACAGCGGATTTTGGCGTATCTGCAAAAAACACCAAAACCTTACAAAGAAGAGATTCTTTCATTGGAACGCCGTACTGGTGAGTAGGACATCACTCTACATCAGAGCACTGTCAAGGGAGAGAGCTGTGCATGAGCTCAGGGGTGGCCGATTTGGATAAAAGCTCCAGATTTTCTTTTCTAGAAATTAATTGAGAAACTACAGAGCCCCTACGGGGACATGGGCAAAAAAAATAAATAAAATTCTTTAAGTTTCTGGTGGGCACAGAAAACTATCTGATGTGCCCCAGAAACTATCCCGTGGGCACGAGAAACCTGCCCGTGCTCACGAGAAACTCTTTCAGGTATCTTCAGGTGATGGAAACGTCTGGCTCGTCTGGCAATACCTTCTCGTGAGAATGGGAAACTTTCTCGTGCCCACGGGATAGTTTCCGGTGCACACCAGAAACTTAAAGATTTCTTTTTTTTTGCCCATGTCCCCTTTGGGGCTCCATAAGAAACCATATTCAGATTAAAAAAATCCAGATGGGAGTGTCAGTTTTGCTTAATACGGTGACTCACACTGATCCTGTAAATTCAATATAACAGTCCTGTTCGCTGATTTGGAACATTGTCTGCAATATACTAATACAACCTGAGCTATTAAAAAGGATATTTACGTTGGTATAAACCACATAGCAAAACTGTACACATATCAAACATCCCTACAAGAGCCATATATAAGCGGGAGATTATTGATTGTTGAGAACACATTTCCTGCTACCCTCAACTCTTCCATAATACTTGAAAGAGCATGGTGTTATGTATACACACACACTCAACCCAGTGCCTCAACTCAGTGCTTTAATCCTCTATTGTTGTCACAACAGTGCAGTTGTCTCCTCTCTACCTGAACAAATCGCAAAGGTTCCCTTTGAAGTCTCCACAGTGAACCTTGTTCCATACTGTGAATATGGTCGGAGCCAGTTAACCATTGACTAGAACAGGTTATCATCCATCAGGAATACCCTGCCAGCTCAAGAAACATGCCCTTATTTTGCACAATTAGTCCTGAAAAGAATACTGCAGACAGTTTTTGGTATATACTTTTCCCTTGAATGCACTGATAAGCCAAGTCAACAAGAAAAAGGGGAGCAAACATTTGTTTCTTTGCACTTGAGTAAATCTAAGAGCTCTGGCTCATGAGAGCCATTTTGCAGATTGTCAGCAAACACACGCCGACTGGAGAAGTGTGCTTGATGTTGACACATGCAAGTGAGAAAGAGAGAGGAGAAACGCTCCACATCCACCTGCAGTAATCATCAGTTAGTCACTTGCTGCCGCTGCCCAGAGATAACTGTTGTAAACACTGCAGGTGTATCTTTATGATATCAGAAACTATCATATCATGTTTGGACTGATTTCTCTAGCTGTGTTCATTTGGCAAAGCCAGATTTTTACAACGTGTCTTAATTATAATATTTACAAGTTGAGTTACTTATTAGCTTTTTTATTTTTATTTTTTTAGGAGCCAATCATTATGACATAAACTTACAGCTAAAATATGTCACACAGCATTCGTTTTTCTTTTTTTTATTTAAAACAAATATCAAGTGTGCTTCACTTATTATTACCTTCCTCTTGTAAAGACATTTGCTACACATGGTCACGGCCATATTATGCACAAACATATCTCAGACACGTTATGTAATGCACGTTCCATACATTCTAACATTTACAGAAAAAAGTTAATTATATACTAAGTGGCATGAGCAGGGAGAAAACTCTCCACTTTAATTCCCTATCAAGCTTGTTTTAAGGATAAACATTATTAATGTCCAGTGCTCCTTGACTTATAGTCAAGTTTAATTGAGGATTCAGTGTCCCACACTATGCAACGGTCCATATAAATATTTATCTTTTTTGTTTTTTCGCAGGATGGCCCCAGAGGTGGTAATGTGTGAGACCATGAAGGATGCTCCATATGACTACAAGGCTGATATCTGGTCTCTGGGAATCACTCTGATCGAGCTCGCCCAGATTGAGCCCCCGCACCATGAGCTCAACCCCATGAGGGTGCTGTTGAAGATCGCCAAGTCGGAGCCTCCGAGCCTGGAGCAGCCACACAAATGGTGAGGATGCATTAAAAATGAATCTGAATTCATATAATTCATATAATACGTGCAAATTGGGAAGAGAAAGCAGGAATATGTAAATAAAAACCTGGTATGTACAACTCTTGCACAATCCATGATTGATTAGTTTCGGCATACAACATGATAGGTGGAGTCAACCGGAGCTTATATCTTCCTGTCTAGATTTCACCAGGTCATTTCATTTCATTCTATTACCAAATTTTTGCACACTCAGTGTCCTGTAATCTGCCGTAGACACTTGATGTATCACATTGTCCTTCCCCTCTCCGCCCGCAGTCCATTTTGCCCTTTCCAAAACTACAGCAACAACTCAGCAGAGAGGCAGGACTTCAGCGAGTGCCAAACTGTAACTTTCCCCTTATCAATTTTATGAGTGTGAATGTTCTACAGCAGCAAATTTGGTACAGCGAAAGTGAAGTTATCAGGTGCTGAACAGAGATTTGGGAGCTGACTCATCATCCCTGTCGAAAGCTTTTGTTTTACGAAGCACAGCTGTGCACAAAGATGATCCACATGTACCAACATCACATATCTGGAAATGCTCTATTCAAATGTTTTGTTATGTTGTAACTATCCCTCCATCCCTTCCCTCCCTCTCCCCTTTCTTCATTCCTCTTGTTTTTGATTAATGCTGCTTTCTTGTGTTCACCCAAGGTCACAGGAGTTTAAAGATTTCCTGAAGAAAGCTTTGGATAAAAACCCAGAGACCCGTCCCACTGCGGTACAACTCATGGAGGTAGGCCGTGATGCAACATGCAATTATAACCTAGCAAACATTATACAATGCTGCACTTTGATATATGATGGAACATTGTCCCCGCTCTGTCCTTATCTTGCACCGACACACATAATCTTCTATTTTAAGGCCTGAATGGAGTGATGTATGCCAGGGAAGTGAGTGGTGCCCCACAGAGGGCAGTGGCATGCGAGTGGGAGGGGAATAGAAGGTGTACAAGAGTGGGCAAGAAATGGAGCAGACAGAGGAGGAGTGGGATGGCGTGAAAAGTGAAACATTCAGGACTTTTAGAAGCAGCTGTTCACTTTTGAAGCACCCTCTTAAGGCAGTTGAAACATTTTCATCTTAAGGACAACAGACGTTTTTGTGCCAACATTTTTAGAATGATCCCAAATCTCGTTTCTTAATATTACAATCCCCTTTGTTTAACAACAACAGTAAATGCACATAAATTCAGACTTGACACTGGTAGGAAAAAACAAGTGAAATGTTTACATGTAAGTGCACTTTGGCACAGCTGGGACATTGCTAAGGAGCGGCTGATGACTGTGTTTTTTTCTGGCAGTGAAACATTAATATCATGAGGATGAGCTTTGACAAACGTTTCTCGAAATCCAGAATCCCGAGCAAGAAAAATGAGAGGAAAAAGTGAACAGGGTGTGGATTAAAGCACGAGCGCAGCGTCTATTAAAATTCAGAGCCATGGTTTCCTGTCTGTATCCCACAGCTGAGGGAATGCCAACTATTTACATTCCCACCCTCAGCCAATAGCATGTCTGGATTACCCTGAGCTCGCCACCTCTGGCCAATTAGAGTGAGGCAGAGATAAAACTCCTAGACCCAGGCCCGCTGGGAATTCTGCATGTGCTCTCCAGTGGGGGGAAAAAGAGACGGGCGCGGTCCGGTTTTTTGGTGCCGTGCTGGAGGTTTTAGATGTTTATCATGCCTCCCGCTCCCAACGGCTGTCAGATAGTATTTACTGTAGATAGTTGTGCAATGATGGCATTAAATTCTGCTGTGCAACGGATGTCAAATGATGTCAGTTTACTGGAAGTTACCATCAGTGTATGTGACAAGTTTTAGGTCAGAAAATACAGTAATGATGAATCATAGAGAAGAGTGTCTGGAGTGTAGATTCTAAACTGAATGAAGTGTGTGTGACTGTATCAAAGAAGGAAATGAAAGGCCAAAGCTTCATAAAGTCTTTGTCATCAGGCTTTTCTAAGGTCTAGTTTTAAACATATTTGAGCCTCTTGCCTTGCGTCTGTCCCACATGTGTGCTTGTGAAGAATGTATACAAAACAACATGACACAGTATCAGTCACTGTGGCTGTGTGGCTGGCGGGAGACCATCTGGTTGACTTGTACTCATTATCCTGAATATAGCTTCTCCTCCCACATAGTTTCTCATGGTCAGGATTTCTACAGTGTTTTTGGTGTAGCTTCCATTCGTGTATAATATCAGATGCTTTTCTGTTTCCTATCATAGCGTGTCTATATGTCGGGTGATTTTACCATGGGAGTATTTGGCTATTTTATCTTTGAGCCAGGGCTTTGTAGTGGTTTTGCAACATTGACATGTGCAGACACAAACACACATTTACTTCTGTACATGTGAGAACCCTCATTGACATCATGCATTCCGTAGTGCTGAACCATAACACTAACTATGACAACTATATGCCTAAGCCCAACCCTTACCCTGGCCTTACTCCAAACCTAATTCTAATACTAAAGGGTCAGTTAACACAAATTTCAGTTTGAAAACAGGAACTGGTAATAGGTAATTTGGCATATTTTTAATGGCACAGTTGTCTCAGTTTTGTTGGAGGGGGGCGGGGCCCACTATCTCAGACCTTGAAAACCCCTGTTCTGGTTTAATTTGTCCAGGTTTTGAGACATTCACCCCTACCATTTTTGCCACTGCCTCAGTATGATGGAAGTGAATGAAATCTTGTCTGTGGTGGTCACAGCATTGAAGAATGACATTTTACAAAGTCAATAACATTTGTTTTTAGAAAATATGTCCAGGTTTCTCTGGATAAACCACAGAACAGTTTTCATGGGAACTATTTTTCAGTGCAAAGTAGTTCCTGTGAGGTCTGTGGATTATACAGAGTAAGGGACTTTTTTTTTCTGGAAATAGTATATGATGAAAAAAAATTTTACTTTTCAATGCTGTGAGCACCAGAAGTGAGGCAGAAATCTCAGACTGATATTTCAAAATTTGGGCAAATAAAAGTCAAGTCAGTTTTATTTATGCAGACCAAAATTACTACTTGCCAACCCCAACCCTTGACCCAAACTTAACCCAAACTTAATTATAACCTTAACCCTAAAAACAAGTCTTAACCTCCTTTTGAAGAGGTGAGGACTGACCACAGTGCCCTCACTTTCCCAAAAATGTCCTCACTCAAGGTCTAAAACTCAAATTTATCCTCACAGAGACAGAGGTACTAATACACACACTTTCATTGCTACACAGGTAACTCTGCACTCATGCAGCCCCTTACTCTGGTCCCCTAATGGGCCATATTGTTCACATTTAACCTTTTCACGCACAGCCATGCATGTAAGACCCAAAATCACCAGCCTCACTGGGTCTAAAGCAACGTGAAACCTAAAAGAGAGGACATAAGCTCCACTGATCCACATCTTGATCCATTATGGCAGTAAAAAAAAAAACATGGCTAGATTTAACAGAGCAGCACTACTACACTGTTTGCCTTTTTTCCCTTTGATGCCTGAAGGAAACTGGGTTTATCTTGAGCATGGGAGGTCTGAGTTCACTTGTTAGAATAAACAGTTTGAGGCTGAAATCTCAGATGTTCACTACTGTGTGTATTTGAATGGTGCCTGAAGGGAAATAAAAAGAGATGTACAGATAATATTTTGTTTTGATCCAGTAATTAATTTCACTTTTTTCATTAGAGCTTTTTCTCATCTAAAGGTTCTGCTCGATTCTGTTTAAACTTTGTTTAGGTTTAATTTAGACCTAAGAAAATCTGCCTAAATCTCAAGCCTTAAGAATGTCCATAAAGACGCCATTTTCTTGTTGATATAGCTGAAGAGTAGATGGCCTACGCACAGGAACTGGGTTATTTATTTACTTTTGCCCTTGAAATGCATGCACCCACTGCAACACCAGTTCAACCGCCACACCCTCCTCCAGGCATCACAAACTCGGAAAGAATTGTTCAAGTATTTTTGGAGCATTTGGTGTAGCTGCGAATCTTACAGTCCCAGCATTTGCTCATCTCACTCTGTACCACCACAGGTTTGTATGGCTTTAACAATCTGATGGCCGATCCCTCAGCATGTTGGCGTGTACTCAGGAAGTGGTAGTGTGGTTGTTGGAGTCTGAAACATATAAGTTGAACTGCGTGTCTTGAATTAACCAGCGTGCCCCTCCTCTACATCAGTTGCTGAGCTTGTGTTGAAATACTGGATCATAAAAAGGCTCTGCTGTATCAAATAAGGAAGGCTGAGCTGGACTTGTTTATTTATATATGTAATACATTTTTAATTCCAATTCCAGGCTGTTTTTGCTGTGTTCTAATTGTGCCATGTTCTGCAGGACATCCCTCAAAAAAACAAGATGTCCCAATTTAGACAGTATAGTCTAACAATACTAAGATCCTTTGTATCTTAAATTTCCATTGGACATTTGCTATAAACAATTGCATGTGTATATGTAGCATTTTTAAAAAATTGAATGTTTTTCGCCCTCCATTATTTCCACTGCGGTGTGATAAATGGTTGGATGGCGCTCAGCATTTATGCTACCTGACTCATTACAAAGTGGCTGACTGTCATTTGAGAAGTTAAAAGCTGAAGCCTAAAGCTGTCCTCCAGGACAAGCCCCTGCACACAAACAACTGTGATCACCCACGACACATGTGCACACACGCACTGCGACTTATACACACTTCATGGTCCAGCACCACTTGTAGCCTTTTCCCTTTGTCAGCTGTTCCAATTAAATTACACAGTAGTGCAAAGCATCTGAATAATAGATGCCCAGCCTTGTATCCCAGCTGCACTCAACTTTTAATTTAGCTATTCATTCTACTTGCACTCAACTCCTTACAGTATTTGCACCCATTTTCTCTTTAGCAGATGTGGAAGTAAATGTGGCTCGCTATTTTAAGGACATTATGTCAGACTGAGCACTGTTGCATCAGTGTGCCGTTAAGGGGAGAGTTGTATTGTAAAGCCACTATTGTTGTAGCTGTTCCAGAACTGGCAGGTGGCAGATAGAGTTTCCCTTGCAGTGAAAGTCCCCTGTAGCTTTGCCTCTTATGCTTGTCGCCTGTCGCAGCCCCATGGGCGAGCTAATGTACTTGGCTGCAATTACTGTATTTTTCACCAGAATTGTCACTGCAGTCTCTTTAAACAGTGACTTGTATTTACAGTAGTTTTGCATTATACACAGCTTTTGACCTGCAGACTTGCGGCATCCCTCAAGCAATAGTCTCATGGTCTAATGATGCTCAGATCCACGGAAAATGTGTTATGTGTCCTTCCAGCAAATGTTGTATAATGGATGTACGGGTGTTTACCCTGTGGTCACATCAAGCCTTTTAGTGTCTCTCCCTCCTTGTATAGGCAACAGCCAAATGTTGTGCAGTGTACATTAAGGGTGGTGTTTACAAGCTCTTTAATGCTCAGAATATGACGCATTAAATGCAATACAAAGTGGAAAAACACAATCTAGAAGGAAGAAGTCTTGCTATTTAACCACCAGTCCCTTTGTGTAAGTTGTTGCATTTTGACTAATAATTAATTAACCATCTCTGCCCTGTCCCTTGTGTCCACAGCACCCTTTTGTGAGATCGGTGACGTCTAACCGTCCACTGCGGGAGCTGGTGGCCGAAGCCAAGGCTGAGGTCATGGAGGAAATAGAGGACAATAGAGAGGAAGGAGAGGAGGACGACGCCATGGAGCTCACTGTGGTATAAAACCTTGGATCTTTTTTTTCTTTTCTGTCCTTTCATTTTCTTCTTTGTCATTATTTGTTTCCAAAAGGAGAGTGGGCCGTCTGTGTTCTTCCGGTAGCTTTTTTGAAAGGTCTGGTGGCTTTGAGCTGTTGGGTTGTAAGAGTACAAGGTCAAGGGATTTACAAGGTCAATAAAGGGTCAATAACTATACGTTTTGCCTTAACTGTCCACTATTTTTGAAGTCTTTGCTTGTTGACCCATTTGAACAGCATTTTCTGGTAAACATTGCCAAAGGACTGAAGGTCCATTCTGCAGAAGCCATTCATAAATCCATAGAGGGCATGAGATGAGAAAATGTCATAGTTTAAAAAGTACAGTTCACTGCTTGCCCTCAGCACAAACAAAGGAACAGAAACCGGAATCCTGACGTTCACCCACACCCACACATGGTTAAATATAGGTGCTGCCTTCAGCCTCGCTCCTGTACAGAAACGCTGTCATCTCACAACCCCTGATGGAGTAAATTATTTAAGGTCGGACATTGTTCTATTGCTATACTGTGACCCTTAACTAAAGACAGACAGGCGCTTTACCGTACACCTTCAACCCACAGTGATAGAAGACCCCACAGAGCTATTCTGGCTAACGGGAAGCTGTGACCAGACGAATGTGTTGAACTTGGATGTTTTTCCATGAAGATGAATGTTTGCCCACTTATCTCTTCCTCCCCAAATGTCAACAGTGTGATGACTTGAGAATTTATTTAGGTGAATAACTTGGCTCCAGTGTGTAGTGACAGCGCTCTGCCCTTTCCAAACATCTTGTGGATCAAACATTGTAGGTATTTGGATGAAGTTTGAGTTTATGTAGGTGGTGCTATTTTCTTTGTGTGTCCAGTTCTGCTTTATCCTGCTTTGCTTACTAAGAAAAAGACTTAAAACTCATAATTTCCCAGTTTTCCCAGATAAACAAACTAAACAATAAAATGCACAAAATGTTACATTTATCCTGAATTGGGTTCATTGCTACTGCGCTATTTTAGTCTGGATTTTTGGGTTGCAATATGTATTTAAAGGGAAATACTGAAATTAATGTAAATACCAAAATATAGTACTGTATATACAGTACAGTACTTTCATGTATGTGTGGCTGACTGAGTCCACACATCAGATTTCTCATTCCTGTGCTCAGTTAACTATGATATCATTACAGTTGTTTCCTCATCTCTTCCAGCAAGGGCACTCTTGTACGCACACAGCAATGTTTTGACACATCCAGTTACAAGGCCCTGAAAGCCGGCCAAGCAGTTGCCTGACTGTTTATGTTTTTCTATATATCACACACAGCCAGACAGAGATGTTTGCTGAGGCATTAGAAAGGCTCGACATAAAAACACCATAAAGATGTCTGGTGGTATTGTTTACCTCTAGTGGAAGACAGCGGAGAGGTATTTCAGGAAGCAGCATAGCTGTGTACATGAAATAACATGTTCAGCGGTGTTTATAATTACAGACCATAGAATTCCCATGTCTAACACACACATGTCTGGAGCCTTCTGTAATTAGATTTAAAATTGTGGAAATGGCCTCTTTCCAGAATATAATTTCAGCAGAAACTTTTTCTTCTGGTCTTACAGTGTATTAGTCAGTCATACTTTGGCTGGTATGGCCGTGAAACAGGTATTAAATTGCATTCTATGTGGTATTAAAAAGTCTTAAATTTAACTTGGTGAACCCTGTTTTGGTTAAATAAAATTTATGTAAATGAATGTTTAAAAATGCATCATTGCACACAAACCAATAGGACTATCCACTGCTTTATTTTGCCAAGCGCTCATTAAGAATAACACATAATAATGCCATTAAGAACTCTCTGTCCCTGCTTGTCAGCCATGATTTACACAATCTGTTCACCTCTGTAATTATTAGTGTACTTATTACAGATTAGATAGCCATCTCAGCCACAGTGCAGCAGCCTAAGCAGGAATGACTGCATTCCTACTGAAGCTAAAGTTAAGGTTACTTCACTGAAGGTGGGACGCCTGAAGGACTTTATCCATTAGCATTTGGGCTAAAACTGAAGGTTGAAAACATTAAATCTTGCATAAAGCAGTCACGTCAGCGTTCTGTCAGAGGCAGAGCAGACGGTCACACTGAGCCAGACAGTAGCTACACAACACAAGAGCCACAGACTGTGAACAGCAACCCGCATTCTGATATTCCCCCAAAGACCTTTTTTCATCCTTTTTAATAATAAAAAAAACCACGTTGACATTATTTTTGATTAGAAAAAGGGATGACTAAATGTAATTTTAGTTGGACTTAAACATTTGGGAGACCACCAATGACTTCAAGCCTAAAAACATCAAATGTTTTGTCACATCAGTGCATAACAACACTTCCCTTCTCCCTCTCTTTACTCCTTAAGTCTCCAGGAAAGGAGCCTTGCCAGACCAGTCAGACCAGTCTGGAAGGAGACCAGTTTCCGGACACCCCAAGCCCCACCACGCCCTCCCCAACCACACCAATACCTCTACCCAGGAAGGGGGCAGAGCCAGATACACCAACAGAGGAACAGCCGGGCTCTGTCATGGTGGTGCCCGTTCCCCTACCACGGCAGAATCTCCCTCCAAAAGATCCGGAGGAGTTGGGCGACAAACTGGCTGATGAAGTCACCCTTGAGTCTGGGAAATCTGAGAGCGAGGCCTCGACCAAGACTTCCAGCTCGGATTCGGGCATTGAGGATGGGAAGAGTACCCCCACATCGGAGGAGGAAAAGGTGCTCTTTGAAGCTTTAGATTTAGAAAATATTACTGTATCTATCAATGTACGTTCCTAAAGTATTGACTGAGGTGTGTTCAAAGATTTTTTAGTAATAATAGTAAAATTCATTTTTAGGTTGCTGTGGAGACCCCAGAGACAGAACAGCCACCATCTCTCCCCCAGCCCGAGGCATCCGAGGAACATGTTGGCATCATCATAGACTCAACAGACCCGGAGGTGCCCAAGATCCAGGCGGATGAGGAGAAGAGCATCGTTATGGATAACGGAGGCTTACCAACTCCTAGCTCAAGTCCCACTGTCACTCCCACACCCACCCCCGCCGCCTCTTCTGCTCCTACCCCAGTACCCACACCCCGCTCGGGGCCGAATGGTAGCCTATCCACGGGTACCCCAGAGCGGACATCGATGGGAGGAAACGCTGAGACTGTCTCTCCTTATATCAATGGAGGGATCATCAACAAACGGTACTCTTATTCAGGCAGCATGGCATCAGAGAGCATGGACATGTCGATCCACAAGGGGAACATCTCAATGTCTGCAAGGGTGAGTCAACATGAAGCAAAACTTTCTCTACTTACAGAAATACAGAAGGTTACGCTTTTCATTCATACTACCTTGTAAGCAGCCTGGTCTGCCCCATATGAATATTCCTTCAGTCCATCCTTTATTTACTAAAGTGTTTCAGGAGAACGTGTCTTTAAGGTTAACAAGACCAGTATTGAAGTGCAAAAGAGGTAGAGAGACAGGGAGCAGCCTCTGTAGGAAAACCCCTCCTTGGAAAAACTATTTCTCGGCACCCACAGAGGAACTGAAACTGCATTGTGTTGTGTTTTGGGGTGTGGGTGTTAAGCATCTGAAACAGAGGATAGCCTGTCTTCCATTAAGCTTGCACTACACATCGGCAGGATACAGAGAATGATACCAGTTAATGCTCTTAAACCCAAAGTTTTTCTTTTTAATTGGTTATAATTTATAGGGATTTATTCGGTGAATCTCGGCTGAATTTTTGACAAACACTTTAAGTATATTTTAAGACGTCTATGAAAGGTGAAAATCAAAATTCTAAAATGTCATCACAAGTGAAAATAAGCCGTCTTTTACACCTCACGACAATGCATTTTTGACATAATCCAATGGGTTTTAAAGCCTAAAAAAAGAGAATCACGTAACCCATAGAGGACTTAACAATCCCCAAATTCGTGCAAAGCCTGAGGAAGGGCAGTTAGGAAGCTGGAGGGAGAGAAGAGAGAGACCGTTTTATCATTAGACACCAAGCCTTTCTGAAGCAAAATATGCAACATTTTCCATTCATCAGGACCAACAGTGCCCTTTGTGTGGGTACGGTTCAGTATTTACCAGTGTGAATGGAAGTTTCTATGCAGCTCATTGTCGCTCTGCTGCTTCTGGAGGCTTATGGACTGCCCATGATTGAAATCCTATTGACTGTTGCGTGGAGTAGTGTCTGTTTGTGGTATGTTAAGTTTTTCCAGAACAGATTATTCAGCAGGCGACTCAGCCAGCAGCCTGCAGCGCGAGTGAATGGGCTTTCTTTGTTTTTGGACAGGAGGACGCTCACACTTGTGTGTGTGTGTGTGTGTGTTTCTACACGAGTGTGTATGATTGAGCGCATCGGCGTGTGCACGCACATGTGGTCATGAATTCATCTGTGTGTACAGGAGAGCTGCGCGCGCGCGTGCGTGTGTGTGATTTTGTGAATGACGAGTGATAGGAAGTTAGCACAGTCCCGTAGAGCCTCAAACGCAAACAAGGCAGCTGAGCCACAGAATGACCCACATGTCCTCTGATTATAGTGCCAGTGTGCACTTAATAACACACTCAAACATACAAGCGCATAGATTTATTGCTATTGTAAATGTGTCAGCTATGCAGAAAGGGAGTCAACAATACAGAACAGTGCAAAAGTAGCATCCAGTAGCTGTCATCCGTGGCAGTAGCCTCACATGGGCTCATATGTAGTGTATTTGCTCAGCTGCAGAGGATTCAGAAGCTTTGTCAGGGTGGACAACAATTTGCACAAACCAAATTAATTTCCGTTTTTTGGTTCAGTTTCCTCCTCTCCTCTCTCCTCCTCTCCTTATATATAAACTATTTATAAACCAGGAAATGACGACATCCAGGGTTTGAGCTACCCACTGTTTGCAGAGTAAACCCTGCTATATCAGTCTTGTCAATACTGTCCGCGGAGGCTGATTTAGATAGGAACACTGGAAATGTAACCATTTGACATCATGTGCTTTGCCGGCCACGACAATTTTGTCAGCTAAATTATAAGATGGGGTCACGCTCTGACTCATATTAAAAATTTCATGTATTACATAGTATGACGTTCCTGGAAATTGTTGGATTGGCCCGTGCTGTTAGACTGAGTTAGACTGAGTTTGTTCAACTTTGATCTGGGAGCAGAGAAAGAAGGTCACGGGCCTGTTCTTGGTAGGCCCATGATCAGAAATGGACTGCTCGTGTTTGGTTAAACCTTGAATCTCCAAAAAGTGACCGTTCCAGTAACTAGGACATAGTATCATATTTACTGGATGAGGTCGTGTTGTTAGAGATTTAGAGAGATACTTCCTGCATGGCGCTCCCCATTACAGTGACAGATGGAGCATCTTGCCGCTTGTTACAGTAGAACCAGATTGACAGGAATATTAATGCCTTTGTCAACACACATTAACACATAGCTACCTCTCCTTCCGGCAGATAAAAAGACTACATTGGGAATCACAAAGGCACGCATATTTAGAAGAAGAACCCCGTTAATTTTACAAATCAAAGTCTGTTTCCAGGTCTTGGGGAGTACTACTGCATATGTGAAAAAAGTTGTATAAAAGGCTTTTGTGGCTCCAGAGGGACCTGCGTGACATCTGGTAAATTGCCTCAAGTGATGTCACTTGAGTCAGCGTCGGACTACAAGACTACAAGTCTGAAAATGAAAAAAAATCTGGAGGTGTGGAGTTAGAAAGAAGTGAGTTTACTAGACCTCTGTAGCCCGCTCCTCATCTCTGCTCGAGGCTAGCATCTAGAGGCTACATTAGCCAATACTAACATAACATGAAATCTCAAACAGAGCTGTCGGCGGTCGAGTTGTGTTGTGGGTAATGTAGGCGCCAGGTTTTGACATTGCTTAGTTCCAACCCCATACTCTTTGCCCCCCCAACATGTCTGTTAAACTACCATACTGATGGCAGAGCTTCAGTTTACTCTTAAACACATGTAGTGATACAAGTACCAAAGTGCAAGCGAAAATCTGTCTCGTACTTAAGGTATGATTTCATCTAACGTCATCCTTTTTTTTGTGACCCTCTGTTTGCCTCTCAGGACTTCTCGAGTAAAACTCTGAAGAGAACCAGGAGGTTTGTTATCGACGGCGTAGAGGTGAGCGTGACCACCTCCAAGATCATCAGGGATGATGAGAAGAAAGATGAGGAGATGAGGTTCCTCAGGTATGTGGATGACACAAACTTGCGTATATATATATATATATATATATATATATATATATATATATATACTCACTGTCTAAATAAGCAGAGTTAGACATGTGTGCTGTCCGTGTCTCCATCTCTTGTGTCTTCTTTTTTTTCTTGGAAAAGTTCATCTGTTTTCATTCTCTGTGCATGAGGGCCACGAACTCCGGGGTCTGTTCATTCCTCGGCTCAGAGTGAAGTCTGTACATGTGATAAGTGGCCTTTTGGATGTTGCTTTGACAACGCATACTATTTCAGGCATCCTGCTCTTTTGGGCTTTAGCCCCTTGAGATTTGAGCTTACAAAAGTGTTATGGAAAAAGACTAATTTAGGTAATGGTTCCTTTATATGCAGTCTATGGTTTGAAAGACAAATAAAATCTCTCTGAAGTTACTTTTAGATCAGGGTGAAGATTAGGTTAGCTGTACTTGTTGTTGTTGAGATGGTTTTTAAATGAACAATTTGTACAGTTACATCGGTCTTAAATACACTGCAATGTCATTGAAGCCCTGAGGAGTTCCTGGTGCATTACTCATGCCATCTAGTGGTAGGAATATGACATTACATGTGTGACTAAATCTATCCAATAGAACCAAAGTATTTTGGTATTACTGTATAGTCCAACTGGAATTGAATTGCTTGAGGGGTTTTTTCTGCTACAGCATATCTGTTCTGTATATTAGTCAATCAGAAAAAAAATCAGTGCTTGAAAGGGAGAAATTTGCCCCTTCAGAGGTTGAGAGAAAAGGGAACATTTCTGATTTCCCCATATATCTATTTTTTAAAAGAATTAATACAGAGGAACATTATGAACTTACATATTAGTATTAACTATATTTGCTTGTTTGATAAGATGTTGAACTCCTAAATTAAAGTTGTATATATGTTAAAAATAATTATGTGCGTGTGTTTGTGTGTGTTTAGACGTCAGGAGCTGCGTGAGCTCCGTTTGCTGCAGAAGGAAGAGCACCGCGCTCAGGCTGCTCTGAACGCCAAACTGGAAACACAGAAAGAGCAAATGCAGAGACGTTTCGACCAGGAGATGAATGTGAGTCACAGACACACACACACACACACACACACACTCAGTTGCCACTTTATTAGGAACATCTTGCAAGCCTGTAGTTTGTTTGGTTTTGATTTTTCTGATTCACTTGGAGGACGTGAAGGTATTCTCTCTCATGAAAAGAGTCTTAATCATATGTAATGTGATTGCTACACTTGGGTGGTGTGATACAAAGCGCTGTAGGGTTGTTTCACTTTCATCAAAGCTTATAGTGTGCTTGTTTCCCATTGGTGCGTCCCAGGCCAAGAAGAAGCACTACGACGTGGAGCTGGAGAACCTGGAGAAGCACCAGAAGCAGACTATCGAGAAGATGGAGGCAGACCACAATGTTAAACTCAAGGAAGAGACCAAACGCATCAAAGCAGAGCAGGAACGCGACCACCACAAGTTCCAGGATCAGATCAAACACAAGAAAAAGGAGGTACGTTTAAGTCCAGTTAAATCATCACAGGATGCGGGTATAGGAATGAAAATGCGGCAAAGAAAGCTTTCGGTCTTCACATACGTTTGGTCGTGTTTAAGTTCTGTGTCAAACTCATGAAAATATAGCTGAAATGTGCTTTCTTTTAATATATCTAGGTAAAACAATCTGTTGATAAGCTGCCCAGAAGTCAACGTAAAGAATCCTTGAAGCAGCAGATGAATTCCTTCCAAGAAATGAAGACAAGAGAGGTAACAGTCATTTCATGTTGTTTTCCTGCATACTTAACTGGCCTGGTTTTGAAACATTTAAAATACGGAGGAATTCATGCACAAATTCATGAAACAGTGCTGGAAAGGGAACACATTACCTACACAATAAATTAACCCCTTCCCTGGCTCCCTGTCTTTCTCTTCTCTGTGTTTTAGGAGAACAAATTCTTGGCAGCTCAGAAGAACCACCTCGACACCACGCTGAACAGAATCATCTCCAACAACAAGAGAGAGATTGCAGAGATGGAGAGGGAATGCCTCAACAGGAAACACCAACTAATCAGAGGTACAGTTATCTGTCAGGCGTAGGGTTGATTCAAATCAAACGCACCACTTGTCTTATCGTTCTAACATTTGTTGCACAGTGGTGACCTATTGTGTTTCAGTAACTCACTTCTTCTGCCCCCTCCTCACTTTGATTAGAGCGCGAAGCTACGATATGGGACATGGAGGAGAAGAACCTTTACGAGAGACACCAGTTGTTGAAGCAGCAGCTGAAAGACCGGTACTTCCTCCAGAGGCACCAGCTCCTCAAAAAACATGAGAAGGTAAATCAGTGGATCGCAGCTCCTCAATATGCCACAATATGTTTGCACCCGCCATTCTATACCCATTTAACTTTGGGTTAAATCATGTGATCACATGTCGAAATCAAGTCCTGAGTAAGGAATTAACTTTCCAGGTCAAACAAAATGTCGTGTGTGTGTCTTCAGCACTGTCAAAGTACCTATTGCCTGCATACACATCAAACAAATGTGACAATGTGTCTATTTTCTGTGTCGCTACAGGAGCAGGAACAGATGCAGTGCTACAATCAGCGAATGATTGAGATTCTGAAAGGTCGGCATCAGCAGGAGAAGAGCCGGCTGCCCAAGATCCAGCGCGGCGAGGCCAAGACCCGTATGGCCATGTTCAAGAAGAGCCTCCGCATCAACTCCACGGGCAGCTCCTCAGAGGACAGAGAGAAGATCAAACAGGTAGGACTAGCACGGGGTTCTCTCACTCCATATTTAAGCGTAAAGGTAATTATTTAGCAACTCACTCTCTGTCTCTCTTCAGTTTTCTCAGCAGGAGGACAAGCGGCAGAAGGCGGAGAGGCTGCATCAGCAGCAGAAACACGAGAGCCAGATGAGGGAGATGATCGGCGTGTGTGAAAGCAACATCAGAGAGCTGCAGCAGCTGCAGGTCAATCATCTTCACACGTCACTTTTCGATGCTGCATGTCACTGTGGATCTTTTTGGTTTATGTCACAGCTCCATCAAGGTCTACAGGACAGTGCACTAAATGATGACTAAATGTTGTTTTTTTTCTTGTTTTGTGCTTCAGAATGAAAAATGTCACCTGCTGATTGAGAATGAGACTCAGAAGCTAAAGCATTTAGATGAACAACACAACCAGCTGCTGAAGGACTGGAGGGATCAGCTGAAACCCAGAAAGAAGGTACATGTTTCCTGTCACAATGTTATTACAATGCGTTAAGCAAGTAGAGTTTGACATTTGTTTTGTATATCTACATGACTATAACACACAAAACTACCCTCATTATGTTTCACAGAAAATATAAATGTACATCACACATGTGCTGAAATCATTCAAGTGCTTATGACAGACTTAAAGTGACGATCGATACCACCCTCTTACCTGTGCATCAAGTATGGAACTAGAACCCGGAGGCGATTAGCTTAGCTTAGCAGAAAGAGTGGAAGTGGGGGGGAAACGGCTAGCCTGGCTCTTTTTAAAATTTAAGAATACGCCTACAAACACCTCTAAAGATCACTAATGAACATTGTGCATCTTCTTTGTGTAATCTGTATGCAAACAAATGTAAAAAGGTCAGGTAGTGGTTTTTTTTTTTTTAGTGGCTGTAACAATTTCTTTGCAAAAAGAGGCCGGGGGCAGTGACTTCCTGGAGTTTTGTCTCTAAGCTAAGCTAAGCTGATCTCGTCTGGCTCCAGCTTCATACAGTACTTAAAGCACAGATATGAGAGTGGTATCAATCATCTCATCCTCTTGGCAAGAAAGCGAATAAACATATTTCCCAAAATGTCAAACTATTCCGTTAACTTTATACGAGAGTTTGAGCACAAAAGCTGCATGCACTATGTATCTGTTTTACATAAAACAACTCACGTATATGACCTACCTAGTCAACCAACTTGGCCCAAATTCAATGAAGACTGCAGAACACACTAAGGAACACAGTATCATCTATCTTGGTATAGGAATATTCCACTTATACGGCATTAAAGAAAAGTGTAAATAAAGTTTCCATCCCTCTAAGTAAGCTTGGTCAGGTAATCTTACACATTTTTGGTTTCCACCCTTCTCTTCCAACCCTCCTAGACCCTTGAAGAGGAACTAAACATGAAGAAAAGGGAGCAGGAGGCTTTCTTCAGGATGAGTGAGAGTTCTGATTGCCCAAACCCAAGCTCTCCCAACAAGCTCTCCAAGTTTGTGCCTTACCAAGACTCTACTAACACATAAAAACAGCTGCTGTGATGTTCCAGTCTCTCTTGTCCACTGTTCGCACCAACACATAACCAAACACCCACAGGCGTCACAAGTGCCTGCTGCCTCACTTTTAATTGGCTTTGCCTGTAATGGCAGCATACCTGTCCCTCCGTTAGGTTCCTTTATTGTTTTAGTGAATATTTATGTTTTAACTCCAGGTTTTTCTTTGAAAAAGTGTTGTAGTATTTGATGGGTTTAAAACTCACCATATGCTTCACGTGGCTCAATGACATAGTATCTGCTCCTGTATAGTTTTAATTTCCCTTTTCTGTTCAAGTCCGCCTCTTATTGTTCACCAGTGACACATGAGGGTAATATGACAAAGTGGCTGTGCGTTTGTGTGAGCTGAATACCAAACTAATTACCAATTGTCTTAATGAGTAAATATTGAGGAAAAAAACACTGTTTGGTCAGGAAGAAGTAGTTTGTGGTCTCTAAGCACCCAGCGAGGGAATTTCTTTTTGCATGAGGGGGAAGAATGTTTGTTTCTATGAAAGCTGGTGTTCCAGTAACTAAGCACTTTTTTGTTAAAATTATCAGTGCCGTCTTCCAAATATCATGACCAAAAAGACACCCAAAATTCAATAATTTACCAACTTTTTTCTCTTTTTTTTCCATTTCCATATGCCTTGGCTCATTGACTTGTTGTGTCCATAAGTCAGATGCATGTCATATAGCAGCTAAAGTCTGCCTTTATTTATTTTTAATGATAAAGAACAACAATATCCAGATTTATCACTGTAAATGCTAATTTAAATATTGTCTTTATCTTTTTTTTTTTAACCAACACCCATGGTATAAAGGATGTGCTAATCATTTTGTATCATGTTTGAAATGGGGGACGAGGCTAAATTTAATAGTTTCTTTTTTTTAATTTAGGAATGAGATTTTAACAGACAAGGGAAGACTAATTGTTGTTCACAAAGCATTGCTATTGTGACATTTTGTGTTTTTCTGTTGTATTTTTACTGTATTATCAGTCACACTGGATGGGAACTGACAAAGCCAAAGCAAAATACTGTTGTTCTTTGAAGGATGTTAGATAGGGGATTTAAGTTTGAATTTAAAAAAATGTAGTAAGTGCATAATTGTTATTACCATGTGCAGTAAATGCGCTGCCTGCTAACCAAAGTGCAATATTACATGTATGTCTTTGCTAAGCTTAAAGAGGTTTATTTTTCTTAAACTTTGCCTTCCTTTGCACTGAGAGGGGGAATAATATGAAGAGTTTAACTCCAAAAATAGGCGCACCAACCTGTTGAAAGAAACTGCATTGCTTAAAAGTGATTCCATCTTCATAATTTTTAGGAGCAATAATTTAGGGTTTCATCTTTAGAATGATCTGATTTTGGAACATGACTCTTCATATCATTTTTAAGGGAGTGCAACAATTCAGTCTGCTGTAAGATGCCTCTGGGTGTTTAATTTTAAACTGAAACTTAAAATTTGCAGCTGAGGAACTAGTTGCCTTGTTGAGTGAGAGAAAGTTTTTTTTATTTTTATTTAGAGCAGTTTGGCCTGCAGATTTACCTTGAACCAGGTCAGCAATCAGGTACGGCTTAATCTCTCTCTCCCTCTCACACACTCTCAAAAGTATTTAAATTTGTTGTAAAAATGCTCTTTCCTGTCATGTTTAATGGCTCCATCTATGCCTTCCTCTCTGCCTCAGTTTACATGGCATTGTTTGTATGGAGGGGTTGTGAGTGTGAATGAAACTGTATCAGAAGGAACCACTGTTGTAAATAACTCTTAATAAAGGCAGATTTTCTAATTACTGGATTGTTGCGTAGTCTCTTTCTAATAGTTCTGTAACTGTAACACGTTGACATCAAGGTCAGATTTTTGAACTCCTTATTCTGGACAGAGACTTCTTTTTAAAAAATAAAATAAAGTTGGCATTGCACACAATGATGAAATATATAATGTATAGACTACACTGAGAGAGGAGTGGGACATTGAACTGCAGGCAAGAGGAGGATCACCTGTACACTGCAGTAAGTTGATCCAAGTACTTTTTGTCATTACCCAGCACTATATTGCCATATCTAATCACGTGCTTGTTCTCATGACGCACTGTAGCAGATGTTACTGGCTTCAACACCTGCAAAAACTGGATGACCACACAACGCGAGCGGAGACGCTGGGAGAACTATAGTTTAGAGGAGCACTGAGGTTGGAGCTGTGCTATCAGAGGTGGGTCACCACAAAATGTAGTTAGACCTGAATTATTTTTTTTGTTTGTTTTGTTTTTTGGAGCAGCTTAACAAGCTACACAACATTGGCATTATCACCTAAAAGTTGTATCCAACATAATAACACCTTTCTTTTGTAATAGAAATTGAGTCTTTTTAAATGCTCCCCTTTTGAATTTTAGGATTTGTATATTATGATCTGTCATGCAGCCATCCTGTCGGTTGTTGTCTGTCTGTCTATCTATCTATCTATCTATCTATCTATCTATCTATCTATCATGTGGCTAACGTGTTAGCAAACTGTTGCCTATTTACACATCCTGAAGACATGGAACCATTAGCATTCATTTGGAGTCATGTTTCTGTCTACCTGACAAATGTAAGTAAAATTTTAGATCTGCGGGAAATAACATGACTCTTTAGCTGCCAAATGCTCTACATTGTTCACCAGCTATTTGCTAACTTTCTCTGCTTCTTGATGCTGGGCAGGTTGTGAAAATGGGTTTATCCAAGCTTTTTCTGTGAAAACAGCTGCCTGCTGTGGCTGGAAACAACATCGATGAAAGCGGTGAACAACCAAACAGTAAATTTGCAGCCCATAAAACCAAAACACTGAGCAAAACAAGGCCAAAGCCTATAGAGTGAAGTTTTCTGGTAGATAAATGGGAAAAGTATGAAACCAATGGGAGGAGGCTGTGAATCGCACCACTCGAGTGCTTGTGCGCTTGCTTGTAAAACACATAGCTCAATAGTGCTACGAGTGGTGAAAAACTCTACAGGGTAGAGTATTAGTGCAATGAGAAAGAACACACCAGTTTTTCACTTCTTCAGAAAACAGCAAGAGAGGACCAACTCAGACACAGTATGACAGCTGAACTGAAAAATCTGAAACTTTTATTGACTTAAGTAAAAGGAGGACTCAATGTAATGAAAAATACATAGCAAAAAAAGTAAATAAGATTACAATACTGAAATGACGACACCATCAACCCATTTGCCTTGCACTGTACTGTACTTCTGCCTTCTGTCCACATAACCTACTGTATACCTGAACAATGAAATTTTAGGTACATTTAAAAACTTGCTGATGTCTTTTTTCTTGTCGGTAACATACTGTCATTTCTGTATAAACATGGGTGGAAGGTGGAATAACATTATAGCGACTAGAAGCAGAACTGAAGCAGTGTTACAGCCTGTAGCCTTGTCCGATTGTGTCGAGAACCATGAACATACATTTTCCAATTCTGCTTATTTATTTAGTAAACTTACTAAATGTAGTGTATACAATCATTTCTGGACCACTTGTTGTGAAATTAGCAGCCAGTTGTTTCACATACGTTCCTTAAGTAACTTATTTTTCATTTATCTCTTGACAGAAAAAAACCAACACAACCCTCTTCTTGGCTCTTTCTTCTTCTAACCCCTTCATCAGTACAGAGTAAAAGACCTAATAGATGGGCCATCAAAGAAAAGTGACAACAGCTAAGATATGCCTCTCATTTCTGTACAATAAAAAATAATTTGCTATACTGACCATGCTTGAGACCAGTCAAGCATTAATGTAAAACATTATTTTTATACAATGGTCATACTTTGCTGTTATTTGAGCACCAAACTTCGGTTAAGAACAGACTGTACACTTACAATACTGTAAATCATTGCACAAATCACTGTAGATCTTTCTTCCTTAAGATTCTTAGGTCAGACATCTGGTCGATATGCAGATGTGCTCTGCAAGCCACATTTCACAATTCTTATTTTCGGGTGTGAGATAACATGATTATGTTAAAATACTTAACTAATACAGAAAGCTTCTTTTCACCTTGTCAGTTTGGATGTTCTAGCCTCATCTTTACATTGGTGGATATTTGTTACAGTGAATATAAAAAAAAAAAAACATAGCTAATATAAAATGACTAATGATACAAAGAAATAAAATGCACTGTGGCATTCTTCCCCTTCCTTCGGTGTGTGCAAACCTTAAACTTACCTCATCTGAAATGACTGACAAAGTGCACATCTGTTACAAGTCACTGCAACATTAATTATGCAGTCAACGAAGAAAAGCATTACAATAGCACAAAAACTAGTATGCATGTTTCCAGTATAACAAACAGCACTTCTACTTGGCAAAGACATCTCTTTTAGTAATTGCTAATAGCACTTGAAAGCCCAGATGCAGTCATTGAACTCCCCCAGTGAGTTCATGTACAGTCTTTGCTAAGGGCTCTAGGATTGTTTGTCTACTGCTGGGGAAAGACTGGCTGGATTTGAACATCTACTGTATTCTCCTGTGATGTAGATTTTAGATATTTAAGATTCCAACAAGGACTATGTCTACAGTTGCATACAGTATATTAAGCACTGAAGCACTTTGCATATAATATAGAGGCACCATATTATAGAAGGCATGGGTGGAGATACATTTACTGCTGTTCTAGCGTCTAACCTTTTTACCTAAGATTTCATGTAATATTTCGATAAAAACAAAAAAAAGTAAACACCACAAGACCCAACAAGGTCATGTGTTATTGCTGGTTCAGTTTAGGTACAATACTCTTATTAAAATGAAACATAACCAATGTTAAAAACAAAACAAATAAAAAAAAAGGTACCTATAAATAAAAAAAATGCTAATAAGCTACAAAGTAGTGATATTTTGTTCATTTAAATCCTTAGTTTGTGTATTTATTCATATGGCGATGGTTTTGAGAGCACATTCACACTAAGGTTTCTTGCTCAGGTAATTCGAGGGGATCCAGCCCTCGACTTCTTCTCCTACATTTTTACAGAACCACCAGCCGCTGCCGTTTTTTTCCAGAACCTCAAACACTGTACCCACCTTGAAGCTGGATGTGTTTTCATCCCCTTCAAAGTCCGCCACAGCTAGATACAGCTCATCCTTACTGGGCTCCTTGAGTAGAGGTGGAAGCTTGTCCTTGGGTGGGCCGGGCTTCTCACTCTTCAACTGGGGCTTGGGAGGAATCGGGACTTTATTAACTTTGGGCTCTTCTTTCTCTTTGTTCGGAGGTGGCAGAGCAAACCCTTTGGGTTTAGGGGGAGGGGGTCTGCTGAGTTGGGGTGGTGCGCCTTTGGGAATGTCCTGGGCTTCTTTTAGAGCAGGTGGAGGTTTGAGCTCGGTCGGGCTGGATGGGTTCTCCTTCTTTGGAGGAGGAGGTCTCCTTGGAACCATGGCGGGGGGTCTCTGAGGGGGTTCCTTGTGGGGAGGCACTGCTGGTTTTGCAGGGGGTGATGAGCTGTCCTGGCTATGACCATTAATGTGTTTTGGGGGGAGTTTTGGCTCGTCACAGTGCTTTCCATTATTGAGAGTAGGGATGTGGATGGGGGGAGAGCTAGGTGGATGGCTAGGTTGGGAACTATTTACTGCTGCTGAGGTGTCATTCTGATGGTTCACCTCAGCTGACGCAGAGCCGAGATCTGCAGGTTTTGGCGGCCTCAGCTTGCTCCTCAAGTTGGTGATGTCTAGTTTGTTTTCTGCCGGAGGATCTGGCTTTGCAGCTGGAACAGGTTTTGGTCGGACCACTGGCTTTGCCTTCATAAACACTGCTGGGCCAGCTGCCTCTGGTTTCTCCTCCTGCGCTTCTGATTTGGGTTTTGGTGGCTGTTTAGGTACGGGTTTCAGATTAAACTTCTTCACCTCTTTGGCAGAGATCTTGTGGCCACATTCAAGACCCATCTCGTTCCGAAGGTGAAGAGGTTTGCTCTTATCTTCTTTCTTGGTCTCTGGTGGTTTGTCCTGTTTGAAGGGGGTTGGCTTGGGTGTAACCAGCGGCATGATGACCCCAGGAGCTGGGGGTTTTGGGGGCAAAGGTTTGGAATGATCAGGCCTCGGTTTCTCTGCTACCTCCAATTCAAAGCTCTTATTAATGGACTCCCTTCGAGGTGGCAGAGCTGGTTTCTCCTCGACTGGAGGGGCAGCTGGGGCTGGAGGTAGAGCCCCAGGGGCCCCCTTGCTGGCACTGGGCTTCCAATCTCTCAGCTTAGGCCGGGCACAGGACTCAGGGGCTGTGGTTGGCTCATCTGGTAAAGGCTTGGACCAGCTGTCATCTGTGCCTGAAACATTTGAAGAACCACCATCTTCCAGTCTCAGCTTCTCCATCTCATTGGGCAGAGGGGCAAGGAAATTAGGTCGCAGGGCGTTACTGGTCTTCTTGTACTTGTCAATAAAGGTGGCGGGGGCCCAGCCCTCTTTTTCATCGATCTGGATGTACCACCAACCACTCGCATTCTTCTCAATCACCTGGTAGGTAAAAACATCACTTTAAACTTAATAACTGGTTTGAATAAAGATTTGTCTATTTATTTCAAATGAATCATTATATTCTTAAATTTAATACAACTTTAGGATGTGCCCAACCCACCTCAACTTTGACTCCAGCTTGGAAGCTAATGCCATCAGGGATTGTGGTCTGGAAGTCTGCTATGGTGTAGAACTCTTCCTCAACCTGAGGAGGAATGGGTGGCTTGGGTAGGTTTGTACCACGTGGCTGTGTAATGTGAGAGAAACACAAAAAGGTTCAGTTGATGAAAAACTTTTTGTTGAGAAAAATATTCTGATACAACAGAATCCCCACTATGTCATATGGAGATTTGAACAGGATCTCTTACAATGGTAAGATCTCTGCGTGGAGGAGGTCTGTGTCTTGATCCCACTTCTGTGGAGGGAAAAGACATTAAGTAATCATTTTGTTGAGTTGTATATTTACAAAGCTATAGTGCACAACCCATCCAAAAACTTGCAATCTGTGTGCTACAAAATTCTTTTCATTTCCATTTGGATTCGGTGCTGGGTATGCTGACTGTGGCTGGGCAATAAGACTGGAGCCTAAAGAAAATCACTACCTTGCCAAATGATAGAGGGTCTATCACTGAACGTACAAAAATATTTTTATATACTTTTTAGGGTGTGTTTACATATCCTGGCTTTATTTATCGTATCTATAAAAGCAAAAGACGGTGTACTGGATTTGAAATTCACTTATTACTTTTGTCAGAGAAAAATGAGAGTCTGTTTTCTTTATGGCTGTTGTCTCGGTTCTCTCTGGCTGCATTCTGTTTCGAAACCCCGTCTAGGTCGTTGGTACTGGCATGAGCAGCAGTGCCTGCTGACTGCTTCTGGCTCTGGATGTCAGTCTTCTTCAGGTAGGAGGCTGGGGCCCAGCCCTCACGGCCCTGGTACCTGGGTAGAGGAGAGATGTACAATTGGTGACTTCAGGTAAGAACAATGAAAAATCTGACTGGGTAGACTTACGGGCAGTCTGTACAATAAGATCAACCAGTTAGGTGTATTTTTTCCCTCATTATTAAAGATCTGAAGTCAATTCATGTTTTTAAATACATTAACTTGTCTCTTTAGTAAATACAGATTTTTTTAATGTCTATGATATTCACTTTTCTAGAATTAATGTTATTGATTTTATTACCTGATCTTCCACCAGCCCTCCAAGTTCTTCTGAATCACCTCGACAATCATGCCTCTCTCCAGGTCAATCTCATCCTCGTCCCTGGCCGAATACGGGTAAATCACTGAATACTTCTCTTCTGGAGTCGGAAAAAGACAATATGTTAAATGTAAGAACCTGTCTGTTTTGAAGATTACTGTGTATAGGTTCACAAATAGGGGAGCACAAAGAAATGCTGATGTAGGGTAATAGCTTGGGAGACAAAGCACACAGTAGTACACTTGGGTTACAATGGCTTGTAGCGTTTCAGTGTTAAAGTTGCAATCTGTAACTTTCCTCAAAGTCAAACTGCAGGAAAGATAACAGAGTATGTAGTGCTGCATTTATTGTTTTTTATTGTTTAAGCCTGTTGTTGTTGGTATGCAGTGAAAGTGTCTGCAACCTTTTAATGGAAAGGTTGAAAATCCTTTCTCTATCACGAGACTGTCCCTTTGTGATTTAGGATGAGGTACTGCAATAGGTACAGAAGTGCATTGGTTTTACATTAGCTAACTGAGTCGATGAGGCAAGGCTTGAGCAGCATCTTGTGGAGTGAGAAGATGTAAGATACACACATGTGCAACACATAAAACACACATACATCCTCCACAAACAGGACGAACTTGTTACTGTTACTAGAAATGCAGCTATTTCTACTATTCTTATTATTATTTCTACTATTATTATATATTATATTAGATATTCTATTTAATACTATGGATATATCAAGTGTTTAATGCTGGTTAATTGAAATGATAAACATCTTCTTTCTTTTTATTTATTTTTTATATCAGATAAAATGCACAATCCACTTTGCATGCAAGGATTTAATTCACATGCTTGGATCTCTCATGCAAACAAACATTTCATGCATACACATGGACAAACATGCACACAGTCTTGTATGCATGTGTGTGCATACACAGACATTTAGAATAGGGGGAGAAGAAAGGCGTGCGCTCCACCTTGCCCAAAGCCTGTGCTGAATAGATCCCCTAAAGTTCTGCGACGACCCATGTGCCTTGGGTGCCTTGGCAGTGACCAGAATCTCCGAGGCACTGATATCCCAGCACAGTAAGTGGGGCAAAATAGGAAGTGAACATTACATAAGCCATCTTGAGGATGTTTTCATCCTAAATTAAAGCATTGTCAGTATTGGTGGGCCTAGTAGAAATCAAAGTTCCATTCCTGGTAGTCCTGGAGCTGTTTTACTCATTTACTGCACATTTTATGTTTTTTTCCTGTCTCAAACTCCATGTCCTTACCAGTATGTTGGTGATACTACTGTACTATGCTACTGCCACAGAAGGTAGCTTAATTTATAATTGATTCTTTTAATTATAGGTTATAGACCATATAGTTCATGGTTAATTAGGATCTGTGGGGTGATGTTGGCCCTTAGCATTGTCTTGGGACTATTTAATTAAATCTTTCTTATTACTGGAAGACTTG
>NTHP01000003.1:2917296-2936345 GCA_003416845.1 Oplegnathus fasciatus | reverse complement strand
TCATCGAATGTGGATGTTAGATGTGGATGACTCTCTAATTCCAGGGCTCTGAGGAGTGACCTGCCCAACAAAGACAGGGCAGCCAGCTCAATGTCCACATACTTCTTAGGCTTGCCAAGACTTGAAATATGGTCTGCAATTTGCAAAATGACATGGTGCTACAGAAACAAGGCAACAGAAAGACAACAACACAGAACTTTTTTTTTTGTCAAAATTGCATACAAGTACAGTTTAACTTCTACTTGCTCTCATTATTCCAGGGGTAAGAAATGACTTGCATGTACAGTTAGGTTTGAGAGTAAATGCTAAATGGCCTCTTTACATCCTAAACTTTTCCTTGAGGGAATATTGAATCTAAAGAACAGAACTGAAATGGAAAGCTTTATGTACCTTCTTCCCCAGGAAGAGTGAAGTCATCAGGGTCATCCTGTGCCTCAAGGCAGGTGGCAGGGACCCAGCCCTGGGCATCTTCTGAGCTCACAAACCACCACCCTAAATGAACAGAATATAAACACATTGACATACAAGATATCTTGAGAGAATTCTATTCAATTTAAGGATTTGTGGTAATTCATTATTGAAATGCATGGTGGATATTTGTGTTCTTTCAATTTCCAATTTCATTTAACAGGCAAGTTTAATTAAATAATCTCCCAAATACTTGTTTCACACAAGTCAAGTTTCCATCCAAATGTAGCTCAAATTTTAACCAACGTTCCAGACAGTCATCAAAAGAAAATGCTCGTTAATGCATGATTCCATTCACTACTCTTATGCAAATATTAAGAGTTGGGCACATCGTTTGTGGCACTAATTTTCCAGTCTGGTGCCATTAAACGACTGCAGAAGAGGAGGGTGCAACGAGAATTAAAAGAGTAACAGTTACGGCACTTTCATGTATTCATTTGAGGAAAGTTACTATCTCCTCATTGGTCCACACAGATCTGATTTTTTTGTCTAATGCCATTTTTCGTGTCTCCAGTGAAGCAAAAGCTTAAGTGACATTTAAGTCACATGCACTTTGCGCATAAAAAAAAAACGAATGGGGGGAAGTTTGTGTATCGATAAAAAAAAAAAAGTGACAAATTGAAAATGTGCATAAAAACAGGTGGATGGAAACACAGTCACAACCAGGTTGGTTCCCAGCATGCCTCAGTTATTCTACTAATGGTCGCTGTAAAACTCACCATCTACCCAACACACCATAGAGGTTAGCATCTTAGTCAAAGGCTAAACTTGAGAAAATAATGAAAGAGTATACTGGATGTGGTACAGAACTTACCAGACTCATTTTTCTCAATGACCTCCACCACCTGACCCACATGCAGGCTGATCTCAGAGCTCTCCTGCTTCTCATAGTCTGTTACTGCCACATACTGGTCGAGGAGGAGAGGGTCTGCTGAGGTGGAATCTCCTGTTAAGGGGAACAAATCAGAACAGAGGCTTATTTAGCTCTTCTTTTCCTTCTGCTCTTTTGTTAGGAAGGCCATGGATGAAATCTCAATAATGTAAAAAAGCCTCCACTCGTTACCTTCTGCTTTCCAGTGAGGATCTTTGGTAATATTTGTTAATGTGATATTAAAGTAATGTCCATGAACTTGGAATCATAAGAGATAAGATATTGACCTTTAAAATATTTTGCATGTCACTGACTGAAGGGAATATGACCTTTTCAAATGTCAGATTTTATACACACTTTAAAGAACTTTCCTGAAAAAAGCCAATTTAAGCATGGTCTTTACAAAGCAGCCAAAACGCATCTGTAGAGCTATAATAAGTGAACAACTCATTATTGATGAAATGCCAATTGTAATTCCAAGGTCAAAATTTGCGCAAAAGCTTTTGAGTACAAAGTTTAAGTGAGACGAGGCTTATCTAGAGTATGGAGATTCACCCAGAGAGGAAGCAGAGGAGGTAGTTGGATGTGGTTGGAGAGATGGCGTGAGGGAAAAAATGAGCTGACAAGAAGAAATAAAGGGAGATTTAGAGAAAGGTAAGGATTTAAAAAATGAAGAGGGTTAAGTCAATCAACATGGCTGTGATTTCCACACAGAAACAAACCAGCACCACCAAGACCTGCCACCAATGTTAGCACCAAAAATCTACTTCAACACACAAGGGCTCGCAATACAACCAGTTTCACAAACTCATATCACTGTGGCTCTTTTCTCTTGATTTGTGTTCTTTAAAAAGTTGTCTAGAACAAACCCAGATAGATGATATTTATGTCACATATAAAAACTAATTGAAAACAAGTAGCTTTTGGTTGACACACAGCATGTTGCATTTTTAACATGTAGCATGCAGATCACTGAGGGTGCTGATGGACAAGAAGTACAGATGTGGTAAAATTCTCATTGAATGGTTCTTAAAACAGCTTAAAAATACTACAGCTTTTCTTTCCATGAGCATCTTTCAGTGAACAGCAGTAAGCTAGGGAAATGGGTTCATCATTTTTCAATTCATCTGATTCATTAATTGATTAATCTAATTCTTAATTCTGTCAATCAGCACTTTTGTTAGTAATGCACACATTTCTCAAAAGCAGAACTGGAGGGAAATTAATATCAGGTTGAGTTTAATTTGAAGCACAGAACCACAGTTCACTAATGTAAGAGCTAACTGACAAGCTAACCCAAGTAACTCAGATTAACTTTTAAATCACTAGTTTATAATACTAAACTTCCCTAATCTTTTTCTCCGAGGTTTAGTTTAATGTAACTTGGTGCACACACACAAAACGCTGTTTGGTTTCAACCATAACTACTAACTCAACCACTGACTCAACCACTAGAGTTCTACATTGAAGAATTGTTTGCATTACCTCGATCTCCCTAATTTTGCCTGATGCTGAAAGCATAGCCAACTACGGTATATGGCCCTATTGCATCAACAGTATACGGTAAATCCCCCTCATGTAGGTGTACAGTCAAAATCCTGCCATTATCTTTAGTCTGCTCTGTCCCAATGCAACATACTTAAATACACAGAAGAAATGAGCCACACAGGGTTTAAAAATCACCAATTATATCTTATGCTGTCTTTACGGAACCAATGCAAGCCCCAAGCCTTCGACAGAGCCACATCCCACCTGCCCAGGCCAGGGAAGGAGAGGGGGAACAGGCCGCTAGCAACCTGCTGGGTCACACACACAGCACGACTAAGTGTTTACTACCTCGCTTTAGGAAAGTGGTCGCTCTCTCCACAAGCCCTGATGGAAAGGAAAATGAATGGAGAAGAAAACTGAAAAAAATGACATGGATGCAACTTAAGAATATTAGATGAATGGAAAGGATAGAGAGAATATAAAAAGAAACAGTGAAACAATGGCAAAGTTGTTTTCCTTGTTACTGGTAATATATAATAGTCAACTCCAGGAAAACTTTAGAGTATAGAGAGAATATGTCTTTGTTAATGAAACAAGAACATTTGGGCTAGTGGAATCAATGTTTTTTTGTCTTTTACCTGTGTAAAACTCAGTGACCACTAGATGGAGATAATGTCATATTATATACTGCAGATGAACGGCAGAAGACTTGTATTCCTAATGAAAAGAAGTCATAAAAAGTGGAGCCCCATAAAAGCAGTAAAACAAGAAAGTACCTGATTTTATTTCTCATCTGCACTTTTTTTCTCAAAGACAAAATAACACTGTAGCCAAGGCCACCTGACCCCAGTTTCATTACCAACACACAAATAAAGCTGCGTCTTACCTGATTTCTTCTTTCCGATGGGTTCCCTGTTAAAGAGAGGAAATCATCACATTACTACTAGGAAATATCAAATCAGTTAGCAGGGCTAAGGAGATATTCCTGACCTACAAATACTATTATCGATATTTATGATAATTTACATCATCTCATGGATGTCACAAAATGTCTTAAAACTTAAAAAAAGATAAGACAGCAGCCCTAATTATTGAATCAGACTCATATTACTTTCAGGGATTTGTTATCCTTTAATCTATACTTTGCAGGAGTGACCCTTGTAAAGAAAGGAAGGGTTTATTCTTGTGTTCCAAGATGTTTGGTTGCTGCATTTACTTCATTACACTACTAATGTTGTAACCAGTACTCTGTTACGATTGATGTTTTCAGTTATTAACTTTGCATGGCAAACTGGCACTAATTATGCTTTTTCAATAAACCTTGAAACAATTAAAAATCTGATGAAATTATATCAATTCATATGAGTTTTTAATTTGTCATGGTGCCACAGCACAACACTAACACTGATTACTCCAGCAAAGAATTATCAGTAATTGCTAACATTATCGTTATCTGTTACATCTATTAATATGCTACAGACACACGAGAAAAGGATCCGTCTCTCTGCCTCTGTCTCCGATCCAGGCTGATGTGAATAAAGAGCCTCTAGATAACTGATCTCTGAAATTTAGTCTGATGTTAAATTCAATACAGCATCTGCTGTGTCTGGTTTAGGCATTAGCCAGATAAATAGACCATCACTCCACAGCAGCAGTCAGGAGCTGATTCAATGTCCAGATGCCCTGAAAAGTCAATGGCGGCTAATGCTCAGCTCACTCACTCGCTCTGTCCCTCCCTCTTTGTTATCTAAGTATTACCCTCTTACTTTATGGCCTTCCATCGCCTTCCTTTTTCCATCTCAAACCTTCCATGTCTACTTAACTCACTCCTTCATCTCCCTTGATCATTTTACTTGGCAACTGCTACTTGTTCGTTTCCCTGCATCAACATGAACGCTCTCAGCCACATTCAGCATTGTTCGATCGGCAGAACTGTTAATTGCAGAGGCTTAAGTCTCGTAAATCATTATCCATAAGCGTGCCCATTAATGTACTATAAAAAGAAATCCCCAGCTGGGCCAACCAATGCAGTACCAATGATCTGGGTTATTACAGCACAGGAATGTGTGTGTACAGTGTGTGTATGCTTTGTTAGCTTGTTTTGAACTGAGGTGAAACCAGGGTCACATAATACTCATAGCCACTGATCTTTGGACTAATATGATTACTGTAACTACTTCAGAGTATCAAATCAAATGAATCCTCCCATTCATACGTTTTCATGTTATTCTGAGGCTGGTTATAAAAAAAAAAAACATAAGCACTGGGGCCAACTTCAATTTCAACTTTCATGGGAGCGTTCACACCAGGCAACCATGGTTGAGTCATACGGCGGTCACTGATATGGTGAAAGGGAGAACAAATTACAACTACACAGGAATCGTGAGAACACACTTTACAGGTTTGCTGTTACAGAAAAGAGGCAATTGATGCAACGTCCATCAAGCCTTCTACTACGTATATTCACTCTGGGCACTGATTCTTGCAGACCCATTAAAATAAAAGCTATCAAGTTTCTACACCTGGAGCCAAACCTCACACTAAACAGGTGCCATACCACAGAGGACTCATACAATATTGATTTGAATGATTAATGAAATCCCTCCTCTCGTAATCTCTCTCCCTCAATCCCCACCCGTCCTTGCTTAACCTCAACCCGTCCCTTTGCCTCCTTCTGTCCTAGCTGTATATGAGCTCCTCTTCATTCTTTCCACCCAGCTCTTATTCCATCTTGATCCACCGTCTAATTTCAATTTCTTCCCCCATGATCTTACTTTTCCTTTTCCTTTTCTTGCCCCATTCTTGTTGCAACACATCCTCTTTTCAACAGACTCCTTCACTTCTCACCCATCTTTTCTGGTTCTCTGACCCTCTACTTCTTCTTAACATTCAAGTACTACTTTTCCTCTCCTCTTCAGCTTCTCCTCCCCTTTCCTCTGCTGCTCTTAAGGAGAAAGTCTAAGATGTCCCTCTCAGTGCGGTAGATTTATAGGCCATGATAAATCTTCTCCCACAGTGGCTGCTGTGTCTGTACACCAGCCCTGTTGTCAGTCAGCCAAACAACAGGCTGCACTAGGAGAAAGCAGTAATCCAATTTCAATAAAGACAAACCAAGGTCTTTCCTATATTCATCCGCCTCGAGCAAATGCTCCCTCTCTTTCCTGCCTCTCCCAACACATGCTTGGGGTTTTGTATGAGGAGTAAGGAGGTATGTGTCCTTGGCAACCTCCTCTGAGGGAGGACAGAAGATGAAGTGTGTACGTACATTAATTGTGCATATTTATCACACAGAGATATGAATAGGTTTCTTTTTATGGGAGAGTTACAGTTGTCACTCTAGTAAAAATGTTGGGATGAGAGAAGCATCTCTGCTGAGAGACACATTCACACAATTCTGATTATATTATCACAGGCCTGAGCAATACAGCAAACTCAGTGAACCACCTGACTGCAACAGACAGCGCACTTGAAAGTGATATTAAATCCATCCACATGATAGATGACAATATGGCAGGCTGGTGCAAGTACCCATCTCATACTCAATCCCCATAACAGCAATGTGTCCTGTTAATTGTCCTTGAGCAAGAACCCCCAGCTGCTCACTCAGTGTAAGTCACTCCTGATAGACATTAGTTTAATACCAAGAATATGAATGTAAATAATGTGCTGCTTTCGACCAGATGTGTTAATAATTACATCACATGATATTAAACTTTCTAAATAAAATTGACCACAATGTAAAGAATTTGAAAATGATCACTGTAGCATCAAATCAAATCATGCACGCTGACCCAAGTATACAGTGAATGAGGAGCTGAAATGAACACAGACTGCACAGATTGTCACATTGATTGTCTCATTTTTGCACCAACAAAAAACAGAAAGTTTTGAAAGATGCTATAATCGCAGAAATCTACACACAGTGGCTTTTGGGTCAAATGCACCAGGAGCTACAGTATTAAAAATGAATCCAAAAGTGGAACAGCAGTTTGCAATTTCACTGGCGCAGCAGTGTTACTGAGTTTAAATGTCAAGGTGACCGGGGGGGGGCAATTGGTATATGAAAAAGACACACTCACACCTGCACTGTGCAGGTCCAAGACTGTGGTTGCTTGAACCAAACTGTGCCAGAGAAAGTGCCTTTCTTAAGGCCATTACAATAACTGAAGAGTGAAAAATCTTAAGCTGTGTCCAAATTGGATGCTACTGTATATACTAGTTGTAACCATGTTTTTGAGTATGTAGTGCATCCATGTATATTTGAAAATGGCAGCATGTGGATACTGATGCGACAGCTAAAGGGATATCTCAGAAAACAACAAATTAAGTCATAAATATTTTTGAAAAACATTTTGATGGTTGTAGTACAAAATGATGAAGTGAAGTAATTTCTCCTAAAGTAATCGGAAAATAGTGCACAGTTATGTTAAGGTAAAATGATTAGTGCAGTATAGTATTACGTCTTATATAAGGGATTGGGACATAATGATGGTCTCTCACTGGTCACGCCCAGATTTTGCAACAAAGTCTNNATATATCACAGGACTTATCAACTCAATTTCCTGCCGACTGCGTCAACTTCTCAACGTCCAGTGCCACACATCAGTATGTGATGACAGAGAGGTTAAAACTAATAACTCAGCTGACAGCTGCTGGTGTAAAAACCATCTAAAGGGTCAAAATGTGAGCCCCACATTATGTCCTCTATGAAACCAGCCACCCGTAACCTCCACTGCCCTGAAGGTGCTGCTAACCTTAATAACAACACATTTGTAACCAAGGCCTGTGTGTGAAGTTATGTGTGTGTCAACACATGCTTGTGTGTGTTGGACGCTGGCATTCATTGCCTGCTGACGTCTTAGTTTTGGCACATAGTAACTGTCAGCGCTGGATATGACGCTAATGTGTTGAGTGAGTTTTACAAGAGACAACAGAGCAGGTCTGCACGCCTTCAGAGCAACTATGTAGTCTCAGCCGTCTGGAGCCTTGTGGCTGAACTGAGCTGCAGCTACATGCTTAAATGCTAAGTCAGCATTTAAAAAAGGACCCATTGCGTGTGTTTCTTGCTAGAAAAATCCAACAGGAAGTAGTGCAGCAGTATGAAATCATGTCCATTAGAGGGTGTAATGAATGCTCATTACCGGCAGGCTGGTGTAAATGTTGGCGGGATGTGACATGACATGACATCAGTCAGGGGAACAATGACGGGTGTTTGCTATTGTATGTGAGCCTGGGGGTTTCTAACTGTTGAGGAGATGTGCGTGTGTGTGTGTGCGTCTGTGTGTGTCCATGTGTGGTACTTACTCCTTGGGTGGGTTGAGGTCTTCAGGTCTGGTCTCAAAAAACACTCTAACCTCCTCGCACTGGGAGATGTAAACCGGCAGCTGAATGAGGGCCTGCAGGCGAAAAGATAGCAGGAAACTAATCACACAAACTGACAAGTATAATCACTTAAGTATACACAGAAGTCAACCAGAACCAGGCCTTCCACATCTGAGACATGACATCTTTGGATAAACTCAAAACAAGGTTTGTTTTTTAATATACCGTTTTTGACTGCCACATTCTTGTAGGTGTGGCCTATTTTAAATAAGCTGCAATAATGATGAAGGGATTATAGGATATACCAACCAATGAAGATTAAAAACATTTTCTGTTATTAAAACAACACCTTTAGAGGATTGTGCAGCACAGGCAGACTTATGTGCCCTCCAGTGTCTCACATCATTTCTGGTTTGTTATGTTTATTGTTATTGTCCCCACTGGTGTTCAATTTCATGAGGAGCAAAAAGATAAATGATTTCAGAATAAAAGCGCATCAATAATGAAAAAATAGAGTTAGTCATTTTCCGTTCTGTTTTTGCAGAGGTTTTCAATCGCCCCAGCTTGTTCTGTTCTCTTTTCTTCTCTGGGTCTCAGTTCATTGATCCATCTCGCCTACCTTCCTCCCTAATCGCATGCCTCTGTGGAGGATCACTAGCAGCAGAGAGAGGAGCTCTGACAACAGGGCTGGAGATGAAAGACAAACAGTCACATTCAGCTTTGTCTTTACTGGTGTGATCTCTCTCTTGCACACACAGCTAGTCATGTTATCGCAGTCTCTTTTTTTGTTCTCTCCTGAGTCTGTTTTATCTGCTTCTCCTACTCTTTCAACCGAACCACTAAAGGGCAGCAGTGAAACAGATAATCACCTCAACAGCTTGATGTCCCCAACAGAAGACAGAACTGTTGCCAACGACCCCGTGGTGACTATCTCTCTCACAGCTAAGGGGGCTAGGTCACTCCTTCTCCTTTTGCTGGCAAGCAAAGCTCAATGCTATCCATCAAGCTTCCTCTGCTGGCCTCTACATCTGATTGTAATACTCTTAAGTGTTTCAGTTCAGTCCTTTAAGGGAGCAGAGTCTCTGTCTACCTCTCGCACTCTCCGACATACACTGATACAACGTCAGGGCTGACGGATATGGAATGGAAGCCAAAGACCCAACCAAGGTGCCCTTGTCCCATGTGCCACATTTGCCTTGTCATACTTATGACCATAAGTCCATGCCAACAGCTTGTGATGAACGAAAGGAGTCGGACTACTGCCATGGACACAGTATATAACTAGTGTTTTCCATTAGCTGCAAAGTCATATGGAGTGTGAAGGTGCTCATTTACATGTTTGTTGATTCATGGTACATACAATATTGCTAGATTATTATGCATCAACATGACCTCAAAATCTCCCTTTTTACAGTAGCTTCATCCGTATCTTATATCTTGAGACACAGGAGCTGAGTAGATGATTTAAGAGTTTTTACTGGTGACCTCCAGAGGACCCCTTGAATCTCGAAGTCTTGCGGCCCAGAACGCTACACTGTGCCTGAGGTCACAGTGCATCCTGAACGGACTATCGTCTCCTTGGATTTATTCTTCTCCTCATGTCAGCCTGTGGCCCGTCCACTCATTACAATTCTCCCCAGGGAGGAGACGGGAGGAAGGCTCAGGGTACATTACAGCAAATGGACTTTATGGGTGTTCTTTACAGCAGGCAGCATTAAGATAATTGTGTGTGCCTGTGTGTGTGTGTGTGTGTGTGTGTGTGTGTGTGTGTACGTGTGAGTGGGCACACATGTGTGTTTTCTCCAAGGAAAAATATGTAATGGAAATGAGAGATCTACTCGTCCATAAAAAAGGAACAGTACACTGTGACTGTATCTGTGCACAACAACTTTTCACATGTAGACACATACAGAAAATGAGGACCCCCAGTCTTGACAAACACCAACAAGAAACAAGGTTTAAGATGTTATTTTTGCATCTGTTACATCTCAAAAAGGCATCAATCACTAAAAAATGTGTCATTTTGGAAAAACAAAAATGTCTGTCTGTGAATATATTGTACAAATATCCACCGCTTGTAGCATTTGCTCTTAATTCAAGACATTTTTAAGTACGTTATACAAACTCTTGATGCTTTTACTTACATACACATTACCTTTTCAAATCTTTTGAATACTGACTGAATGAAACTGCTTTGTTACTTAATAGACTTTTTGAGGTGATGCATTTCATCAAGCTGGGTGACCTTTCTAGTCAGCAGTCTTACACTTGGTTTATGCAAACAATCCCTGACTCCAGGTTTCTTTTTTCCCTTTCTGTCTTTTTTTAGGTTTCCCAATTTGAATAAAAACATAAGACTTTACAACCAGGGAAATTCCATATGAGTCAGGTTAAAGCCTCAGCTGTACAACAAGAAGGGCTGACTCAGCTCTTCCTTAAGGAAAACATGCAGTTTCACCTTGTCAACCTGACTGCATGCGGGGGTGGATGAAAATGCCATTTTTGTGCTTGCAGTCAAGTTCAGATTTGTTTTAGTAGTTACTGTAATACCCAGAATCCACTGCCAACACTGCATTCTGAGATCCGACCTGCCATGATGCTATCATAGGGCTGATTGATGTTTTCAAATCACTATGTGTGACAGATGCTGTTGATGTATGAGATAGCATTGGCTAGCAAGTTGACTGACTAAACCCTAAATAATTCTGACACTACGTGGACGTCAATCAAAGACCATTCAGCTCCACAACTAAATAATCCTCAACAGGTAAATGTAATTGTTTTAACTTTTCAGACATTTCCACAATAACAACTTTGAGTGCAGCAACGCCACTGGTGTGGCTCAGCAATTCCCATAAACATCCACACCCATATACACGAACCAACAACTCTACCCTTTCCTCCCCCAAACTCTTATTTTTCACATAAGTGGTTAAAGATGTTGTCTACACCAGCTGTACATTCCTTTAACCCCAGACGACACTTGGCGGAGTAAAGCTGTAGAGTCACCAGCCCCTGCAGTCCTCAACATTGTTTATCATACGTAAAACTTTTCTCTTCACTCTGAGGCCTTGTGAGTTGTTATTTTCATTCATTCAGGAAGAAGTGACAAAAGGCCTATTAGCACCATATCAGTAACTAATCTGTACAGTGATGGTTTCATGAGGCTCTTTATGGAGAAGAGAAGTGATCCCATGAAAAAATAATACAGTTGAAAATACAAGAAGGCATGAGTAAGGGCTAAGTCAGAACTAAGTTGTAAAAATATCCTTAAATTTCCTCTCTCAGAGAGACAGAAGGAGGTGTGTATGGTTTAGAGGCCCCAAGGCAAGCCTGTAAAATTTAACAAAAACAAAGCCTATGGGCTGTGGATGTGCTGACTGGAGCAAACTCAGCACCAGCAAGCTCTTTGCTTTTGGCCCAACTCTCTGCTGATAGTTACCACCACAACATGAGACACAACAACAGCTCATCCTTCCTGGTATTTCTGAATGCCAGCGCACTGTTTCACACCTAAATCATTTGACTTTGTGGCCAAAATATCCGTTTGGAGATGTCTGATCATAAAAAGTAATGACCCCTGGTTGCAAAACATACTCAATCCTTGGATACCGCAGATAAACAGTTGCCAACCTAATTTAGAAAAATGGAATTTTTAAAAACTATTGCTTTGAATTTACTTCAGGGGCACAAAACTTTGTCTTATTGCTAAGAAGCTGAACATCAATCATAATGTATTCATTTAGGTTGCTGTGGTTACATTTCTGTCAAATTGTAGCAATTGGTTGCTAGCTATTGGCAGTTTTATGGTTGGAGTTCTGCTACAGTGGCGCCTGAGAATGTACAGTTGCATTTTCTTCCTTTCTTCAGGCCAAGTGATTAATCTCTTTGGTAAAAAGCCATGTAATGGACTGGATAATGCATAGGTTTTACATTATCTCTATTTTAACTGGTGAAAAAGAGCTGCAGTATTTCAAATGGTAAAACAGACACCAACACATTACGACACACTTCTACTGTATACTCTACAAAAGTGGAGTCCATCCGGTCTTTCTTCTGTCACTGTCAGCAACTTAACAGCATAAACACGTAAAGTATGTTTATAAATTCTCTTGTCCAGAGGGATTGTGAAGGTTTACTCTACATTTGGGAGGTACAGTGACATTTTCGCATTTAGCTATACAGAAACAGATTTTTGCTCATACACTATTGATCCCTTGAGAGAAATTCTCCTTTAGTTTGTCTACTTCAGCAGGGAGGTCAGAGTCAGCTACAGAGCACCTGGGGAGCTTTTAGGACACATCAGCAGGGTGGATGCCTGCTGTCACAAAGGCTTGCTCCAGGGAGTTTAGCAGGGCACACACCACACAGTGCCAATTTAGAAGGGCAATGGCATTATTCATACAGCTGTTCTTGGAACAATATAATTCTATAAATCTGGTTGTTATGTAAATCTTGCAGTGTGGCTATGAGCTTAACTTTAATGAACATAACCACGTGCTTGAATTTTTAACGACTTCAGTGTCTGTGCGTCTGTTTGACAGCTGGAATATCTGACAGATGCAGTTAATGGCTTACAAATTTGTGACACTGGAGTTGTCACACGGAAAATCACAAACCAAGACATATAGCCTATTCAAACATGAATAAGTTCTCCTGAAATCAGATAGTTGGGTCGCTCAGTGTAATCCTGAATGTGCTGAAAGAAACAGCGACTCGCATTGCTCATATATACACAGGGGGCATGAAAAAATTATTTTCCATTTTCCTGTTCATGACCAAGTTGATGCAACGTGGGTGGGATGCTTGTTTTTCCCCTGACCACTTTACTTTCTACCTTGATTTTAGTACTTCGTGCTGAAGCTGTAAATGCTCACTGGTCAGTGTACCTTTCATGAACTATAAAAAATAAGACCATCGCAGATTTGAAGGTTAAAGTAATGTACTGGTAAATATACTCACCCTGCAGTACTCATTGATGGGCCTCAGCCTTTTCATGGCCACATCTCTGATATGGCTCCTCCTAAACAGGATCTTCCCTGTAACAAAGTAGGAAAAAAGTCAGAAAAGCCAAACTTATAATCACTTTCAGTCAACAATACAAACTGTTAAAATGTGCACATACAGTAGATGCGCATGTCTATGATGCCTTATTTATATTTTCAAAGAAAATGTTACCTAAGGAACAGAGGTCATCAGTGTTGCTACCAGTACTCCACAGCAAAAGTAAAGCAACACTGAATAGCTTTTTGATTTGGATGACGCTCTTGCAAAGAGCAACTTTAAAAAGTTAGGGGTCCACTGAAGGGCAATAAGGACACAGTGGCTATTATAAAACGTGGTTAGTGAATTAGCATGCAGACACAATATAGTCACGTCATCAATAACACTGACAGCACAATGAGGTGGGTAAGGAGCTAGGTGAATAGCTGGCCTTTCCAAGTCATGAATAAATGATTTTGGGAAAGCAAATTATGTCTGCATGACAGCTTAAATGCTACTCCACTGCTCTTATCTCCAGGCACAAATAACCACAGGCACAGACGAGCTGGGTCGCCATAACAATAACAAGAAATGGCTACAAATAGGCCTCTTAAAACACTCCTTTAATTTAACGGTATGCAGGAACTTTCAGAGCCAGCATCTATTTTCTCCTCATTTTAGCTGCTGATGTTTCTCCAATAAATTCACTGAGACAGCTCTAATGCAAACATATAAACTTGGCAGGAAATCAAGGCTGTAACAAGATCCTGAACACAAAAAGGGACATGTTTTGAGAAGTTACTGCATCACCTCCATCAAGGGGTTACGGTATTTGTTTAGAGAATATCTAAAGCAGACTTGCTGAAACATGAATCTACCTCACAGGAGATCACCACTGAGCAGTCAGCCCCCCTACAGCTCCACCGCTTCACACATGTGACTAAAAATGACTCTGTGCTTCCTTGACCTATACAGCTCAAAACCATAAAACGTTTGTTTTGTTTGCGTGAGTGAGTGAATGACATACTGATCAAAAGATACAGGGAAACAGAGACTGTTTGTGACCATCACAGTGTCTGATTATGAATATTTATGTCCATGTGTTAATGCTTGTCTTGTGAATCAAGATTTAAGAAAATAAAAGATACATGAAAGGAAAGACTAAGTCATGAAAAAGAGAGAATGTGTATAGAGTTGTAGACTGCTGAGTGGATAGATGTGTGGTGACTTCCTCAAAAGACCTCAGATCTCACACAGTTTACACAATATCCACAACCACCAACGCACAACTTCCAAAAGACCCCGCCTCTGTACTCTATCCAACCCATCCCATCTCTGACGTAAACATACTAGTTGACTCAGGTGTGTGACAAAAACAAAGGCAAGAACCACAGGAAATTATATTCACTGCACTTCCTCTTTATTGTGACTAAAGATTAGAGAGTGTAGCCTACTATAATATCAAAGAGCCAGACTGTGAATGCTGTCAGTGAATAAAGAAACCCGACTGGTTTGGAGAATAATATAACCTCAAGCAAATACTATAGCCTATACTAATATTATGAATAGGCAGGTCCATTTTGTGAGAAAAGTCAGATCTTTAACATAGTAGCTCTGTAGCTCCTGTTCTTGTGGCTTTTGTTTTTTGAACGTCTATTTTATCAGCCATGACAGAATAAATATCTCAACAACTATTGGATGGATTTGTACAGACATTCATGGTCCCCAGAGTATGAATCCTACTGACTTTTCATCTCGTGCCACCATGAGGTTGACTACTATGAATGTGAGAGGAAAGTGTTGACAATTATTGAATGGATAGCCATGAAATGTGGTTCAGATATTCAAGGTCCCCAGAGGATGAATCCTGATGACCCTGTTTATTACAGCGAAATATCCCAACATCTACATGATGGATTGGCGCGAATTTTGGAACAGACATTTATAGTTCCCAGACAATGTACCGTAAGTACTTGAGTGATCCCCTGCCTTTTCATCTAGCACCATCAGCTGGTTTAAATTTTTGGTTCAGGGCGAAATGTCGACAATTATTGGATGGATTACTCACAACATGATGGACCCTTTTGATGTAAGTTATCAAAGACCTTTACTCTGACACCACCCTCTGGCCAATTTTTACACTTTTACACTCACACCAAGGATCAAGAACAAACATTGCAACTCAACTTTTATCCACTTCACAATTTGGCACAATGAGCATTACAGCCTCCACAGAGCTGCTAGCATGGCTGTAGACGATTATGTTCTTGACCATTTCATATTCTGTACATAATTACATCAAAGAATGAAGATAGAAATGTAAAAAGGGTGTATGATCTGACCAGCCTAATTTCTCACCACATTTGTGCTGAAGAGAACAGTATAGTACTACGTGAGGGAGATTATTAAAAAGGAGATTAACTAGATGAGGAATGAGAAAAGACATTCCAAATCTCTAAGGTTTTGGCAACATCTTGCCAGAGCAGCCGAAAGGACACATTGTCTGGGCAGCTCACGAAAAACTAAAGAGATTTGAAAGTCAACCCTTGGACGCCTACAGTACTTCTCCTCCTCCTCTCTCCCTCTGTCTCTTTCTTCCTCTCCTCCCCTCGTCACTCCTCAAACAGAAAGCTTTCTTGACGGTTTTCCAAAGCTCTCAGGGGTCAGGAGAGAAGCACTGACTCAACACTGCCCACTCTGTATGCACGGCAGCTCATGGGTGCAGCTGAGAAAAGAGCTCGTTTGGGGAGGGAGGAGGGAGGGAAGGAAAGCTGCTGCCTTGGAGCCATGGCTGAGGGAGGGTAGACTTTATGGCAAATCTCAGGGCCAGCATTGACCAAGGGTATCAAACAACTTTTGTTTCCTGGGGAGAGTGAGGGGGGTAGATGGAGAAAAGAGACAGATAGAGACTGGAACACAGAGAGTGTCGTTGTTACACACCTCACATACAGAAAGCTGTTTTCAGCACTCACGTCTTAATCACTGGACTCACCACACATGAATTCCTCCAGTTTTTTCACCCTATTTTGGCTCTTCAGAGTGTAGCTTTTGAGTAGCTAAAACCTTTACATAACACCAAAGCCGTAGACTTAAAACATGGAATCTAGTCAGACTTGAGTCACAAAACTGAAGACTTGAATTATCTTGGACTTGATTTGAGGTTTTGTGGGCACATATTTTGAATATTTAATTACCAGGCCTATGCATTGAAGGAAAATGTTCCAATCCTGTGTCATTTTTATGGTTTGCATTCAGAGTTAACTTGCAATTTGCTTAACTTGTGGCTTGACTTGGACTTGTCTCGGATGACTCAACACTTGAAACTATTACAAGACTTGAGACTTGCTATTACAAGACTTGATACTTGACTTGGACTTGTACTGTACTTAGTCTCAAGTTAACTCTCAAGTCATTCGAGACAAATCCAAGTCAATTGTCAAGTAATTATAACATGTATGTAACAGCAAGTCCCAAATCACTTCTCAAGTGTTGTAACAGCAGGTCCCAAATGACTTCTCAAGTGTTGTACTAGCAAGTCAATTCTGAAGTAATTTAAGATGGGAGACTTGACTTGAAACTTGCTGTTAGAAAACTGTGAATTGGAATTGACTTGGACTTGTCACGAATGACTTGAGACTTGACTTGAGAGATTTGTTATAAGACTTGAGACTTGACTTGGGCTTGTCTTAAATGACTTGCCCCAAAAGGCTCTACATAACACATAGATTGTACATAAAGATGGACGACGTGTCTCCAAAAGTGAAGCCAAAATATCCCGGATACGGGCGCTGCCATCTTGCGCTGGCGACGTCATTTGGGACCAGAGTCTGCGCAGTAGTGATCGGTGAAGGAGCCGCGGTATCGAGGTCCCACCCATACACCTGATAAAGTTACCGTTACATCTCCTCTCGGCGTTCCTACTCTACATTCAATTCCTGAAAAGACGTCTGCAGGTGCCTCCGTGACTATTTCGCTGTGATTGACAGCTGTCAATCATGACGTTTCACCCCGTTTTTATAGCATCAAATAACTAATTAAAACCAAACTTATCACAAAAATNAATGTGTACTTTGATTTTTTAGTTTGGCCCATGTCCCATCTGCTAACATGGAGGAGGCGGGACTTATGACCTACACTGGGACCGGCCAGCAGGGGGAGATCGAGATGTTTTGGCTTCACTTTTGGGGAGCTGTCATGTCGTCCATCTTTATATACAGTATATGACATAACACTGCAACAATACATGTGCGGAGCTATTACGTTAAAGCCTGAAAGAATGACCTGTGTATGTGTTGTAATTACTATTTTCTTAGTTAAGTTGCCGACTAAGGGCCGTAAAAGACAAGTCTGCTACTGGTACACCACATTCAAGTGGACAAAAGCAGTGATTGCTTTCCCCTGCAGACAAGAGATGAACGTGATATGAATGAGGAATAAGCAACAAGGTCATTCTAACTGTTCAGTTATTTTCCTTCATACAGGACTGACTGGGGAATGTGTTATTCAGATCCACAGATTTGACCCGCCCAGCATAGTGTGCCTCCTACTGTGGCAGGCAGAGAGATCCCCAGCCAAACAGAGTAGTTGAAAAAAGTATGAACTGTAGATCTATCATTAAGAAGAAAGGGAGAAATAGAGTGAACCCAAATTACAAATTCATATTCTACTTCTGGGATCCAAGTTCACGAAAGAATATCACCTCTTTTATCATGCAGAGGCCCTAAAGAAACAGACCCACATTCCATCTTGGGTTTTGACTCATAGTTTAACAATCCCAACTTTAGATAATTGGTAAAGAGCATATCAGCTCTTTTTCAAAGGCTGACCTGCTGACACTGCCTTAAAGAGCAATCGCTCACGGCTCTAGGGTAAACGGATCAAATTCACCACTTTTATCTAAAAGTCTTGTATGAACCTATCAAAGGGCTTTAGCACTGTGAGAGGTATTCAGACAACAGATGTCCTATGGATGCTCTGTACATACCATGCAATCTTAAGTAAACAAAAGAGTCGACCTCCTGTATGGAAAAAAAATTTTTTTGAAACTATTAGAGTTAAAGGATGGAGCAGCTAAGCTTTTGGTGTGTACACCTGGCAAAAAACACAGAAATTCTGCAATATGCACACATACAGACAAGCCACTTTGCTGATGTGGAGATACCAAAGGAGTAAAAACAGCTTGGGGCCTTGAACAAACCAAACCAAGAAGGGAAAACCACTTCCATGCCTTGTTAGGTTGGTCTCAGCCCACAGTCCAGACTTTTGCTCTCTAAGTGAAGGATTTTCTAGGCTGTCAGGAAAATTCTTCTGTGAATATGGCAAAAGTTACCATCTCAGAGCGGTGTATGACCTGATCTGGGATCTGAAACTAATAATGGTCATTCTCTTAAACCTCAATTTGTGCTGGCCCGGAGCATAAACAATGTTTCTCAGCAACATTGTGCCACAAAAGCAAACAATTCCACAGTGGCATTCCTAGAGGGTGCCATGTAGAGTCCAATCAGTCTTTAACTTTTGGTGTCACAGGAGCAGTTGGGGAACCTTCCTCAGGGGCACTTCACTGGTCATTTTCTTCCACAGAAAACATGAAGAGAGAAAGCAAAGATCCCTCATGGGAAGTACAGACAGAAATTTTAGAGAAAATCTAGAATTTCAGGGTCTAACGGTAAAGGCAGGAAGGAAGTAGACAGAGTTTAAAGCAGATGATAATTTGTAACAGTATCCATGGTCAGTATGCTTTGTCTGACTGTATACAGGGATAGTAGGGGATAGTATGAAAAGCGGTGTTTTTCTATCTCTCTTCCCTCTTCCCCTCCTCCTACTGGAGTTCATCAAACAGTCTGTGTGTGTGTGTGTGTGTGTGTGTGTGTGTTTTTGTGTGTCTCTCAATGAGTTCCAGACCTGCAAGGCCACAAAA
>NTHP01000003.1:2875817-2917183 GCA_003416845.1 Oplegnathus fasciatus | reverse complement strand
AAAAAAAAAAAAATCCTATCCCCCACTCGTCGTAGGGGAGATGTGGGTGGGGTCTTTGGGTGAGGCTTTTTTGCAAACTCTCATAAAGGATTACTTTCAGCAGGATCTAAATCTCAAACTATTTCATAAGTTGGTTGAGCACACCCAAAGCTTTTATTCCAAACAAACTTCGTTGCCACTTGTACTTGTAGGGAAGTAACGAAAACTAAAAAGAAGAAAGCATCATTTTGGCCAGCCAGGTTTTACACAAGATGATGATTCAGCCAGGACAATGATGCAGCTAAGCCAAGAAAACCGCTCATAATGAATGTTATGCACTGTAACCTTTTAGTTTTATGATCACACGTAGATTATTCTTATGTCAAAATGGCAAATATTTAAGGTTTCACCCAAAGTGCTACAACAGTAATTCTATATAATTGTTTAATATGTCTATGGGCTATATGCTTACAGATCAGCTGAGTGAGCTGAATGTTTAAAGAGTAGATGGAAAAACATATTCTTTCTTGCTTCACAGAAACATTGAGGTTATGACCAATTATGGTTGCAGCTGATTGTTCTGGTTGGTTCTTTTGTGTGCAAAATATTCTGTTTTGCTCCAGTTCATTCACGGCCTATCAGTGAGTCATTTTTGTCCACATTTTAACCCAATGCGTGCAAATGTTTGTGATGGAGAAGTCTAAGGGAGCAGGAAAGAGACGAAGACACCACAATACAATGAGGGGGAAATACAGAGTGATTAAAGTGATAATCTATGACTTTACTGTTCTTTGTGTATTGTTATGTGCATATTTTGGCAACATCTTATCATAAGTAGGGCTGCCACTAACCATTAACAATTATTTTCACTATTAATCTTTTTTTAGGTTAGTTGATTAATCTTTTAGTCTATAAAATTTCAGAAAACAGTGAAAAATGCCCATCACAATTTCTTAACACCAACATGACATCTTCAGTTTGCTTAATTTTCCCAACCAACAGTCCAAAACGTATTGATAAATTATCCTCACATTTCAGAAGCTGGAACCAGCAAATATTTGGCATGTTTCTTGATATTACTTAACTGAGTATCAAAATAGTTCTTCCTCTATTCATTCCAAACACACCACCACAGTTGTGTGTGTGCTATGTTAATGTTTGTGAAAGGGCCTTGGGGGACATTGTGTATTTAATTCTTACCTGGTAGGAATGGAATGATCCTGCGCTTAGGGTCTTTCTGGCCTCCTTCCACCGGGAATTTATCCAGCAGTTCCATCTGAAACACCACAGTTAATTAAAACTTATTAGCCCACAAAGCATTTACATTCACACATACACAAACATACACTTAACATTACACACAACAGGATAGCTGAGGCTGTAGAGGAAGGCTTCCCATTTTTACAAATCAGCAGTTCCTATAAGGAATTCGGCCAATAAAGTAAGGCCTGCCAATGATTAGGAATGTCCTGAGCAGATGGTATGGTTTTTCCCCTCTACTTCATATGCTGCTGCAGCAAAGGGGCTGTTAGCAGCAAAGCGCCACTGACATAGTGGAACATTTCTGTTTCCATAATGTTCAAAGCCCAGAGAGCAGTGGTTTCTTATATCTGCTGATCACCATTTCTCTTGATTTCCCTTGATCATTGTTTTCTTTCTCTTTAAAACTCATTCTGTCTTAATAGTCAGTCTTTTGTTTCAACTGCAACACATTTTGCCTTCCTCCCTCTGTCACACTGAACTATAGGTTGTGTTCCATCATTTTGGAAACTAGTGTCTCCTTTGTTCATGACTCTTAATGAAATCACCCTTAATGAAATATATGGTTGTTGGTAGAGAAATATTTGTGCTTGTGCATGTGTGTGTGTCTGTGCATGTCCTCCATTCTCCATGCAGCTGAGGCCAATAAAATGACACCTGGCCATATTGACCAATAAACTCCAAGTGCACTCTCTCTTTCTCTAATGCACTTTTCTGACAGTGGATCTGCACATATTCTTCACTTAAAACCACATGACACCTCCAACCAAAAGATTTAGGGTTAAGAATAAAAATACTTGACTCAATTGAAAGCTTGAGAGAGGAGTGTTTGGACATTTCGTTCATATTGCACTACAGAATCCAATACTTCAAAAACATTCAGAGAGGACACTCATATTCCAAAGCAAATGTTATTTGACTACAAAAAACACTGTTAAGGGGATTCAAGTAAGTGTTTCATGGCACTGCAGAAGTAGCCAAAGTTTCACTGAATTAGCCTATATAAAAGGGATACACCATTACTTGAATTAATGGCCAGTTTATTTGATCGCTGCCTTCAGTTGGCAATGTCAAACAATGGGCCAAAAAAGGGTCTGTGAGTTTTTGTTCCAACCAAAGACACCACCAGGGGATTCGCCGTTGAGTTGCTCCTCTCAGATGAATACTGTATTAATGAAATCACAAGTTGAAACTAAAACTTTCATTCTTTGATGCACATAATATCAGAAAACCTTGCCAACACTTGACACTGATGAAAAGCATTCTCAAAACTAAGAAGGCCACTCTGATTTTTTAGATTCTTATCATCAAACCACATTCACTTATCAAAACAGGACAAGCAGTTACTGATACTTCACTACAATGATACCAAGTTTTGACACAAAACTGCCAGACATACTGTAGTCTTGTGCACGTTAAAAAACTACTGACTATTCAGTAATGGAGGAGCAATGAGTTCTCATTTTCTCACTTTTGAGATAATGCTTCTGATCTAAAACATCAGCATGGAGTGCTGGGTAAGATACCTACTGTTGACACACAGAGGACTTTGGTGTCAATGTTGTCATTATTAACAAATGAATGACAGATGGGCAAATGTTCCATATGTAGACTTCCTCATTTGAAGGTGCTCCAAAGTTAGTTAAGCTTTAAATCAGGGCAACACCAGATTAATTGATCTTGTCCTCCCAATAAAAAAAACAACATAGTTAAGTATCAAGAAGGTCTGCAGGTGCAGTTAGAGCTGGCCTATGTGTAGGCTTCTATGATAGGGCTATCACAAAATGAGATTAATACCATTTCTGACTATATTCTGTTCAATGTCAAACTGATAAAATGGTATATCTATCAAGGCTGTGCTTCATAGATGCACTTGAGGGTCAAAACAAATTGCCTTGTGAAATATCAAAACCAGGGATGTTTTTCATTCCCTCCACTGTTAAAGATCTCTGTACCTTGACTGGTATGAGTGACTCATTTCTAGAATATGCAGCACTGGTACTACCCAAACAGAAAAGTAAAGTCCTAGAGTTTGTGCGTTGGTATGCTTACCCTCAAAAGGCTAAATTTCAGATCTCACAGTGAGTGTGTGTATCTATCTATCCATAATTTGTCTTTTCTGGGCTTAGATGTTTCAACAGCAATATTTTTTTGATGTGTTAAGTAATTTTGTATTTGGTTTGGGGATCCCACATGACAATGAGAAGCATCCAGCTTGCTGTCAACATGAAACTTAACTGACTTAAAATATTAAATCACTGATCGGGCTCGTCTGATCCACCTACTCTTGAATCTAATTTTACACATGTGGGTCAGAGGATGTGTGTTGTAGGGTGCCGCATTTCATCTGCTCACGAGACAAAATGTCCTGAAAAAAACAATAAGATGGATTGAGCCAAAACTAACAGAGAGAATGGGAAAGGCAGAGACCTGTGCCAAATAGTATTTTCTATTACTTTCAACGAATTGCCTCGGACTAGTCAGGTGCCAAAGAGGTGTTGTTGCCATAAAACAATGAGTGGCATAAAGTTTGAACAGCCTCAAATCACTTAAGCAGATAGTAGACTTGTGTCGATTGGTGATCGTATTGTCTATTGACGATTGAAGCGATGATTGACAATTGGTTTTTCCTACACTGAGATTAAGGCAATTTTAACTAACTTACTATCAGAACTAAGATGTTATAAAACTAATCTCTAGAATCTGCGCCCTACTATGCATTTAGAGATGTTTCTGGTGGAGCAGCATGTCTCAGCCCTGTTAATCCGCACGAGTGAATTTTAAATCCTTAATTACAAACCAGTTTACCGTCTCTTTTCCATGGATCTGACACTCCGCATCTCCGTTCTCCACATGCCTGCTCACTAAAACTTTGCTCGGTGCTCCACAAGAGTAGTGAACTTTATGGATATGATTTGGATTGTGATATTAAAGATAATAATGTTAAACGGAACATGATGCTGTGATATTGTCGCACCAAGCACAGACACACGGGCTTTTAAAAGGGAGCCGCTGTTTGAACAGAGGAGACACTGACTATTATTATTATTATTTTAATGTTTAAATATTTTAAATAAAATGTTCACATAGCTTGAGACAGTTTTGCAGCCTCGGATGGATGGTGAACCCGCATGTATGCAAATAAATGACTGGTCTACATGTCCTTCACTGGCACACATCTTTTACATAGCTTGCAGATAAGCTGTGTAATATCATTAGGCTCACCTTTGGTATCTGGGTAAAACCCATAATATCCCCATATACAAGATGTTACATTTTTCTTGACACTAAGACTAAGTCGTCCATGCCGGCATTTCACTGGCGTGCTGTGACACAACTCCCCCCACCTCCGCCGCCCCCTGGCAATCGGATCGCCTATCGGCGATCTCGAGTAACCACGATTGGACGATGTGAAAATAGAAACGATCGCCCAACCCTAGTAGATAGAGCTTACTTTTGTATTTTGAGGAAAACACAGATGCAATAACTTTTGACAGCTTGACCTCTTGCCACTGTGATCCTGACCAAGGCAGCCAGAAGAATAATCGACTGGTGAAAGCTAATGCAAAACTGCATTAGATGTCACCCATGTATAAACATTCATAATAGAACTAAGTATTATAGTAAAAAAAGGTTCTAAGTGAAACAAAAGCCAAAAGCCTGACAGCTCCTGGATAGTTGCAGGCGTCTAGATGGAAATGCACCAGTCAGAAAAAAGGAGGAAACATTATATATGCTCAAGCATATAAGAGGACATGTGTTTTACAGGTGAATCAATGTCTACAGATCTTGTGCAGAATGACCTTATTGGCCTTTGCTTTCTCTGCTTCACTGTATTTCTTCATCAACTCTTGCTCTTATCTTACACTGTGAAATATTCATTTATTTCAGTTCAGCAATCTCATTTTAATCTAATCCTTAAACCCTCTAATGAGCTTTACAAGTCCCAAGTCTTCAAGCATGCCAAGACAAAAAGACATTGACTTTGGAATCTTAAAACTATGAACTCAACGTACTCTCCCACCTCAAAGGGCCTTTGATAATTTTAATAATCCTCTCTTTAAAATGATGAACTACAAAACAAACAATCCAATGACATTCTTAGCTTTCATACCGCACAGACATGAGCTTTGGTATTAATTGCATCTCAGAAAACTGGTGTTTGGCAGTTATGTTTTATACTGGATGCTATGAGGCCAAAGATCAGGCTTTAGGCTTGAATATTAAGCCAGATACGGTTGCACTTAAATAAGTTCTCATTGGCTCTGACTGCTGAAGCTCAGCATCATAAAGCTAAAGCCATAATTTCCCCTGTTAAACAAAAAACAATGAAAAGAAAGGGGGCAGAAAAGTGAGCCATGAACCTCTTTGTCTACAAAAGCAAGACAAGGAAAGAGGTGAGTCAGTCCACTTAACTCTTTAGTTTTGCGGTTCTTTCAGATACAGCAGAAGGCAAAGAAGGAAAAAAAAGGGTACTAAACTCACAAAGCAACAATCTGCTTGGCTTAAGAGTCAGATGCTTCATCACTGACACAGTACCACCTTAAGAGGGACAGCATACGCAAAGAGACAGGCAGACAGAGAGAGAGACAAACACAGAAGAGCCAATACCCCACACACTATAATTGTTCCCATGTGTCTGACCGGGAGTGCAGACACACCCAGTCTCTGTGTCTACTCTAAACCTTGTATCTACTCTGTAATCAGAGCCACTCAAACATGAAAAGGCATCTGGAGAGAGTAAAGATGTCTCTTCAAAATACCAGTTACATCATGCACCAAACATCAAATATTCATGCTCTACAGGCAGGAGGATGACAGGCCAAGGCGGACCACAGACAAGCTCCAAATGACATTCCAAGGCTATTCTGAAATATGCTATTGTAAACTGTATCCTGCTGAGTTCATTTCAGTTAGAGGGAAATTAATGCCACATTAGTACAATATAGATTGTATAATGACAGATATACTGTATATATTAATTTGTGGACGTCACATACTGATTACATTAAACAATAGCTTAAAGATGATAATTTCAGTCTATGAACTCACCAGTTCTGGATATGTACTATAAATCTGTACTTACACCAATGCTGTCAGAATATTCAAAACTCAAGGTCACATTTCTCACAACTGATTGACCTGAAAGTACCACTGGCTCATGGACTCATTCTCTCATTCACCAAAGACTGATGAGGATGATTATTATTATTTTATTTTATCTCTACTAGTACATTCTCAGTTGAAATGTACTCCATGAAAAGGTGGGGTCTAGGGGGCATGAAGGGAGGGTGGGGTTAAAGTGACAGTGTAGATTAATAAATGAGTGGAGTATGAAAGAAAAATATGATTGAGAATGGGAAAGAGGAGTGGACCTGAAGGGATAAGGGGAAGGGATCTATGATGATGTATTTTTGATTTACTGATGACTGATGAGGAGATATTGCCATTATTCTAAACAATGCTTGGAACATATCTAGATTTCCTGCAATAAAAAGGCAACAGTCAGCAAAGCTTTCATCTGCCAGGAAAATTGAATAATGGAGAGAGTGCATTTACTTTGAACATAAACTGTTAAAAATCTGTTTACAACACACTCTCTTAAATGTGTCGTGAGGTGTCAATTTTGATTTTACCACTAATAATTCAAAAAAAACTGTTGGACACATTTCAGTCATTGATTGCCTACATGTAGAACAACAGACCTCATACAGGGATATAAGGAAGAAGAACAAATATTTCCATTTACACATTACCAGTCTGTTAATACGCACAGTAATGCTGTAAACTTTCATTCACCAAATTCTTGCTGATTCAGAGACTAACGTAATCTTCCAAGGGGCTATAATTTGTCTAGTCCATATCCGCTTTAACCACATCATCAGCCTTGAAATAAAGGCCTAATAAAGAAGATCTCAGACGCACCAGACTCTCTTGAATGAGAGTATAAAAGTCCAGAGAACAATGGCTGCTCTCTTTGCAACATTCATCTCGATAGACTCGATAGACTGACTCTGTTACTCAGTCCACTATACATTCATGCTTGAGGTCATTTTTAACCCTTTGCAGACAAGCATACTGTTACTGAACACATTTGTGGAAGGCTGAGCTGTTAGTTCACTTATGAAGTAGTGAGAACAAAGAAATCATCGATGGGCTGTGGCTCTCAATGTTAACAGTTTAACATACTATACTGCATGATGCCAAGGATTTATTATCAAGTGTAGTAGCTCTGGAATTAAATGGTAGGTTGACTTGATTGGTGGCTATATTCTGGGCAGCCTTCTGTATAGAAATTAAGTAAAAACTATACAAAATATGATACAAAAATAACTTAATGATTTGCACTGCCAAGACTGCTTTCCCAGTTTCCATAGAAATGGAAAATGAAGGATGACAGCCCAATGTGAGCTGGTATGGGCTTGAGCCCCCCACCAGCACAGGATAAGCAGGTATAATGGACGGATGGATAGATGGATGAGTAAATGACTATTTATCTTTAATATGCTACCTCAGTATAATCGTTTTTGAATCTCAGACCAATTCAGAAAATCACACAAACATTTTAACCGTCTAACAATACATATCTCTCAACCCTACCATGCTGCCAGAAACTGTTGACAAGTATATTATTAGTTACAAGTATTTAACTCATCATTTGGTTGAAGCTTTGAGCTTGAGTGGAACTACCACTGTTTACCCAGTTCCATGGTATTCTAATGCCACATTGAAAAGCCTGAGTTTAATCACATACTGTATTTATTTTCCTGGTGTCATATACTGTCCCACCATCTCTGAACACCTCCTGGTTGTTATGGCACAATTTCCATCCATCAATAGATTTTTTATACCCACTTATTCTATTGCTGTGGGTGCTGGGTCTGGAGTCTATCCCGGCATGCACTAGACAAGATGTGAGGCACAACCTCCCAATCTCAATTCTTATGGTATTTTATAGCACCAGCAGACGGAGGGTCAATCAGTTTCTGTTTGGCTTCTTGCCACTTAAAGTGGAGACATGCATGTGAAGGGAATAGCAAGTGGGTTTATTTGTGCCTGTCGTCTCTCAAGCAGCCAACAACAATAAGCCATTTTACTAAAACATGACTAATCCCAATCAAGCCTGGTTATTTGACAGACAACTGCAAATCATGCTGGCCAATCCCAATCAAGATAGCTCAATGACAGCAAATGGTTAAGGAGCCAGAGGGTGAAAAAAACAAAACAGAGCTCCTGTTTCACACTTGGCTTTCTGTGAGCATGGGCCACGCTGCTTAAAAACCACTGCCATCCCCAGCAGTCAAAAACAAACACAAATGAATAAGAATGCTATGGTGATGTATAGCTTTGGAAGTTTGGTCTCTTCATTTTTGTTTTTCATTTTCACTAAATCATGAAGAATACAGTTTCAGCAATAGTTCATCAGACCTTTCCAGTACACACTTGATATTTTGACAAACCATTCATTTAGACCGTCAGTTTTCTTTCACAATATTCAGTCCACACCATCTAGATCCCTAACACAAACACCATTAACAGAACCTCAGTACAGTGTACCTATTTTCCATCATTCCCTAAATAAAAACACATGTTTTGGGTTATTGTTCCAGAAACAAACTACACTGCTTAAGGATGCATACAGTACATTTTATTCTGAAAATGGCCAAATTTACTGTGCACAAGAAGGAAATGACCACATTGTTCCTGCTTGGTGAAATGCACACAGCAGGCAGCCACATTGCTCCAAGCAAAATAAAAACTGCCCCCCTGCAAAAAGTTTTGTTATTTGATTACTGCAGATGGAAAATATGTGACAGCTGTGCAACTCTGAATAAGCAAGCAGCAGTGTATTGGATTTTTTCCTACAGCTTTAAAGTAAAAGTGTATCCTGTATCAAAAGCAACTGGGAATGCTGGAAGACTAAGCTTGTGAAGTGGAGTTGACACGTGTGCAGCATGGAAACTGTTCTTCATGACATGGAAATAAAATTGCAAAGCGACTAGGATGACCCCATGACAAAGAATATCTGCACTTTCCATCTGTCTGAAGAAACAGAGCAGTCTATTTTTGTTCACATTTTAACACACTGAAACGGGGGAGGGGCAGGTTTTATGTTCAAATGCTAATTGCTCAATTCATTCTCTTAGTATTCAACAGCTTGCAAGACTACACTCATACTTTGCATTACATACATTTATGTATAAGTGCAGGCAATAACTCTGTCTCACCATGGAGGCCTTCACCAGTATGCAGAAATGGATACTAAACTCCCTGATGTCATTTAGGGGTAGCAGTTACATAGAAACTGTGGTTTGTGTGTTGCAGGAAAAAAGTGGGTGAGAAGTAGCAGAAATATCCTGGGTGAGAAGAATGTCTGGCTCTCGGTCAAGTATTCTCAGGAAGTGGATGCTGTCAGATGTGCGAGACATCAGTTATTAAAAGTTTGAGCCATGGTTGCAAAGCAGACGATGCTTTTGATGTGGTGGAGTTAATTGCATACTATTCTTGTTCATCACCTCCATAAACACTTTAATCTGGCAGGAGAATCATTACTGGGCGAGTTAGTGCAACAGAATTATTTTTAAAAAGGTGAAGGAATGCAAATTAGTATTAAGATTAGAAATACCCAATTACACCCTGTGCGTTTTTCTCCTTGTCATCAAGATCACTGTCTGCTCAACATAACTTTGTCTGAATTTTACCTCATATATAAAAAGAAACATAACTAATAATGTGTCATCCAAATACAAAACACTTATGTGTGGATTTAAACAATGAAAACCAAGCAAGTCTGGAAGAATACCAATTCCCTTCATGAATGTAGAAATCATATTGAAGTCAGACTGAGTGAACAAACACAGTCTGTGGTCAGTGATCACACTAAAGGCACATGTTGCCTTGGTTGAACTATGGCATCCACTGCTTGGGCCAGCTGTGTCGACGGGATGTGGTGAATAACACTTCCTGTCTGGCTCGGAGGCTTTGGAATGACCAGAGACATTTCAAGTGTCATTTTTGTTTTACAGTATCATCTTTTCTCTGTTCATATAAACCCCTCCTGAATCACAAGACAAGACAACATGAGTGAATGAGCGATGACCAGAGCAGACGGGAAAAAGGCAGGGTAAGATAGAAAAAAGCAAAAGAGGATGACAGGAAATGAAGAAATGGTAACGAGAAGAGCTGAATGACTCAGCTCTATGGCAGTATCCTGGCCGAGCACCTGGGATGACGCCTGATGATGTCAAACCACTGCCTTATTCCTCATCATAGACCACAGTGTAACAGGTCAAAATGATAAAATAACCTTTTAAAAACAACTTCAAATAAATTCTACTAACAATGCTGGCACATAAAAAATATCCCTTTATCATGGTGGAGCTGATGAGATATTGAGCATTCCAACTTGCCACTTTTCTGTAAGAAATACCACAGCCTCAAGGTGGCTTACAATATGTCAATGCCAAACTTAACAGGAGATAAGAGATTGGCTTGCAATCTCTCCAGCTGGGTTTATCTACATCTCCCTCAGAGAGAGCCCACCCACAGGCTGTCAACACAGCAGGAAGCAGCTGAATGGCAGCATGGCAGGGTTGAACACCAGCGGGGAATGCCTCTGCTGAAAATATCTCATATATGCTCATCTGACTCGGTGCCAATAATCCAATACTGTAGGTCTTTAGTGATGCAACAAGTAATTTGTACTGGTAATATGCTGAAGTATGGATGAAATAAGCATTTCGGTCATTGATTAATTCTGAGACGGCAATTACTTTCCAGCCAATACTGGAATGAAAACTCCCCTCTCATTGATATTTGAAGGTCTCCCAATCTCCCCCTCTCACTTTGTCACACCACTCACAAAGTCTAAAAAGCATTGTTCTCGAGCCAAAAACATCAAAAGAAAAGCAGTGCTATGGCTGGATGATAAAATCACAACTCTCACCAATCTTAATTTACTTTAGTAGCAATTTTCAAAAACATAAATAAGTCTGAATTCTATCCACCTTATTTTGGAACGCAAAGTAAACAGTCGGTTGAACTTCCGGTTTTCGTGCCGTAGTTCCGTTTGATCGTTTCCGTCAACATTGCTAACTAGCTTAATTAGCGTATTTAACAATTCCGGTTTTCCTTGAAGCCATAGNNTGTCTAAAAAGCTGTTGTGTTAGCTTCTGCTGCGCTGAAAAGTGAGTTAGGTAGCTGATGACCGGACGTGCCTGACCGGAAGTCTCGCACAAAAACACGGAAACTGCGTCCGTATTTGCGTTCCAAAATAAGGTGGATATGTAATTGAGAATATCTACAGAAGCCAATGACATAATATGTCAACTGACCATGCAGCATAAATTCCAGTCTAAAAGTCTAGAATCTTTAACTGGACACACACACATACACACACACACACACAAAAAAACCTTAGCGACAGAGATAAATGTGGCAATTTATTGATATATATTTTAGATTATAGCACTGTCACTACATATCTACACCATACTCCCAGTACCCTTTTAGATTAGTCATCTTTCTTGTCTCTTTCATGAAAATGCAACTTTATTATGTGTGTCAATATAGACCATAGTAATTGATGGGAAAGAGGGATGGAGTCTGTGCTTGTGTAGGAGGAGACAAGTTCTTTAACTGTTGTTGCAGCTCTTACTGATTGACAATAGCTCAACAGTGGGCGTAGATGACTTTATACCCGTTTAAATGTTATCAGTAAAGAGCAAACAATAGCCTGTACTCAGTGTTTTTAGCCAATCTGTGTTCATTACACTACAAAGATTACTCTTAATAGCTATATATGCACTTTTACTTTGGCATAACCTCAACAACAGAAAGGTGCCACGATTAAAAAACAATTGAGTGTGATATGAGCTGATTTATAAGTAAGACTGTTGGCAGCTTTTGTAGGCCTAAATCAAACTAATAAAATTAGTAATGAAATAGTTTACATTCCTCTGGTTAACATTACATTTGCAGCCTCAGGAAAATCTCAGTGGAGCAGTATAATTCTTTATTTCATTGCTCATGCTTTGACCATCCTAATCAATTAAAAGGAATTTAATCCAATTAGGGCTGACAGTATGTTTCGCCTAAATCGACTGTGTGCTCATTAAAAGCGTTTGCCTTTCTGGGTTTCCTGGAGTCCATGCTCTCTAAGCTCAGACGTCGCCAGGGCCCCAGATCCATTACCTTCGAAAGAGGAAGGGAAACTAGGATACTAATGAGATTCCCTCCTTGTGCAACACACACTGCCAGCGTGACGTTCAAGAATGATTCAGACATTTCTGTGGTCATCAGTGCAGTCGTCGCATTCATCACTGTCCTCTATTAACTTCATTGGGACATTTTCCGACTCCTCTCGCACAATATAATTACCAGTGTCATATGGGTGGAGCAGGGAGAGCTTGGCTACAAGTACTAGGTCTACAGGGGGACAGTGCTGTATGGACAGAGTACTTCCATTCACTTCCTGACCTATGCCATTCTTCGCTGGTGGAAAAGTTAGAACTCGTCAGACTTCTTGCCCTCTAAAACAGGCAACTGCACACACAACTACAGTAAACACAGACAATGACATACCAAGACACACTTACACACAGTTACACATGCACACACTAGCGCATGTACTCACCTGCAGGTCAAAAAACTTGCTGTAGCGTCTGTAAATGACCTCTGTGCTGCCATCGCTCCAGGACACTTTGATGATGTAAACCTGGAAATGCGAAAGACAAAAATAACTGGAACATTTAAGCTTACAAACAGCCATTATTGTCAACCACTTGGTAATTCAAACCCCCTGGGGCATCACTCCTGACTCATAGTGCCAGTAATTGGCAGTGCTGTGACTCCTAGAGAGGGTAGCATGAGGAAAGGCAGACAGCATGCTTGTCAGGCAACATGAACGCCATTGGGATATCCGATTATTTCACTTCCCACTCCATTTGCATCACTTCCTGCTGAAGTGGAAGTCATTATCCTGTACAGATGCAGCAGATTTAACTATGCCATCTTTTCAAAATTGCAGCTCTTTGAGAAACATTGTCGTGGCATGCATTGCCATAAAGAACTGAGCAGCAGAAGCAGCAATGGAAACATCAGTTAAAGAGTTTGATGTGAAGCCTTCAATACAGCATAACATCGCATTCTAAATTTATTCAGCACACCACGACGCTATTGGAATACAGAGATTGATTGTTTTGTATGATTTGCGGCACTAAGTTAAGTTAAAAGTGTACTTGTTGTACATGTGCAACTGCAAATGCCAAAGCACCTCGACAAAAGCATCAAGCCTAATCATTGCAGTCTAGAAGCAACAGACAGTTTTTTATTTTGTTCTCTAAAGAAGAAGAAGACGGGAGAGGCACGGAGGTGATTGGAAACTCCCTGGTGGCTCGCTGTGTCTGGCTGAACGCTGTTGGCCCCACTCCCAGACCTTCTCTGGCCTCGCTCTCTCTCTCGGGGCACTAGAGTCAGATATGCCCATGGATGGACCAACTACAGGAGCTATAGAAGCGAGTAGGGAGGCAGTCTTCATTAAGTTATGGAGTTATATCCCAAAACAGTATATATGTATTCCAAATGTGCGTAAACTTAAACCAATGGAGGACCATCTATACATTAAGATGAGCTATGGGTATTGTCTGTGGCCAGCAACTATTTACTAAATTCTCAACAATTAAGAGGAAGAACCATTATAAGCAAATAATGGTGTATGATGAGCGTTTTCCTTGCTAAACTCTCTTACTACAACATGTACAATGGCAAATGAGGCTGCAGCTATAGCTCTGAGGAAGAAAAGGAGAGCTATAACTGTAGCTATAAAAGCCTCTCTGGTCAATGAAACACAAATACTGGCAATAAAATGCTCTTGTATCTGTTAGTCTCTTAGGAATGTGATTTTTCAGGGGGTTTTCCCTTTCTACAGGATAGGTTCAACTCTGATAAGCAGAAGAACTAGAAGCTGCTTTTTGTACTCTAAACCACACCTCCAGGGTTGTGGATGATTTAAGGTGTCCGGCCCGCATGTGAAGAGAGAGTACCAGAGGCACAAAACAACTTGGACTGCACCAGAGAGCAAACAGACAGATGGAGAAGACACAGGACCTCGAGAACTCTGTGTCCTTGACCACTAACACTCACAGCGGTATAAGGTCTGTTGGTCCTTCGACCCAGGCATCATTTTCACACGTAGAAGGATGCAAACCAACATATGCATACGAGCGGACACACAGGTACACACCATGTACACGGAACTAACACGAACACCTGCTAAGGCCTTGGCAGTGGCTCTCACTGTTGGCCCTCTAGATCATATGATGTCATATGTGTTACTTTAAACCGACTGTGAGCACTTTTGCAGGCAAATTCACCCACATAAATCCCCCACTACTCACTTTCAGACAAGACTGATGAAAGCTCCATTGTTTATCAACTGCAGAAAAGTGAGCAATGGGTCTTTGTCTTTTTGACATTCTTGTCTCCCACACAATCTTTGCAGTTCATGTGGGGAATGATTGTTGAAACAGGAAAATTATCTGCACATTGATTCTTCTTCTTCTTCTTTTCTCCCTACTTTTCTCCTGCCCCGCACAGTAATGGGACCGGAACAGATACCCTAAATTGGCAGATACTGTCTGCCAATAGATAGACACTGTTAATGAGATACTCACAGCATCTCTTAGAGACATAAAGATATTATCACTTTTAACGACTCCATCAACTAAACACTGCAAAACTAGAGCCATTTTGTGTAAATAGCCTAGTTATCAATACATTTGGCTAAAAACAAACGTGTCTGATTAAAATAAAGCCCTAAAGCTGGCATAACTATAAATAGTGCAATGTACTGTACAACAGAACTGAAGTCAGAAAACTATAAATGTAATGTTTTAGTCCTTCCCTTGTTCAAACACTGTCTTGTGTTCACTGTGATGACCTTAGAAAATCTGTTAATTATACTTCCTGGTTACCGGTGCCTGTATGTTTTTCTGAGTAAATTGGAGCGCCTGAGGCATGACAAAGCCGGGATGCTCAATTTGAACTCTATCCTCATGGGGATTAGTCTGGATGGTTTGTGGACTGGATTGATTTGCCTATTAAGATGTTTTCTGCGACCTTCCTCTATGATGGCACACACAAGGGAGCGGGCATACGACAAGCACCGTTTTGTTCGACTGCATACTCTGATAGTAATAGTACAATATCTATATTCACATACAGTATATACATGTGATACTGAATTGCTGATGGTCATTTAAAGGTATGCAGACTCAGGGAGGGACAGATCACATGAGCCAGATCCATTTGAATGCTCCTTAATGGTACCCCAAAACAACAATACTGACCACAATCCCTCTAAGGAGTAAAAGACCAAAGGTGCTGGTTAAATCTCAGACCCAAACAAAGAACTGACCAATCCAACATTATTTTCTACCGTCTGATTTAAAAGCAAGATCAATGTCAACCTGAAAAACAGAAGGGAACAACTTAAACAAGACTATGTAACTCTTTAATGCGGTAAAACTTAAGTGTTTACTGTCTTTTCTACACTGCTTGGGTTTTTTGGAGCTAATAAATCAGTTTCTCCATTGCCTGTGGTGCTTACAGCCTTCATAATAAAATAATGATTGGTCTAAAGAGTCTGAGCAAGTCTAACTGTTCATTTCGGCTGGCTTGGTAAACTGTAATTTGACACTCTCTTTGTTTTTACTTTACCCGACAGGAAAGGGAGAAGAATTGCAAAATAACCTCGATCTGTTGCTCACTTTAAGCAGCGAAACGCTGTCGTTGCGATAATTAAATGAGGCTTACATAGTGTTTGTTCGGATTTCTCCGCTTCTGGACATCTTGCACTGTTACTTCGTGCACGGTGCGCCGTGGCATGATGTCCTCTTCTTTACGCCTCCGTTAAAAGGAAAAACAGAATTCCCTGTTGGGTTTTTACGAGCGATCAAACCCGGTTGAGAAAGTTTGCACGGCGACGCTTCTTTGTCATCCGCGCCGCTCAGATCCGTGACCTTTGAATGCAACAAATGCAATTTTCCGTAAAGCTGTCTACGTCAAATTTCCTGTCCAACATTCAGCCGCTCTGAAACCAGAAGTTAGTAGTCGGTCGGTTCTTCGTTTCCCCCCCTTCTTGTGCCTAGTCCCGTCCCGCTGACGGCTCCAACCAAACTCCCAGCCTATCCCAGCTCGCCCACTCCCATTCGAGCAACCGGGACGCTTCATTATATGCTCCATGGACCAACCCTCCAGCGTCAAAGCAAACCACAGGCTGCAGGATCACTCAGCCACGGGTTCAATCCATACACTTAAAGCTGTATTAACTTACAGGGTGTGAATATCTTGAGCCATATGTATCAAACACATTTAATGCTAATACTCCACAAAATACACAGATCGAAAGGGAAAGTGGAGAGTGAAATGATTACTGAAAATCTCTGAGGCAGCACTCAAACGCAGCATCAGGCTCAAGGGCACTTAAGCAGAGTATAGCCTATCAATATTTACTTAATTTATGTTTTCACTCCTCTTTCTATAATGTAGCCTAGCTAATTCTATATACACAGCATCAATTGCATTCTTAAAGAATACAGCACCTATTTATCACATGTAATTTACTGTAACCTGAGGACCCTTCATGTTCCAAATGTGTTCTTTTTGATATGATAAACTGGATATTGATCACCTATTTGATTTTACTTTTATATATATAAATATATATATATATATATATATATATATATATATATATATATATATACAATTGAACTGTCAATATTCAGTTGTCAAACTGTTGTCAAGTGGTAATCTTACCACTTGGAGTGTCAGAAGCTGGACGTTTCAACCATTTAGCCATATAGCTAGTTTTAGCTATTTCAACCTTACTTTATGCTAACTATTTCAACCATTTATCTATTGCTTTTGACGCTAACGTTAGCTATTTCAACCATTTAGCCATCACTTTTAGCTAACTATTTCAACCATTTATCCACTACTTTTGGCTGTTCATTTTAACTATTTGTTCCTTACTTTTAGCTAGCTAATTACTTAAACCATTTATCCATAACTTTAAGCTATCTAGTTAGCTATTTTCAAACAGTTAGCTAACGTTAACGTTCAGCGTTAGCTAGCTAGCTGATTAACTTATCTGCTGGGTTGCTAATAGCTAGCTTACGTTAGTTCACGCATTCCTACCTGTGGTGTTCAGGTGTTATAGCTGACTGTATGTGCATATATAGATTTAATCAAATCATAATTTCTGTTTTTTCAAATTAGTTAGTTGAGCTATTCACAATCCTTTCACGCACCCCCTGGCGTACAAGTGCCCCTGGTTGGTATCACTGCTATACAGACTGTAAAGCCTTTTGAGGAAAAAATGTGATTTTAGGCTATATAAATAAAACCACTTGACTTGATTGATAGAAGTGTATGAACTTGGTAACCCAGGTTCAAGGGAGCTGATCTGTTTTGTTGTTTGTTACACTTTCTATTGGTCAATTTGAAAGTGTCTTAAAGGAAACAGCATGTGTTCAAAGTTTCATAATAATTAGATAAAAATGTATTATGGCTGATTATGGCTAATTTTGTCATTTGCTCATATGTGCATTAGTGGTTGCACTGTGGCTTGAGCATATGGACAGCAACATGATCTGCTTTTCAACCTAAATCCTCCACGTTTCCTGTTGACAGTCTGGTAAAAAGTCTCTACTGTGGGTATTAACTGCTCCTAATACCGGTGGAAAATGTATAACGTATATAGAGTTTGGGTGAAAGGGAGGTACCTTGAGCTTGACTCACTGAGACTGCATCATATGATATCCTCATGTGTTTAATGTCTCTGTTTCAGTCATGAAATAATTAAAGCTGTGGTGGGTTAAACTGGAAATGTGCTAAATTTGTTTCAGAATCTGCTTAGTCGGTATAAAGTTGTCATTGCTTTCTCCCCATTTATATCACAGAGTTTTATGCTATAATTTATTGTTTTATATTTAACTGCAATTGTTTTAAAAGTAACTCAAAAAATTGCCAAGTTGATACTTGCAACATGTCTCATATTTCCAGATTTTAAAAATACTAATGAGCAAGTTTGAGATTTCACTGACAATTTTGTTGCAAGACAGCTCCATCTTTTGGTGTGTTGTACTCATTACATTAATACTGTATATGTGGCAGTTTTCCCCTGTCTGAGGAGGCACATCCCTTGCAGAATTGCAGCTGATTAATATAAAACGATGGCTGCATTATGGAGAAAATGCCAGGAGTCAGAATTGTCATAGCAAGTTAGAATTTAGAGGAAGTATGGAGAAAGATGAAGTATTTAATCTTTATGACAAGTTATGAAAATTCCCCAATTTAAACTTGTCACATCCTACATTTTACTTCCAACTGTGTTATGGGAAATAGAAACCCATTTAATCAAAAGCAGAAGTGAAAGTAAGAATTTATTGTGTCATTCAACTATGAAGAGATTATGTAAAAGGGGTTATATGAGTCCATGTTGGGAGATGTTAACATTTTTAATACAAAAAGAGAAGGAGAAAAGTATGCAAGAGTCATAATCATTAGAAATATTTAGTTTTTCCAGTTAACTTTATGAAAGAAAATGACATTCAGTGGGAAAAAATGATAATAACGGTAATACAAAACTATACAAAAGGCAAAAAAAAGGAGAAATTGAGATAAGGGATCATCAGTCACACAAAAGCTGACCATCATGAGCTTCTAAGAACGATGTACTTAAACTGCTGTCATTAGGGGAAAATATGTAGTTCTGATAATGTGAGACATTGGTGTTGAAATCCTGTTTTGGATTGGCTTATATTGCTATATTCTATAGAGCATGAAGGATTGGGACTGTTGTATCAGAAAAGTTAGAACTAATATAAGACGTCATAATCATCTGTGGGCATCAGGAATTATATCTGCAAGGTCATGGGTCAAATGTTAAATGTTTCAAAAGGTGAGGGGCCACAGGTCGCATGAAAGATGAAAGTCAGAGGTCATATTAAAGGTGAAGGGTCAAGGTAATTTGAAGGAGGAGAGGTCCCCTGAAGTGTCACAACAGTAAAGACTCAGACGTCATATAAAAGATGAGAGGTTGGAGGTCATATGAAGGGTGAGGGGTCACTGCCGTCACAGATTTGCAGCTCCAGGTGCGATGTGATGCCGGAGAAGCGCTCCTGCAGCGGCAACAGATAACCCAAGGCTTCTCCCTGAGCCACCGGGCCAACGTAACGGTACGGACGGATGTTGAAGATCTTCACACAGTGCACTGGGTGAGATAGAAACAAAAATGATAGTTTGGAGAATATTAATGTCCTGTTATCTCCTGTTATCTCCTGCTCTTAAAGAGCATACCCTTGTATAGGACAGAAGATATCAGTGACATTTTTGTAATAGAAAGAAGTGGTGCTAATGCCGAGACTCAATTCAGCCCACTAACTCAACTAAGAATATTTTTTTGGAGTTTAGGCTAATTTATACCTCTGAAGTCAGGTTGTTCTCATTACCTTTAAATTTGTTAGAAATTGAGTCACATTATTCTGACTCCAGTCACTGGAAAGAGTGGATGCAGTTGAGTTGAAAGCTGTTTCTACACCACAGATGAATGGATGTATAAAATAGGAGTCCTTCCTGATCAATAATTCTTTGTTACGTTTGTTGGAGAAAAGCAAAGGATTTAGAAAACTCTTTCCCATCACCTTGGGCAACAGCTTCTTAAAAGCTATGAATCCCTCTTAATGCGCTTTATACAATTTGAACGAATGTATAGCACACCCGTGTCGTTGAAAATGCTCCTAGGGCATACAACAAATACTGTATGAAACGTGGACATATAGCTGGCTTATAATAGCTCATTAATAATTCCAAATGGATCAACATAGGCTCAAGACCCTAAATAACAACTGTCTTACCGTCTCCCTTTCACCATTCTGCAGACAAAAAACAAGCAAGCTGCCAACTTAGAAACAAACAACCCAAAAGTAGGCTAGTCTACAACTGAACACCATCATTAAATCCTACGAGCTCCTAATGATGAGTGTCTCAGCATTAATGTGGGTATCATGGTGAGGTAATGTGTCTCTGTGATGTCTAATCATGTCTGTGTTTTACCCTGAGATGAAAGGAGCTGACAGTACATGTGTTCTTCTGATAATGCAATTCAATTAGGGGTAGAGGCTGAATGAGGACTAATGATGTTTACTCATCACTCTGGTGCCTTATCAACTCAGGATGCTCTCAAAACACACTCACTCACACAAGCATATATACAGACACACATGTACTGTACATTGCAAAGGCATGTGTGCACGCTTTTATGTCAGGCTCCATCCATGCAAACACACAAACGCCGGTGCATTGCTTTGTTCTGTAATGATGGTCCTTAGTGGGGGTCATTACTCATGAGCAGCCTTTGATGGGGTTTCACATGCAGCTGGGTCCTGGTGTCAGAGGCAACCAGGAGTTCAATGGAGTCTCAGCCCCCCTTTCCAACACCTTGACTAATCCCTCTAAATCACTCCTGCTTTTCATCCCCACCTAACGCCTACACCATAATAACCTAACATTGCCTTTGCCCTAGCCATGGCACTATACACTATAGATTAGAGGACTTTACTTGCAGAGGTAACAGTACAGGGTTACAGTGGTTTAGTAAAACCTGCCTTTTCATGATTTTCTGTTGTAGCAAATGTCAGTAGGACTTCTAGATGTAATTTCCAGGAAACAGAGCTGATCCTCCCACCGATTTTTAGTCATACTAGGGATGTAGGAATGGCAATGTCAGTCAGTCGGTTGGTTGGACCCAGGTTGGTCCTGACTGAAATATCTCAAAAACTATTGGATGGATTGCCATGAAATTTGGTACAGATAGCCATGCTGCCAAGAGGGTGAACCCTAATGACTTTGGTTATTCCCTGTCCAGCACCAACAACAGGTTAAACCTTTCACTCAAGTGAAATATCTCTACATCTACCACATGGATTGGCACATATTTTAGCAGACATTCATGTTTCTCAGGTGATAAATCCTACTGCCTTGGAGATCCCCTGACTTTTCCTACAGCACTATTATGATTTATCTAAGCTTGGTTTTCTTTACAATGAACATTAGGCCACAGAGCTGCTGGAGTGGCTGTCATCATTAAGTAAAAATTAACTGTTTACTTGTTTAGTGGACAGATGCACTCAAAAGTATTGACTTTAACATAGGTTTTTATGTCAATGTTGGTTGAACTGACATTTTCAGAGGCTGGATCTTATAATTTTAAATAGTGATTAATAGTCTTCAGAAGTTTCTTTCCCTTGCTGCACTCACTTTCATGTACTGTATTGACATCTTGCTCTCCTTACCATCATTGAGAAGTTTGACCCCATCATACTGATTCCCGGCAGGGTCTTTCCGACTCACTGGTCCTGCCAGAGAGCCTGAGAATGGAGTGTTGACAATACCATAGTCATCACACACCAGGTCCACTGCTTTATGTAGGTCATCACCTCTGTAAGGGTTAGGGTTAGACAGAAAAACGACAGAAAAGATTGGAATTACACAGCCATCTTAAAAGACCTGTTTCAATTAGTCATATATCAACAAATTTGCCCAAAAGAAATTCTAATGTCTATGGATACAGTACATGTCTTCCCAGCCCTCCATCCAGAGAACGCTGGACTCATCATCTGTAAAACTTTGGATCCTTTAGCATAGACTGATCATAGATTTGGCTGTTGAAAGTGTGTGACATAAAATGACGTCCCCTTAAATGAATAATAAAGATAAAATACTTAATCCATTGTCTCTGTGATGTGTGTCACGTCTACCTCACAACCAGGTTGATCACATGGCAAGACATGTCAGAGGCCACACAGTGAACAGTTTCAGAGAATATGTAACACCAGAAATGCTGCATTATCAACTTATCAGCACTCGGAAGCTCTCATGTTGCAGCATGAGTAATTAAGCATAAAAATCAGATTGGAAAGAATCACCTTCTGGAGTTGAAAGCTCCACAGCCGTGCACATCACACGCCCTAACTCTGTTGTTGTGGTGACCAGCACAAAGGATACTCCAGGCTCCAACTACAGAGACAGGTAAAAAAAAGGAATATGTTCATCCAATACTTTTGTTCCCAAAATACACCATATTTAAAGTCTGCTGCACTGCATTCCAAAAGGCCAAGCATAAAAAGCACATTTAAAAAAGAACATTTTTTAACATCCACTGAGTCTGAGTCACCTCATGTTCTATTCATGTGGAAATAAGGCCAATTACAGCAGCATGACACTATTCAGTGTCATGTATTGATGTTTTTTTTATCAGTAGTGTGTCAGACATTGATACAGGCTCACACTTACAATAACACATTTTCATGACTCAGACAGGAAAGAGCGGTACACAACCCTTTCAATCCCTACTTGGCAAAAAAAAAATCCAGCAATGTGTTTGTGTGACTGTCTGAAGTAGCCCATGTGCTGGAGATTTCTCACCTTGAGTTAGCTTGTATAATATTTCCATATGTGCGGGTATGTGTTTGCATTCATGTGTAACTATACCTGGCATACAACACTGCCGCGTCTTGGGCCCCGAACACTTGTCTTTTAGGTATCGGCCTCGGCAGATGTATCGGTTAGGCTGGCAGATGCCTCCCAGTCTGGTGCAGCTGATGTTGCTTCTTGGTCCCGTTGAAGCTCTCTTACTTCCTGTCTTCTTGACCTTCTTCCTTGAAGTCCCAGCCTTAAGTCTCCCGTCATTTGCTGTTGTGTCATTTCTCTTCACCTTGACGTTACTGTCGGCGTTCTTGTCAGGTCTTTGCAGTGCTTCATCTTTCCTCTTTCCATGCTCTAAAGCACAACTTAACAGGACATCTTAAGGAGAGATGAAAGGTTAAGAGTTAAGGAGGGAGGACTGAAAATGAGAATGTGGCTTGAAGCAACTTTCTTGGATTAAGGATTAAATCAAATTTTTGTGAGATTGATATTTGGGATTACCTTAAATTTTAGCTTTATTTATATTATTTATTTATTTATTTATTTAGCTAGTATTTAGAATTTTCTCAAAACCACAGATTTTTATGATTTTGATACCACATAGAAATGATCACTCAAAATAGTGTATAGAGAATTAAAGAATTATCACAGAGAATCTAAGATAAAATATAATGGATGTCTGTACTCAAATTACCAATCTACACTCAGTAATGTAATTTGTGGTACTATTGAATTGTGTTGCATCATGCACAGAAGTGTTTCTGTTATTTAGCCTACCCTCATTGATGTAAATGGGGTGGACAAAATAATAGAAACACCTGTCAGTATGATGTAATACAATTCAACAGCACCACAAACTGCAGCCTCCAAAATGACCATACACTTGAATCAACATGTCTCTAAAACAGTTTCAACAAAAATTGAACATTATAACCTCTGTGAAGGTTTATTAAGATTTATTGCAGGACTCCTGCACATCTACCCACCTACTTACCTATTTGTAGCCATCTCAAGTAAATTTACAGGTTGAGGTGGGTTAGAGTTAAGTGGATTCACTTCAGGACTCAAAAACCAATCACCAACCAATTACAAGAAATTCACATTGATCAAAAAGAAAGAAAATTGAATTGCTTTTCCCCAAAACCTCCTGATCCTGAAGCAAATTTGATAAATTTCTAAATCACACCTAACTGCTAATTACATTAAAATGCCATAAAAATCCTGTAATAAAATAAAGAAAGCTAAAAAGCCCACCTTCTAGACATTAAAAACTGATGGATGTTAATGGAAAAACTTAAATGAGTTCTCAGAACTTGCTTTTGATTATGTCTTTGAAATACTTCTGTTATAGACGTGGTTATTTATAACATTTTCTTAACATTTTAACAGAGTCTCTGGGTACGTCTTAGCTCACCGCCTGGACACACATGTTGAGAACTGTGTTGCTTGTCCATATAGACAGACAGAGTCATAGTTCAGTTATTCATAGTGTGTTTTCATTCTGACAGAATACTAATTATCCTGCCCAGACATGAGTCTTTGATCGTCATTAACTCTATTAACCTCAGAGGCACAGAAAATATTTCAATCACGCTGCCCCGGCACAGGGACACACGCTGGGCTCAGTGATTGAAAGAAGCTGCTTATCACTAGAAGGCCTTAATGACTGGGAGACAGTTGGGCAGGATAGCTGGCTGTGGCATGGAACAGCAATTTTCCTCGGCATGTGAACTAAAAGAAATAGAAAAGGCAAAAATTTTGTGACAAAAATGTAAGTGTGCTTGTTGCCTGAGCAATATTAGCTTGGAGTAGGGTTACACTGGTGTTTTGATAATGGTTGTTAGTGCATCGCTAGGTGGATGCTGCATTATAGGGCTGCTAGGGTGCTACATACATTATCACTGGTAGGTTGTCAGGGTGCCATTATATTGTTGCGATGTGGAGCATTTGATGCTCTGATTGTTTGGCTAAATGGTTGCTAGGGTGTTTGGCGCGGTTGTTAGGGCATTTTGAGGCACATCTACTGTGTTCAAACCAGTCTCACTTTTCTCTGACGAAACCATCAAACTCCTTTCTCTGCCTCCCTTCATGGTCCCGAAATCTTGTAAAACAGTGTCTATTTCCATATTATGAAAGAACACATATAAAATACAATGTAATGCTAAACAAATACTACATTTTCACATTGTGTTAACTGCAGACATATCCAAGACAACATCTGAAACACACTATGTCTGATACTTTCTTTGTAAGACATACTTTAGTGTGATTTTGCTCTTTGCATATTTATTATTGTTCCATCCTACTGATTTGACCAGCGACTCCTTCACACATGTGTTTGTGGCACCAAAACTGGTACAGCTAAATATGCACATCATTTAAGGACATATAGATTTAGCAAAATTCACACAAAAAAAAGCAGTTTAGTTTTTTGTTTGTCTTACAATTACTTTGAACATTTTATTCAATGTGTCTGTCAGAGCTTCAATTTCTCTGTTTCTTTAGATAAAGTTGAATCAGGAGTGGGGTTAAGCATTGTTTGAGTTTTCCGGTAAATATGTAACACAACAGAAGAATTTGGGGATAGTTACTGACAGTGAGTAGAGAATAATTTACTTTGATAGCAAGGTCTTGTGTCTGTGGGTGGGATACTACAGTTACACACAAATGCAGTTAATCCTTTAAGTAATAAAAACAGAGATATTCAGTCAAAGAGTATCAACATTTAATCTGAACGGATTAATGCAAACAGACACAGAAATAATTCTCAGTTCTGATTGGCTGGCATGTGTCCATTAACTCCACTTGACATGCAGATTTCTGGGTACCTGTCATGCAACTGCAGAGTGAGAGTTGTGGCCACTGTGTGGCATGAATTATTTTATCTCTGTAACAAGATGGGTGTCTCATTGTGGCTCGACAGTCCCTCAGAGTCAGAGTGTGCCTTAAGCTTTGTAGTTAGATGAAATTATGTAATGTTGCATTAAGCATTCAATCATGCTTTAAATGTCTCATCCACTTGCGCCAACACAGAGTCACTCCAGCAATAGGCCTGAACCCCCCAAGGTTTATGTTTACAGGAATTTACAGTCTGCTAATAGGGCTCAGTTCATGGTAATCTCCAGGGGCAGGCAGATATTTCTACACCATTTATTGTTTCTATAATAGGAATCTTATTAGTGTACACTGGAATGGCAAATTGCTGTGCGTATGTGAGTGTGCCCACACATGCATGACTATAGTACGTGGTTGTGTGTAGACATTTTGTGTGTGTGCCTCTGTCTTTGTGTGGTCAACTTGATACAGTTACTGTACATAAATAGTCCAGGCATACTGTATATCTTATGATGCATGTTAAAACTGGTTTAGAGTACATTTTGCATGCAGCAGGCTACTTACAGCATACTAGCAGAGCTGCAATGAGACAGACCCTCACCAGTATTCTCATCATTAGAGGATCAGGTCAGAACTCAAAAATCTGCAGAATAATGATAGAAAACAGAAAACTTATTCCATCTAGTCAGGTAAGTGTCCCACAGGTGTCATTCTCGTATAAAGCAGCAGGCTAATATGTATATCAGGGTTATTTATACATACAAATTTTACCCAAAGAATCAAATCTGAAGCACATAAACCCGTCTCAAATCTAAAGAATCAGACCAAATACCAATTTCTGACTGAGTACTGTTCAGATTTTCTAGTGAGAGAAAATGGAACTATACATACAAGTCTTATGGAGAAGCTGCAGTGTGGCGGCGGGCGCGGTGGGTAGAAACACAAAGCAGGGACTGTTGGAAAACCAGCCTGCTGTGGAAGCCGCGGGCCCGGGCCACAGGACGTTCCCCCACTGTCAATATTGATATTGGCCTTTAGAAAACACACCCATTTACTTGCTGGAAAAGGCTCACTTTATTGACTTTTTGTTACTATACTGAAAGTTACACAGAGCTAGTTATTGGCCTCTGAGTAAAAGCAGCTGGAAGTAAGGCTTGAACAAATAATCTTCCAGTTCCACCTGAAATTAGTTATTACCAACTGAGCAACAGCATTGACACGTTTCATTTCAATCTCTTTTTTTCTTTACTTTGCAATGTTTTGTAAATCACAAAACGAATGATCATGCGCTATCACAGCCTCATATGACATATCGATTTGCTTTGTTCCAGCCTCAATCGTACATTTTTGATTAATTAAAGATAATTATATCTTTGTTAGACAGTAAATAATAACACAGAAACTGTATTAAGTCTTATTCTTTCAGTATATTGCACTATTTCAATACTTTTAGTTCAGTGAAAATTCCTCAGAAGAATCACCAGGTAATGTAATAGTGGGACGTTTATAATATCATGGGGGAATTATTAATTATTTATTGAATTAATTATACGTTTTAGCGTAATTTTCATCTTACTTAGAGGGACATTTTATTACAGTTTCTCATGTTATTATATTGCAACCTTGTCTCCTACAAATTACACTTACAAAGCACTTATTTGTTTCCCCAATTGCCTTGTGGTGGGAAATGTAATTACTGGCTGGATTATGTTCACAGGCATGTCAGGCAGTTAGTGCAATGTCAACTGCTACAAAGCTGCTACACAGAATCATATTATCATTCTTTGTGCCAGTCCAAAAAGTCCAAAAAGCCAGTAAGAGTTTTTCAAAATGTTGATATTTTTGCTTAGAGGTGCAGCAACTGTACAGTAAACATGCAATAAAGACTGCGACTCCTTTTATGGCTCCAATTACACCCCCCATATACACCCATTAGTATGTGCAGTGCAGTCAGCAGGCATAGGACTGTGTCAAGTCTCACCGCTGTGTGCCCTCACGCTGTCAAATACTGGCTTCTCTCCTTTAACGAGACAAAAAAAAAAATCATTATTCTGCATGAGCCTGGCATCTATTACGAGATAATTAGCTTTAAGGCCTCACACAATGCAGTGGAAGTCAATCAATGGTATGAATTTTATTCCCTCCCAGTGGGAGAGTGAAAAGCAGGTACATGGATGAATGGCATAATGCGTGTGGATATAGGGTATTTAAGGGTTTGCTTTGTGCAGTATGTATGTGGTGAAAGCCAAAGATGCAAAATCAGATTTCTTCAAGGTCACGTGAATAATACAGTTGAAAGCTTGAGGAATACTGTGTGAAGGAAATTCCTTCTTATTGCGTGTGGTAAAACAATGGGGGAGCCTTCGAAATTGGTCTTTCTTTTTCAGAGATGCTTTGTGCTTACTTACAAAATAGCTGGCTAAAAAACAAACTAGTCTAAGCTGGCATGAGAATAAAGATGATTCATGTATTATAGAAGTTAGTATTTATGTGAACAGATGTGCAACTCAAACATCCCTGGGCTTTTTTAAATTAATATCAAGACTAAAAGTGCTGTTCCTTTACCACATCTACATGGAAGTCCATGTAGAAATGACGAGTCATTTGATTTTTCTTTGCTTATTCAAATTTCTCTTCATCTGTATGTCCAAGTGTATCTTGCTCTACTGATGTATTGTGGTGCAGATGAGGTCACTGTAGAATCTGAATGCTTTTATTCTAATTCAGAGCCGGTTACTCTCCCTGAATTACAATTTACTGAGTGTAGGGGAATGGGCTCAAAACTAGCCAGTGGAGAGTTGAGCCTTTTGCAGCCACGCAGCTTTGATAATCAAATATCTGGGCAGAGGATTACACTGATGGACCATATGGCATTGAATTTGAAAAGGAGAGAGGGAATTAGCAAGTGAGGGAGACCAATAAAAGACAGAGAATAAGGGGAGAATAATGAGAGATGGAGTAATAGTGCTCAACTGAGAGTGAGTGAGTGAAGGAAGGAAGGGAGGAGGGGGAGGACATGCGGTAGTGAGAAAATAGGCAGACAAATCTTGAAAGACAGAACGAGAGGGGAAAAAAGACAAAGACGAGGAAAGAAAGACAGCCAGCCAGACAAACAGAAGACGTGAAAGAAGTGGTAGAAACTCCAGCCAGCCTGCCTGCATCCTAAACACTCTCCGCTCCGGCAGAAGAAAGGCTTGTGTTGACTCTTTGAGAACCCTTTGATAAACATGGCTACTTAAATAGAAACACGCGCCACATTCTTCAAACTCCTGGGAGGATAGGACTGACATTTCACTCCGGCTTCTCTGTCAGTTAGTTCTGACATTTCAGCGAGAGGGAGAAGAGATGCCACAAGTGTTTCCTAGCAACAGTTCGCTGCAAAAAACCTCCCCCCTCCCACCCGCTCTCCTCTACACCCCCCCCCTTCAAACTCCCTCCTTCCCTGAGATACGAGTTGCAGCAATGCACCACTTGCCTCAGACCTGAAATACATTCTAATTCTCCTGACTCTCCCTCCCTCTCCCTCCCGTTCCCTTCAGCAAATCGCCAGGCCTGCATCGAATGACATTCAGGCCCCTGTCATCTGTAAAGAAAAAGCACCCAGTGAGGCTTTTCCCCGTGAAGGTTGAAGGCACTGCAACTGAGAACTGTTGGCAGACAAAATATCAAAAGAACGCAGCGATATTTCACCCTTTTACAAGCTGAGCGGTTACTGGGCATGAACCTGACTTTTACTCTTTCATTTCATTTTTACTGCACCCTCTTTCTGAGGCTCAGGTGAAAGGAACTCACAAAAACAGGCTTGTGAAAAGGCTCTGTGGTCTGTTGATGGATCGGACCTGCTCAGCGAGTCTAAATCAGCTTTCTCAACACAGCAGCCCAGTCACACCCACTTGGCTCTGTTGATTTGTAAACATATTCGGGGGGTTTGGGGAGCAGGTGTTTAGCCAGCCTGAGCAGACAAACAGAGTGCCGTAGGGCAGGGGATGAACTCTGCGAAGCTGGCGGCAGCAGACAGGGGGCACCAAAGTCTGAATAATGTGTTCTACTAAAAGCATTTCCATGTCTGCCAAGGGAGGGCTTTCAAAGGACGTTAGCGGATGGGCCGAAGTCTGGTCACACGTCTCTGTCTCTCTCTGGGTCTGCGGGGAACAAAACAGCAACATTTAGGCAGAGCATATCCTTTAAAATATACAAATGTCAATCCATGTCCTTCATCCCTCTTGCGAATTCCCATGAACCTGCAGCACAAGTTAAAAGCCGACCTGAGCAACAAGCAGAGAGACAACAAAGCAGAGGGCAGAATGTGACTGGAATCTTAAGGCCCATCAGCCTCAAAGACATGGGCTAGCATCAAATGATATTCTACAATGGATGTGTGCATTTGACACAGCATGAGGTCCGCTACACTTAGCACTGTTCCTGCAAATACAAAAATGGTATAAAAAGTACAGAGGGAGAAGTCATATGATCAGGGATTTATCCTATAATAATGATGTCTTCTGTAACAATTTGGAACAGTTTTTGCAAAAAAAGGTAAATGCAGTGTATATTATCTTTTGCGTCCAAGCAAATGGCTCCATTTGACACTTGAACCTGTAGCATTCCCCTCGTGTTGCTTCACAGCCTTCATTCTGAGACGATTAATCGAGCCTGTGACACAACAAATACAGGGGTGAAGGAGAGGAAACGTGAAACTAGTTTGTTGGCGAGAGAGAGAGAGAGAGAAAGAGAGACAGAGAGAGAGAGGGAGAGCTTAAACTTTAAGGACCCATGCCTTTGAACTGCGCAGGAGTGTGGACATAACGGCAGCGGTGGATGTGATAGGCCAAGGCGATGAATGTCACACATGTCACGGCCAATCATGTACGGATCAAAGCGCGGTTTCGTGATTGATGGATCAGCACAGAGAAGAGTGAGGATATCAAACACAGCGGGGAGGGCGGCTAAATCACATCCCTCCACTTTGATGAGGAAGAAGGCAGAGGTACGCAGAGAAAGATGAGGTGGAGCAGGGGAATAAATGAATTAAGAGAGAGTGAAGTCACTGCTGAAAAACATGGCAGTCTGCCGTGTCACCCTCACTAGCATCTGATCCCAGCTGGGGGGCAAAGAAAGAGAGAGGAGGACGTTTTTTTTTTTTTTTAAACTGCTGCTTGCTTAGAAGAAAGAGTTTGATTCAGGTTCTCTCCTTTCATGGAGCCTTTGTAGGCTGAAAATTCACACCCTAGTTTCTCAGGCTGGATATAGCCACGCAGAAACAAAATCCCCATACATTTCAGCCACAAGGGCGCAGAATAATGTTTGGCGCTTGGTAATGTTCAGGATTTATCTTCAGAAGGGCAAATGAGATCAAGATATTCTGTTCATCATGAAGCTTATCCCAGGTGTTTAATGTGGCGAGCAGCAGCCACTGGATCGATTAGCCTGCGCTGTGAGGTTGCATTGATGAGTGAACAACACAGATGGCCTCCATTTTCACACCAAAGATTGTTGTTGCTCATACAGGAGAAGTAAGTGAGGACAATACATTAGAAGTAAGTTCAAAAAGTCTCTATCTGGCTCCTGCTCTCATCCAAGCAACATCTCATTTAAAGTCTGTTCATTAAGAAGTACCTAATTACACCCACATTATCTATAATTACAGTGTTTTTACATCACGCTTCCAAGATAAAACTCCTTCAATGCAGCTTCAATGTATAATTAGCCTTCGTAAGCACGTACTACATGCATAATTAGAGAGAAATTGATACTAATACACCTGTCTACCAGGCAAAGAAAAAAGTAGTATCTACCAAGACACAAAATAAACCTTTCCACAGAGATGATTATTGTTTAACTGAATGCTACAAGTTGATTCCCTGCTGTGATAATACTCTGCTGAACAGCGAAGTGTGAGGAAAAAAAGAGCATCCCTGTCATGTATCAGTGAAATAAAAATAGCTAAGAAAGAAGTGGATATGTACAATTTATGGACGAGCGAGGCAGAGAACTGCTTGGGGCCCCAAAGAATTGAGGGGGCTTCCAAAGAATGACTGATTTGACTTCACATTATTGACAGCTACAGCAAAAGAGCCACTGCTGCAATGACATGTACCTGCAAACCTCCCTAAAGGGGCCCTCTTTCATTGTGGCCCACCTGCCCACTGTGACTTTCAGTTTGTTTTGAAGCAGAAACTGTAATCCTGACATGCAAAGTGAGGAGATGTCCTTCCAGCGGCCATAAAAACAAAAGCAGAAAAATGGAGGAAACAGAAACAGGATAGTGCTGAGGTTGGAGGCGTGACTGAGCAGTCACCCAAAGAGTGAAAGTTAGCCATCTAACACTACTAGTAACAATAATGGTTTGCTAACTTAGCTAGATAGCTAGAATGTATTTTAGTTTTAAGACAACAATGGAGGCACTGAGGAATAAGATATAGTACACACACAGATAATACTTCAGTCAGTAAGACTAGTTCAGTGTTGGTTTTGGTCATTTCGTGGGATTTGTTGACAATAAAAAAGCCATATCTTTAACGATGTGAAATAATAATAAATAATAAAGTGAATAATATATTTGCAAAACTGGCCTGTCAAACATTTTTATTTATTATTTTTAAATAAAGAAATATAAAAATGATTGATTTCAAGAATTTATAGCAAATGTGGAAGTTCATGAATTTCCCCTTTTGCAGCTACAAATAAATCATTAGACATACTTATTCATTTTATTTTTACAAAGCCATATAAATAAAACCCAGTGCTGCGTTCATTTTATGTCATTTATACAACTCTGGGCTTTACCCTTTTCCCTTTTTGTTCAAAGTTCAGAAGGGCCCTGTCATGTGTTCCTCTTCAGACTCTCGTCACCTCTGAAGAAATGTAACACAGAGAGATAGAGGGAGATTTTAAACTGACAAGTGATCCGTCATCTCAGGAATACTTGGGGGTGAAAATGTCAACTGCTTCCTCTGTCACATCTTTCTCCCACTGCAGGGATACTCGGGTTTTTGTTTGGCCAGAAGATGGCAGTAATAATCCACCAGAGGAGGCCTCTGAGGCAGGCGGGAGGCACGTTGCAACAGCAGGAATCTCATAGGTTAATTACATAGCACTCTCATGCCAGGGAATGTGATCATTCAAACAGTATCTAACTGGATGGAAGCACAGAGAGAGATCGGGAGCGAGAGATAAACAGAAAATGTGTGTGAGAGAGAAGGCAGGTAGAGAAAAAAGAGAAATCCTCTGTTTTGCTTGCTGATAATTGTGTCACTGTGTTTGCTTGCTAATAATCTGCACACATCACCTCAATTTGTCATTACAGTGTTCAGCGCCTCTTTTTCTATCATTGTCCCCATAATGACGGCTGGGCCAGTTTAAACAGAACCCACTGACCTATCTTGAGTAGAACAAAGATCAAATCTCCAATATGTGTGTTTTTCCACACAGACATACACACACATACATACAAGTGTTTAATCAAACAGAGAGGTTGAGGATTCTGTGCCTTGCTCATGGGGACAGCAGCAGTGACGGTGTGTGACTTGAAACAGATGTACATGAATGCACTTTTCTACCAGTGCCAGGGATTGAACAAGATACCTTCTGGTTAATTAATGGTCAGCCATTCGAACTGCCACCATTTTGTTTGACATTATGAAATACATAAACACTGAAATGGAAACAGATGACAAAAAATGATAACTGACTTGAAGACTATGTGCACCAAGAATTAAAAATATGCAAACATTTCTACTAATTGAACATATTAAAGAATACGAATATGTCAGCTAACAGTTTAAAGGAGAGCTTAAATTTTTTTCAAGTTTGTCTTAAAACAATACCCACATGCTCATGCAGTACACTGAAAGACTTATAGGTCACTGTAATGATTGTCCTGCCCCCGCTGGCCCTGAAGAGATCCCTTCCTAAACCAATTTCAGTGTAAGTGATGGGAGACAAAATCCACAGTCTTCGTTTTGGGCAAAAACGTATTCTTAAGTTTAGCTGAAGCTAACATGAGGCTTTAACACTGGGTTAGACAAATCAAGTGATTGTCCTCCAAAAATACAGTCTGTTTAGTTCATCTATGGGTTCCCACAGATGGTGTTTCCTGACTGAGCTGCAGTATAGAGATATTAGCACAAAGATAAAATTTCGCACTAAAAGTAACTTTAGAAGACACCCACTAGAGTCTAATTCAGACTGTTGGAGCCTCATTTTAGCTTAAGATGAACTTTAGAATGTATTTTGGCTTTTGCTTTTGGATCTCTTCAGGGCCAGTATGGACAAGAGGAGCAATTACAGCTACCAATAATTCTTTCAATGTACATACAGTATAGGCTTGAGAGTACTGTTGGAAGATAGACTTGAAAAAATGTGAACATACTCTTTAACGTAAGCACATAAGAAAAGTTTAGTTCAATCAGGGGAGACTAGTTTAGGGGCTAAACTAATGGTGTAGACTCAATCTGGCGTCGATGCCCTGTTATGAGCTTTTATGGCGGTGGAGAAGGTTTTTGTTGGTGGTTGGTATTACTGTCAGATGCTGGAAGCAGCTGGCTACAGGCGCAGTTAGCTGGATGGAAAAGGCAATGGTGATTAGTGATTATCACCCATGCGGGCCAGTGAGAGGACTGGTGCTTTCAAGGTTGCTTGATTAGATGAAATGAACAAAAAGAGTTGACTCTCAACCGCCAGAGTGAATGCGACGAGACTGCCATGAGCTGCCAAGGCCTACCACAATTAGTTGCTCGTGGGTGGATCCATCGTTTTGTACGTTCAAATTCCTCCATGGCTGTAGCAGTTGGGGCTTGTAAGTGAAATGGTTCTCATTAGAGTTTTATTTCAGCAATAACATGATAGGCTGGAGTTTACATCTATTTAAACAATATGCTGAATGAAAAAGACTCCAGGTGTAATTTATCAAAGCTTTTCCAGGTTACAGTTCACTTATTTGAACTTTGCCCGCTGTGCCACCTGCCTTTTCCTCCCTGTTAGTAATACCATCATGCTCTGCATGAATCATTTGCCATTTGTCACATAAATGAATGGGGGATGGCAGCCACCACATAGCTCGTCACACTCAGTGTAGCTGAACGAGCATTAGGGGGATGCAGGGGAGAGTTTTGATCTAGAGGAAGTAAAGAATATGGGAGTAAAGAAGGGGACAATAAATAACTTTTTAGCTAACATTTAAATTTAAGGCCAAGGCATGAGTTGGGGGAAGTTAACTTCACCAGTTAGTTATCTCTCTGACTTATCTATCTTTATTACCCCCACACCATTTTTCAGTCTCAGCCTACCACCTGTTTAGTATCTTCACCAAATAATCTTATGAGTGTAAAACCATTTCACTCTAAGATGGCGACTTCATGAATATCAAACTCTGCACCCAGCTAGAGAACTGATGAAATCTTAACAACTCTCCTCCTGAAGCTTTGATAAAACCTTGTGATTGCTCGATAGAACTCCACAGCATGCAGGCTCTCTATAGACTTAGTCTTTGCAAGCAGCACATACAAATGACGCAAAACAGATTCAACATGCCCACCTGCCAAAAATGGAGCACCCTTAGAAAAAAAACACAAAACAAATCAAAGTTTGCAATGGAGCAATAGACAGGTAGCGATCCTACAAGGTCACATCTAGTATTGATCTGGTGTCCTTAACCAATCGTGATCACAATAAAATCACAATAAAAGATCTTTGCAGAGCACATCTTTTCAAAGATGCTAAGGTAATGAAAACAAACCCCTGACATCTTCAATGTTGCTGACCAATACTTGACTAAAACTAACAATAATTAAATGAATGGGAATATAAATGTGGCTAAAACTAACAGACATTTTCCACAAAAAAACTGGTGATTTTGATTTTGCAGACCTTCAGATGGTGTTTCATATTTCAAAATGCAGTTATATATATATATATATATATATATATATATATATATATATATATATATATATGTATACATATCTATATTTCTCTAGAAATAAGGATCAAGGTAAAATGAGGTAGAGAGCTAGGAAGAGACAGTGCTACAATGTGCTAATGGGCCTACAGTCAATAACCATGGGTTAGAGGCATGGACATCGTTAACAGGAGTCATTAGTGTCACCACAGTCAGACATAAATAGTACAAGAATGCACAGGGGTACATTTTTACCCATTTAGCACAGAAAGCACTGACCAACTTGGTGAAGAAGCTCAGTGTGTGTGAGAGTGTATCCCAATTATGCTGTAATCCCATGGTGGCAATGTTCTTTCCTTATCCCCATGTAGGAAAATGATATTTTGTCATTGGAATCACAAGTGGTTTGAATATTTTCTACGATGGTACAGTGCAGTAGGGTTGAAAAATACATTTTGTCGTTTTGCAGTACACACCTCCTCAGTGTCAGAATTCACACAGTGTGACACAGGAACACAAAATGCTGTTAATTAGAGACCGGCAGCCAGATGCAGTCTTTTCTCATGGGGCAGTTAAAGAACAATATTGTTCTCATGAAGTGCTATAGTTAATTTACTTCTGTATTTCAACTAGTCATTTTGTAATCTGTGTTAGATATAACTCTTCCTTCAGGTGTCAAACGTAGCATGAAATTAAGTGTTGTCTTAGTTGTTGTAGCAAACATGCCCCATAAGAAGCCATGAATGTGACAATAACGGTAATGTTTTTGATGGAATTATTTCCTTGTGGAAGCTTGACTCACTTCCTGAGGGTGTCACTCAACTGACACTAAGTAGAATTGAACATAATTACGAAGTACAGTGATAGATACATAAAGGTCTGTCTGTGTCCAGTGCTCACATTATCTCATGGCCTAGAGTCTGAGCTTGTCTGTGGTCAAAAGGGAGGTTAATAATAATTAATTGTGAACTGTGCGAGCTGTTTTTACATAACGTACACAAATTATTAACAGCATATGGCTTTCTTTATTAGCAAAACCCAACTCATAGCCACATCTTAGGCAGACGTACCAAAAACAATGTGATAGAATAAGGGAGTTACACATTTGCCATCCCCTCAAAAAACACCCTTTTATCTTTCTCTGTCCCAGTTCTCTGCATAGAGTGCCTCGTGATGGTGACTGAGTGTTAAATAAAGTAGATAAAGGCTTTAGAGTTCTTTCTGAGGAGGGGGAAAGTTGAAAAGCGAGAGAGAAGAAAGTTATGTGACAGGGAAGACAAGGGGATCTGAGAGACCTGAAAGAAAAGTCCCAAAAGAGAAAGACTCTTCGATGAAATAACAAAATGCGAGGGGGCAGGAGTCGCTGTGTGCTGTGCAGTCCGATCCTTCTCAGTTAGGAGTGTGCCAGCGGATGGGGTGGCGGGGCGAGAGAGGCACCCAATAGGGAGTGACACACATCACCCAACACTATTCTCCTCTGGAGCGATGTCTCCAATCCTATTCCCCAAAACTTACTTTTCTGCTATCACCTATTCAACTTTTCCAAAAAGTCACTTTCCCCAAATCTGAAGACCACGGTTTCCTTTAGCATAGATTAAAATGCTCTCAAAACCTACATGACCCAATAAAATTCATCACAACTGTACAAAAGAATCCAGAGTCCCTGACCTCCAAGTACAAGGTATCACTTGAAATATCACCTCAGATATCTCTCCTCACTCTCCTTGACATAGAGTATACATTGTGCACAACCATAAGTTGTGCCTTTATGCTTTTACTTGGGAGGCAAACATATGAAAACACCAGTTAATTGTGCAGTTTGTGCTTTCAGTAGTTTAGAAAATATATTATATGTATCGTGAGTTGTTGCTTCTCACTGTGACAGGTTGTTTTTTGCCAAAGAAATTATGTTTTCTAATGACTTAGTAAATTGGTAATTGGTAAATCCCAAAGTCTATGAAAATTTGTGGACGTACAGTATGTGTATATAAAGGGCAAATAAGGAATTCATTTATTGATTTACATGATAGAGACAACTATGAAACCAACTGCAAATACACCAAAGTTTGGACTGCTGGATGCATGGAAGACCCAATTGGCAAAGTGCCTTTGCAGGGCCCTGGAGTCAAGGGGGCCCTTGTCCTTAAACCAGCATTAATTTATATTTTTGACCACTTGAGGGCAGTGTAACAAACTGTAAACACAACATGGACATATTATCACCATATAAAGTTGATATAGTGAACATGTTATCAAAATGTTGTCTTATTCACACATTGAGCAGACACGAAGCGACTATAGTATTCATTTTGAGTCGTGTCCACCTGATGAAGTAAGTCCAATATTCACTCTCTTTTAGCTCTGTCTTTGATCTCCACCAACTCCTGAGGGAAATATCTGTAGCTACTAAATGCTTCACTATGTTAGCCAGTTACTTTGTCTGTGTGCCGTTTGGTGCTGGCCAGGTAGTGCCCAGTGGGTTTCCAAGAGTTTTGCTGCTGAAAAGAGCTGCCTGCTGCAACTGGAAACAATGTTGATGAGAGACGCTAAAAAACTTCGTACATCTGAGGGGAATTGCAAAGTCGACTGATCATTCTCTGTAGGTTCGTCACTACAAGCGACTCCTTTCACATAGTCCTTTGATCCATTGTTAACATAAAAATGTTAATTATAGCATCTTTAGGGATTTTCTTAAATGGGTAGAAATGTGTGTAAAAGTGGAAAACACTTTTGTCAAGTGTTAATCACAAATTCTTACTGAAGGCCAGAGCAAGCCTGTAGTTTAGGCAGAACTTTTAACTGCTGAGAAGATAAATGTACATGATGTCAATGGTATCATTAGAGCAAAATAAATGAAACGTGGTTAAGGTCATTAACCAAAACGATCAACATAATTGCAACATAAGCTAATATATTGTATGTGTAGTTTACTTGATCCTTTGCTATCATACGAGTGTATATACAGGCCCTTAGTGAATTAGTGCCCAGGGCCCATGGTCATGATAATCCATCCATGATTGTTGGAGAGCATGGTGGGAGAAGGTGGGAAGCTTGTTTGAAGGCAAATAAATTGAAGTTAGCAACTGACCCATATAAAAAGAAAAAGTTAGCAGTAATGTACTGTCTAATGATCCTCCACCTACTAATAAGAAATGACAGATGGAAAAGCAACACTTAATTAATGTTACCTCAGCAAGCATCAAAAAGACAGTACTAACAATTATAAAGGGCTTTAAAAGGACACACAGCTTGCTGCAGTTGTGCCACACAAGTGAACATTTGATGCCTTTTCCATACTTAAAATTAGCATGCATTGGTATTATTTTAAACCACTAACAATTTAGGTTCTGGAGCACATTGTATTGGCATTCCTGCTGCACAAACATGAACTGCACATTAGCTTTAATCCCAGAATTCCAAATTTAAGTAATAGGAGCAATGCCTTTGAGTGCAATGACAGTTTTATGCGCCAGCCATATGAACATATCGGAAACTGACAAAATGATGATCAGGTGAAAGAGAAATTCTGCAAAAATGATCTTATCTATCTGTATAGTTGGGAGACTCTGAATTAAATTATTAGATTTATTACATTGGTAAAAAAAAAAAGAAGAGAGACACCTAAATCAGGTGACTGATCCATCATAGATCTTCCTGCTTTCTGCCAAATGCATGTTGGGAAAGGCCTCAAGCCCCCTGGCTATGAAAAGGATTACGTTGGTGGGAAAAAAAGAATGAATGAAAGAATAAAATGATATCGAGATATTAAAAGGATGGATTTCAGGCACCATAAGACATCAAATCCTTCACAGGTGTTCTGCAGAGGGAATAGTTGAGTTGAAAATACTACATCAATGGTCAGCACACACACAGACATGCACACTCATTCAGACATGGATGTGTATGGTGAACGCACATGGCAGTGACGTTCTAGCATACATTTTGTGCTCTCTCACACAAACACTGAATCCCACGCACACTCCTACATGTACACACACAGAAGCATCATATCTCCGGTGTTCACCTTGACTTAGCAGAGGGCTGCCTTCATAAATCCCTCCTTATCTCGGGTCTCAAATGCACCCAGATATATGACCGTGGAATCTGACTGAAATATGTAACACTATCAACAGCAGTGATGGGTACACCCATCCTCACACACACATCACACACACACAAATATGCACAGACAGAGGCCAGTGTTAGAAGACACAGCCCTATAGTAGAATTGTGAACCAAAGTGTTAGTGTCACAGAATAAATTGTATTGTTGAGGTTAACATTTCCATGGTAACACTGCAACAGCTTGCTGTTGTAGAAATACAAAGACTGTGCTGGTTTGATTGTCTTAATAGAGTCATTGTCAGTGTTGGGCAAGTTGTACTAATCACTCAACAGAAAGGTAATAAGTTATATCACTTATTACTTTCCTCCGTCGAAGGTGCCTTTAAAGAACTCCAATACATCTTCTGCATCTAACAAATATAGAAAACAAGACATGTATTATGGTTTAAGTATTCCCTGATCATCACCAACTAGCTTAATGTATTGGTTAACACAAGCAGCACTCCAGATGTCCTGACCTGACAGTGAGGCTGCGGGGTTCACACACCCTCCAACTCTGAACAGGTAGATTCCTGAATGTAGGCTTATCAGTGGGTTACCTTGGCAAGCCAGCTAAGAACTCTACTCTAATACTCTAAGTACAATAACTTACCGGCAGTCGCATTTCTCCTCTTTTGGCAGAGGCTAGCCACCTTCCCCCCACCTCCAGTCCCTGCGCCGAGCTAACATGTACCAAATCAGTCTCTCCACTAAAATGTTGAAGTAACAGAGCACTACTGTGATTAGTAATTGTAATAAAATTACTCACTCACATATTGTAATCCCTGTCTATTATTAAACTGGCCCCATGGACCTGCTATTGTACTTTTTTTTGTTTTTACATACATTGCTGCATTGGTGCTGCACTCTTGCTCTTTACAAAATTAGAAAAACATAAGAAATCTACAGTAACTATTGCTGTGGTAAGCTTTATCTGTATCTACTATGAATTACATGAATACATTTTGGGAAAAATAATGTTTTTAACTATATATATTTGTGATTGTCTATCTGTATGTACATTAAAGGGAGCAACACGAGTCTTAAAGGAACATCTATGTTTCTTATGTGAGCATACTGTATCTTGGCATAAGGAAAAAAGTATAAAAAAGTATATCTTTGCCGATAATCTATGTAACAACTCCCAGTGTTTGCCAAAGGTCAGAGATCACATAATGTCCCTTAATTGAATTGCTGGCAAGTCAGGTACAGGTACAGCATAAATCTTACTGTTTACTGTATCTTTACTGTCATACATGCGATATTCTGTTAATGTGTGTATCAGTATATACGGTTTTCTGAGGATACTAGTCTCATATAATGTAGTTACTCTGAGAAATAAGCATATAATATTTTTTGTCATTATCATTCTAAATTGCAAACAAACTGCATATCAGTTGAAGGGTGTGATGGATAAAGTAACTCAGAAGTGCCAAAACTCTTCCTGAGTCATATCTTACCATATTCCACGTCCCTGCATACATTAGTATACAGACAACCTGTCAGACAATCAAACAGACAGTTACATAGGCATCTCCCTTTGACATCCTTCTCCCTTAAGGCCTGTTCTAACAACTCTCTACACAGAAAGAAGTAGATGGAATGGAGAGACAGGTGTGTGAGTGGAACAAGGTTGGTCAAGACACCTGGGAACCAAAATGTGTCAGTGCTTGGAGTGCAAACTGGCTGACTGCTGATGCAGGTTCTGCTGAGTATCTCAAAAAACCAGAGCCAACGTCTGGGGAGAAGAGGAAAAGAAATAGAGTGGAAGAAGACTGAAAAGGAGGAGAATGGTTGGACAG
>NTHP01000003.1:2842188-2870459 GCA_003416845.1 Oplegnathus fasciatus | reverse complement strand
AGGGTGATAGTCAGATGGTTACAGGTGCAATGAAATGAAATAAAGCTTAAAGCTGTGGGTCAAAGCTGTGGGTCAACGTCAGTGGAGAGGCTTCCCAAAGGTTGTCGGTTGTCTTTCACTATGACACGGAATGAAATAAGCCGGGCATTTTTTTTTATTCCAGATGCCCCATGTCAGTCATGTAGGAATAAATCAGGAATAAGAAGTATTTGTTGCACATTTTGCCTTTGTATTGTAATTGTAATCTATTTGTTTGCACCTGTAAATTGTGTCTCTTTTACTTAGCAGTTATGTTTTTAATAATAGTAATAAATCATAATTATCCTTTAGCATCCTCTGTCACATCACACAACACCACATTCACTGTGGTGCCTATAGTTCAGCCCACAAAGTCAAAAGTACTGTGAGTGCATGCATGTGTGTGTTTGTGTATTTTTGTCACATCTCTCAAGCGAGAGGCTGAAAGCTTTAACCAGCAAAGTAAGATTGATAACATGATGGAGAGTCCAATATCTCACCAATTTCCTCGAATGAAACCACAGTGAAACACGAAGACCATAAACTTCTTCTCCCCAAGTGAAAGAAAAATGTCCCTTTGCCCAACACTTCTTAGTGCCTGGATGTGTATTGCTGGTGTGACATACAGCCTTGTGATGTTCAACACTTTTCAACCTTCGCATTTTTTTTAACAGATAGAGGACTGAGAACTCGCACACAAACTCCATCTCTGTCTCTCTGTATCTGCTGTCTCACATCATCTCTCTCTGCTCCTTTACCCCGGCACCTCTCCACCTCCTTCAGTCTCACATCACAGGGAACATTGTCCAGAGCAAGACAGGAGAAGCTGTCATGATGTATCTTGAGAGACAGATTGCGATGAGCACTGCCTCTGACATGGTAAGTGGGAGCCATTGTAACTGACTAGCATTGGGATCAAGAAATGTCACTGTGTGCTTGTGTGTGTGCAGTGAGGGGGGACATGGTGAGTGGGATGGGAGATCAGCTGAGAGCAGAGCTCGGTTGTCAGTTGACAGGTCACTCTACCAGTATGCGTGCCATGTTGTTGTCTCTGCACTTACAACATACAATGTGGGTTTGAATGCACATATTAAATGGACAAAGTGAATTCAGTATTCGAATGGACAAAAAACGTACTGAGTAAACTCAAGTTAAAATGAGAGATTGCGTGACAGAGAAAAAATATCGCTGAAACCAAATGTTGACAGACTCTGGTTTTAGATGTTCTGCTCACTGCTCACTGCTCAGCATGACAATGTGAATTTGAAAGGGCACAGGGGTGTGAGGCTGCATAAAAGGACCAAAAAGGATAGACAGTCTTTACTGCTTTGTTACTGTGGATACGACTGGTGTAAAATCTCAAATCAGTCATAAATGTACACTGTCACCATAACCACGTTGATCTCATTATGCATTTAATACACATTGGTGGCCAGATTTGTTAAGAAAATGTCACTGAGTTTGTTGCGGACATTTGCACGTATTCAGTGCCTGGTTTACTGAGGCAGCAGGTCATTATGTAGACAGCTCCAGGACTGCACCTGGGACTGTAAGATGTGTATTAAGATCACCAAGCTCAGATAATAAGTGAAAATGTAGTTCAAAACATTTACTTTGTAGCATTTCAGCTGCACCCAAGGAAACCTGTTACACATAAAATGATAATATTACAATCTTTAGGCTTAATCAGTACTGCAATTAGAGTGTTGCAAACTTTGTGGCAAATGATAAAGAGATGGAATAAGATGTAGAAAAAGATTATTTACTTTTATATAACTGATACAGAGCAGCTTTGCACAACAGGCAAGTGCTACTATCTCAAAAAGCAACGCCTGCTTTGGCATTTTTTCTGTCCCGACTGAAATCTGTTTTTTGTTGCTGTTCTTGTTTCTGCCTTTGTTTCTGTCAGCTGCAGTGTTCAGAACAATAGGTAATATTTCCATACAAGTCCGCAAGTCTGCAAGTGGTGGAAAGAACGTCTTCATGACAAACGTCCACATTAGAGCTCTTTTTCTGGTCCATGAAACATCAGATGTTAGACAAGAGTTAAACCAAAGTAAAACCCAGATTTGGAAATGCTTGCTCATCACACAGCCGGATAAACACTTAAATGCACCACAGTGGCCCATTCCAACTCATTTACACATTACTTAACAACTGCAATCTACCGTTCAACAAATGTTACAGTGATTACCATTGTACTGTGTCTGTGTGTGAGGGACATGGACTAAAGAAGAACAGTTTGGGGGTTTGGTGAGCTTTTATTCATGAATTCTATTCAATGAAATGGAAAACTGGTGTCAGATTTGCTTTGAGCTATCAGAGAGGTTTCACCTGCTTTGTCAGCAAAGTGTTTGTCTGAAAGCTCTGCAGCGATGAAGTGGAAACACTGCTCTGAGCAACATGACATTCAACTGTCCTGTCTGGAAAAACAAGTTATGCTAAAATTTAATTCACAGGTTCCATCCCCTCATCTGACCCCCAAAGCGAGTTAAGCGATAGTTTGAGGGCATTCTCTGGAAGATTAAATCCCCCTCTAGCTAAATCTCCTTGTGTCCTATTTGATTCCTGAGGCAGAGAGGAGAGAGACATAATCACCTTCTCAAATATTGTGTTCCATTCCTGGCAGGTCTTGGTCCTGGCTGTCTAAAATGTAGTATTGCCAGGAGAGGCCTTACTTTAAAGGTTCTGTATGTAACAATTTACATGTATTAACCATTTTTAATTGTTTTGGTTTTTTTGCCAATGTGTGAACAGATTGTAACATAACTTAAAAAATGAGACCTTCCCTGACTTTCTTGATTGCCTGTAACAGCCTGTAGACTGAATTCTATTTAAAGGACTCTGGACATTTTTTTCCTGGAAAATCCAACGCAACACATTCTCACTCCCAACTCGTCACATATGGACGCTTGGTCAGGACCCCTTGGTGTCACTTATTAACGCACTGGTCATGGCGTCATTTTTCAACGTGCAGGGTAGTCCGGTAGTCCGAAAGTTACATACAGAACCTTTCAAGACAAATTTTGTGAATAGGACTGAATTCACTATTTTTTTACCCAATTTTTTCCTACCAAAAGTTTGCATTCTTTTGAATGACTTTAACTTTCAATAACAGATTTTTTGGCCACCTGGGGGCAGCACAACAAGCTGTAAGCATAGCATTGACCTAATATCACCTTGTAAAGTTGTTATGGTGAACGTGTCAGCGTGAGTTGCCAATTTACACATCTAGCAGACATGGAGCAACATTAGCATTCACTGAGAGTCATGTTTCTGGCCACTTGGCAAAAGTAAGTCCAATATTCAATCTCCTTTTAGGTCTTTTTTGGTGTCCACCAACTCCTGAGGTAAATATTTGGCTCTTTAGCTGCTAAATGCTCCACTTATGTTGTCTGCCAGCCTGGCTGATGCTGGGTAGGTTATGTACAGTGGGTTCATCTGAGACTTTTAGCTGAAAACAAGGTTAATGAGAGCTGTAGGAGAGAAAGATAACCAAAACAATGAGTTGAAAGACTCTGTAGAGGGTCAAATGATAATTCACTGTGGCTTCGTAACTATGAGCAAGTCCATTCATATTACATATAGTCATTGACCCATTAGAGCAACTTTGAAGATCAAACTGGAATTGAAGATACATAATAAAATATTTGAAATATAATATATATTAGCTTTACTCTAAATTATTTAGAAGGCTAACCTAATGGTTGAGGTTCTCAGGTAAAAAAACCCTGACTTTTACCTATTGAAAGGATACATAAAGACTCAATATTTGAAACCCCAGGTGATTCTTCTGCTGCCTCTCTTACAACACTACACAGTACTAACTGTAGGAAGACATCAAAGTGGGACAAAACCTATTTGATCACCAAAACCATTAACCATGTATTTTCCTCTGTCTTCAAGATTTAAGAATGGCTGATGTGTTCATCAACCATTTCAGAGACCATTAACTTTTAAAATGGTTATTGTTACGCCTGTGCACAGTGCTCCGGGCACCTGAGGAAGTAATACTATTAAGTAGAAAAAGAGAGAAAGATCTCTCATGGCTCCATCAAATAAATCCACACCACCAATGCTAGCACCCAAGACATTTCACCAAGAGATGGTTCCTTGTAAGATCTGTCTTTTAGCAGTAACAGAGAATTTTGTACCATATGCACATACAGATTTTTGAGCTCACTGAATGTGTCAGTATGGATGCTGTCATGTTCTAACCCAAAGTAGAGCAGTTTTTTAGTTTCCCTTTAAGAAATGAACATGAATATGCCATGTGTAAGCTTTGTGCATGGTTTTTCTGTTGCATTCCAAGGTACGATAATATTTACTGTTGGCCACATCTATAAAATTCAGAGACACCAAACAGTGGTATCTGACATTGCTCATGCAATGTTCTTTGTGAAAATGTTGATTTATATCACCTCAGAGGCAATTTGCCTGCAGCGTCCTTCAAATCCAGTACAACATCAAAGATTAACTGCACTCAGGGATATATCAGAACCCCTCTACATAATATATTCTGGTTGCCTTGCCTTGAGTTAGACCTGACATTGGGCCTCTGCAATGTAACAGCCCATGGTCACAAGCCTCCCCAGTAATCAGCTAACAAAAGAGCTGAAATGGTGGATCAATGTGAGTTAGTGTTATCTCCCTAACTCAGATGTCCTTCTCCCCAGCGACATCCTCCAGCTCTTCCTGGATCCTGAGGTGTTCCCAGGTCAGGTAGGATATCCATCCAGAGTGTTGTGGGTCTACCGTATTGTCATTGTACACACCCAGAATACCTCCACTGAGAGGGATCTAGGGGGCCTCCTCATCAGATGGCAGGACAATCTTAACTGGCCTCTTTCAAGGAGCAGTAGTTCTGCTCAGAGCTCCTTCCAGAGGCCCAAGCTCCCCAACCTTTTCCTAAAGGTGAATTTACACTGAACATGAAGCAAAATGATCATGTTGTAAAAATTGCACTTGTGTGTTTTAGCAGAACTCACCAGGAACACAATTTTTTCTTGTTATGTTGATCCATTTTCTCTCCCTTTCATCTTCTCCCATCATTTTGTATTACCTAGAGCAAGTTCATGTCCAAAGTCTTTACCTTGACTGTGCATGCAATTGCGATGTTCGGCCTGAACACACATTAAGAAATAATCCAGACCCCTGTGATTTTGTCCACTTTTATCTGCAATCTCACTCTTTCAGCCACTACCCAAAGACCATAGGGTTGGAACGTAGACCTGGTAAATCAAAAGTTTCGCATTTATTCAAATTCAGCTCCCTCTTCACGGCAACAGCCTGGTACTCCTGCATGATGGCAGACGTGAACTGTGACCAACAGCACGCACTAGGGCATTTTGCAGCTCAGCGTATAGTTATGTCCAAGTCTGAGGCTACATTGCAAAACATAGTATTGTTAAAGCTGCACAAACCCACGGAGAATTATCATATGACTCTTTAGTTCCACTTGCCTTTTATGGTCTGTAACTTTACTGTTTGGTTCACTCTTACATGACTCCGTCGAATAAATCAACATCATCAATGCTAACACCAGCATTCCTCGTATTTTTTAGTCAGTCTCAAAGCACCAATCCTATGCACAAAGACATTTCACTAAGTGATGGTTCCTTCTCTCTGGCAGCAGGCAGCTGTTTTCAACAAAAAAGCTAAGATTTATCCACTGTACTTTATGCAACCCACCTTGAACCAAACAGAAGGCCATTCCCAGTAAGGCAACCATTAAAAATCTATTACTGGTCCCAGTGCTTATTGAATTCTGTTGCATGAGGTGATGATCCTTGTAAATTTGTTTTGGCCTGAACAGCTATGTTTACTTTTGGATTACAGGTAACACTTGCCAGAGTGTTTTATGGTTTGATAGTTTCTCAATACAGTTCCTAAAAAAATGGATACCACACATTGTGACTACACTCCATATACATCTTCCATACCACAGTAACTTCTTTTCTGTTGCTCAGGTTTCTCCTCTGGTTGGAACGGAGCGTCTGTTCCTTAATGACTTCCCACCTGCTTGACTAATTACCAGCCCACTACAAATCAACTGAGCATGCATGGAAGACAGAGAGGGGAGAGAGTTGGTTCTGAAAAATGTCACACATACAATTACTCTGACATTAGTTAACAGATTTTTTTTTCTTGAATATGTATGTATGTGTGTGTACATCTACAGAGTTCTGTTAAGTGATGTTAAATTGTGGGGGATTCAAGAGAAAATCCTATACACACCGTGGCAGCTGCCTGCTTAAACAGAGCACCCGTGATATCGATCATTTCAATAGATCGCCTGAAGCACAGAATGGTGGGAATTTCTATGGCATAGAGGACCTATGTGACTGAAGGCAGTGTTGATAGCCTATATAGGGTACATATTCAGTCAAACAGTGTATTACAGAAGGTGATGTATACACACATGTGAAGAGAGCTGTAGCTCAATCTGTAAAAGCAAATGCTAGATGGACATATGGTTGCAGTACGCACAGCCATGCACGGAGAAGTGTCACACTCAAAGGACAAACATATGACTTGACATGTTGAGCAGTTATCTTTGCTGTTTGACTTAAATAAATCAATTTCTATTGTATTCCATAGTATACACAAAATAATCCTATAACACAGAGTTGTCTTTCCTCAATAAGAAAACTGGCGCAAAGAGTAAAGCAAGCTAAGTTTAATAACTTCTCCCTTGTCTGCAGCCTTCTTTCAGATCCACTTCTTCTAACACAACTTTGGAGCGGTGAATGCTTTGTATTCTTGAGTGCTTTTGACATTTTAAGCACCCCTCAAACATCAAGACATAAGGAGATGAGAAGAGCAGCTTGCGAATGTGTTTCACCTCAAGTCACCGCTTGAAAACAGTTGCACTGACACTTGAAAATGGCAATTTGTTTATGGCTGTTGCATATGTGCTCTTGTGTGTGCCTCTGTGTGCCTGTGCATTAGTGTGTTAGTGAGTGTGTGTGGAAAGTAAGCCCCCCCCCCCACTACGTTTGGCCTGTTACATGCTGGCAAGCTAACGTATGGCTCTGAGCATTCCCAAGGCTTCAATCTAATTGGTTCTCTACAGGGGACATTGATGCTTCCATGCATCCCATATTGCCATCACTTACTACATCCAAGCATGCCAGTTATCTTTAATCACACACTCACAAACGCACACGCTACTAGACACATACTCACAAAAGCAAACGTATTTGAATGCATACATGCAGTATGCATTCAAGGAAAAATGCTGCTCAGTCCCAGTGTTGCCTTTTCAGTGAAATCAAAACCTAACTGGACTGACTGACATTCAAATGATGTCTCTCCTGTGCCTGTTCAAGTGATCCTCTGTGATAAAATGTTGGATTATAGACTGTAGGGAGTGAGAGCGAGAGAGAGCGCAACACAGTGACACATGCAGATGCTCCAAGTTGTCAAATTGTTTCCACCTGCCCAGGTCACCTCACAAAGAGCAATTATCCTAGCTTGCTGGCTGAGTCGCACACTCTCAACCAGTGGCGGCTGGTGTTTATGTACCTGGCTGGGGCTACAGGCACTGAGGGCTTCTGATTACACACTTAACAATCTTGTTTTATAGCTTGGTGCACTAAGCTTAGACTCCAACTATAGAAGGCTCTTACATTTACTCAACAATTGAATCACAAAAGGAAGCATGCTCCCTCCAACAGTTCAGCTTGGCTACTTCTCACTTTCTCACTGAAGCTACTGTTCAATTAGTGTGTATCGCATGGCTGGGACGGCGCCCTTTAGGGAAGAAAATGCACATTTTTGTTAATTTCATACTATGTAGCTTCATTTAAAATAATTAAAATGCTTAAAAAGTTGAAACTAATTAATTTGCTCATTTCAAATATTTAATAATAATTTTTGAATTGAGCGTTGTGCCTGGTGGGGCCCCGCACCCATCCATGGTATTGACTGGCCGCCACTGCCCTCAACTCCCTTTCCTCTGCAAATCCAAATATATTTTGTGGTGTAAGCAGGATTACTTACTGAGTTTACTGAGTGCTGATTGTGACTGAGTTTTTACTGATTATTACTCATTTTTTGCATCATGCAAGTGACCAAGCTATTGCTTTTCACACAGTATTTATGGTAGTGACATTATTGTGCATATGTAAATAATGTACCAGGATATGACTGACTCATTTCTATATATTTAATCAAGGAACTTATTCCAATTAAAAAAATATGTAGCCAACAATAACAATGGAAACCCCGTTTTAAATGTAGCCCTTAAATTCAACACCCTCATTTTTGTCTCTCAGGGGGAACAGTCACCTGTCATCTGGACCTTCCTCCTGGCTCATTAAACAGCCTGCTGCTTTTTAAGGGTTAAGGAGCAGGAGAGGGGCTAATGTGATTGGAGCTCATCCCAACTGTCTGACTGAAGCGCATTTAAAAATGTCAAGTGTTCAACAACCCTTTGTTGCACAATATTCTGGTTCATTTGCATATGATGCAACTAAATGGTAAATGTGCTACACATAATAACTTATTTGTATGGTGCTTGTGTTGTGCTGTACTTGTTGGCAGCACTAATGTAAAATGTTAAAGGAATACACACACACACACAAACATGCATACAGAGGTATACAAAAAGCTTCAAAAAATTAGAAATGTAAATTGATCATTTTGTATGAATAACTAAGCCCTGTGGCTCTCTGGCAGAATTCCTTGTCTGAATACAACACAAGGACACATACTGTATGTAAAACATTCAGATAAAAAGATGACTGTTGTGTGATAAGTGTAACCTCTGTCATACATAAATGCTGTGTGGAGAATCAGTTTGGTACAGTCACACAAAATATAACAACATGCATACAACAACATTTAACATAGTCATAACTTTATATCTCCTTCAACTGTGTGACCCATTTCTCAGTAGTATCTTAAAAGTAATTTTCTAGGAATGAAGCCATAAGAGAATAAATTGGGCAGCCTGTCAAAACACTGTGCAGATTTGACAGGTGGATATATGTAGGCTGAGTTACAGAGCTGAGACGCAGCAGATGGTGAGACATCCATATGGGGACTCACAGACATTGAGACTGTCAAAATTAAAGCCAATGAATCTGTAGAGGTATAAAAGAGCGCTTTGTAAATTAATTCTCAAGGAACTCTCAGAATAAGTAGCATGTCTTTAAAATACATAATCCAGGACCTTAAGGAATCTTAATGCCATTATACAAAAACTAATGAATGCTTAACTTTTCCAACTAAATATATGTTGGGTGCTCTTGTAGAACAATTACACAAAGTCACACTAAGGCCTACAGAAAAGAGGATTTACTCCTTCTCCATCTGATGTAGGTGTGCAAAACTGTTATTCACTTTATGACAACCGACCTGTTGTTCATGCCTTCAGCAGAGGAATCATCACCATAGGCAATATGGTTGGATTTTAAGCAAGCACCGTATTAGAAAGTCTGCATTAAGTTCTTATTTGTCGGAGACTGCAATGAAGGGAATCGTGTTAACAACAAAACCTGGTTGCTATAGCTATATCTGTCTCTGGCTGGTGTACTGCCTCCCCCGTAGGCAAGTCTGTGATAGGAGAATAAGGGATCAATCCGTTACCAACCGTCTCCCTTCCAACACTGATTAAGTTGGGTTGGTATGCGTCTCCTCCACTTGTAAGACAAATAAATTATAGTTGATTCGAATCAGACAAGTGTGATTGAGCAAAGGCCAGAACACATGGAGAGTGTGGGCAGGCGATCGATTCCCAGCAGTGCCAACATGCTAATGTGAAAGGTGATTAAGGCCGACAGAGTAACAGGGCTGCTGACCTTAAAACCAAGGATGTGTCCTTCGTCCCAGAGTCATGCCACATCTGCTGCCTGCAGAGCCAGAAACTAGACCAAAGGTGCTTAATACATTAATGATTTTCTTAGACGCTTTTGAAGATTCTCAAGGCTGGTCACCTCAACATCTGACCCTGTACTATAGCCCAACAAGCATCTAGAAACCAGCACAAAATAGAATTTATATACATTAGATTTTCAGCAGGCCACAAGCTAATACTGGAAAAAGAGGTAAGGAGGATTATTATGCCATCCATAGATGCTAAATCATAGTTCACACAGTTTCATAAAAAAGGGCTATATAATTCCCTAAAACAGCCTTTAGCAAACATTACTCAAACAAAAGTAAATTGTGTATTTATTGGAGACTATTTTCACTAGCTGATTAATACATTTGGTACTCTAGAGAGTATTTACAACAGCATTATAGCTAATGGATGGATTTGTACATGGATTGACTCATTTTAAACTACAGTGCCCATTTTTCATGGTAATGAAAGAATGTCACCCAGTGTAACAATGTGGCTCATTAATGTGTTTCTAATGGACAACACTGGAGCTCTATGGCTCAGAAGAATAAGCTATAAGGCTTTGGTTACAGAGACAACACTCTTTAGTAGGAATAATTCGTTATTGGTTTTGGTGTTTTCATGGAATTTCTTGTCTGTAAATTAAACATATAGAATACTGCCAACGTTATCCTTTAAAGCAACTTAAATATTGCGAAATATACTGTAGTAACCTGGGTTTTTGGCTGTTTATGCATATATAGTGTACATTTTCTGTATTACTGAATAGTAACTAATATAGTGCAATAATACTGTGAGGTTTAAGGTGTGACTAAAGGGCAATCTACAGCGTCTAAAGCCGCGTTTCCATTAAGCACTTCGGTATAGTACCTTTGGTATAGTATATAATACCCTTGCCTAAGGTACCTAAACCCAAGATCTGTGTTGCGTTTCCACCACAGACAGTACTCTTAAATGTAGGCGGGGTTGTTACTGGGTAACAGCACGTCAACCATCTAACGTTAAGCAGCTGATTTCATTTACTTACTTGTGCCGAGCAAATGAAGCCACATTCAAAACATCCATTCTGAGGAAAAGTTGCAAAAGTNAGGTGTAGACTGGAGAAAAATATACTTTAATTCACTGTGCCGATCAAAGACTACATTGCCAGGTATACTGGCAACTTTTAAGGTGGAACGTTTTCTTACATGTTACTCAATGCATGAGTTGACGTCGTGAATCAGTCAGCCCACCTTAAATATCAATATGGCGACTTTGACCATTCCGTTTGTTTTTCTTACATGAAATATGCTTTAGTGATGATCGGATCTTCGCGGCTTAATAAACTGTTTATGAATTTCAACCGGATTATATGAACTGTGAATATTCTGTTTCCTCACTGTTTCGCTCGCCCCGCTCCAGCAGCAGTACACCTCTGCAGGTAAGGTAGAGTGAAGATTCTGTTGACCAATCAGCGGACTGCAGTGTTTCTAGCTCCACCTTTTAGTACCAGGTCTGTGTGCTAGGTACCCCAACAGAGGGGTAACTAAAAAAGGGTACGCTATGGAGCGGTTCTTTTGGTATCATCCACAACTTTTGACAATGGAAATGCAAAAATAACCATTCTAATGTGTAACGAACTGAACTGAACTGAACCGGACTGCTTAGTGGAAACACGGCTTAAGCGTCTGTCAGTCGTCCATCTGATGGAACAGTTCCCTTTCTGTTTTATTAAATTTAACAATCCACAGCGACTCTAATATAAGCATGTGTGACATGCTTCGCTATGTGACCCTCCACGTCGTTTTTGACCCTCTGGCACGCTTAGTGAAGCAATTTCCACAAGCAGGTGTTCAAATCACTCAGATTACCTGCTGTCTGTAAGTTATTAACTCTATCTATAATGATTGATTGGAGGTCGCAATATATATGAGCTATCCCACATCACTAAAGGCATGTAGAGCTACCGTGAAAAAAAGTAAAAGAATCATTCGTTTTCCCTCCTGTATACTCTTAATGAGGCCTACATGACTTTTCTTTTTTTTAATTTCTGCCATTAGTCAGCCTGGTAAGGACAGTTTGGCCGCCTGCTGTCCTGTCTGCTCAGCAGGAGTTGTGCTGCTGAAAGGACAGCTGGTTCTTAGGACAGTGACGTTTGTAACTGAGGTCAGAGTTAGTGTGGATTGAATGGATGGACGCTCACATCTTGCCTCTGGTGTGAAATCACAGTAACACTGTAGCTGCTCATGTTTAAAATGTATTCATTTTACTGCAAAGTAGTTTGTGTGGAATGGTCTAGAATGAGCTAATAATGGTTTAGATAATTTAGATCTACAGTGAAATGACAAAAAAAATTATATATATATTCAAGTTATTCATGTTATACTCAAGTAAGACAAAATTGCTAATTAAATGTTGTTACGTCTGACTTTTGCAAGAATGAATACAAGTGTACCAGAGTGAGTATCAGACAGACAACTGAGGATGCAAGTCTCATTTTCTGGGTTTTATACTCACTCACTGACTAACACTCATATTTCATTCTTTGAATATAACTGTTGTGAGTTGCATTTCAATTACTATATTTTTCTGTACATGTTACTGTATGAATTTTGTAATGTAAAGCACCTTGAGTTCACTTGTAATACCAATATAAATAAAACTGCCTTGCCTACATGAAGTGGTTAGCTCACTTGACAAATTCTGCAAATTCTGTTCTGATATGTATTTGGTTTCAAACCTTGCTTGACACATTAACACAGCACATGTGGAGTACAGATGGGAAATGAAAGCCCCCTCCATTTATCGTGTTGAGAAATGTCACGGAGGAGGGGAAATAGATTGATTTGGTCCACACATCATTAGATGTTCTCCCATATAACCTTCAGCCCTGGGCTGCCTTTGATGAAGAACAATGCAGAAAAGAGAAATTGAATTGACTGTTGTATTTGTCAGTGGCAGGTCTCTTAACATGCAGACCTGTCAGCATATGGCCTTCTTATCATTTAATAGGAAAGGCTGAACCATCCGATTACTCCCACTCCTCATTTACCCTGGATCCATACAACTGAAGAAAGTGAAAATCTAGGTTAACATAAGTGTGGGCAGGAATAACACGTGCACACGGTCATGGCTAATTCAAGCATCAGATATACACCACAAAGCTATCCACCTTAAGATGTGATTTGATGTCGTATTGAGTCTTAAATTCTTTATTTGTCTTTGAGCAAAAGACTTCATGTTATGTCACATCACTTCACTTTTCTTTATTGTTCCTTCAAAGGAAACTTGCCTTGCAGCAGCCACCAAAAATAAAAATAAAAGAGACAGAGCAGTACATAAATATATAAAATATGTACAAATAAACAAAAAATCCAGCAAACAAAAAAACAAGTCGAAAGAATGATCATCTCTGAAAATGTATAAACCTAATAAGGATGAAAAATATGTGATGTAATAGATACAAAATCAACTTTAGGTATAAGATAATTTGACTCATTCTTTAAAAATAAATTATTATCATTTAAAGTAACACTTTAAATTCAGTTGTGCCAAAAAGCTTTTCCCTTGCTTCAGCACGACAGAGTACTGTTAATTAATAATCTTTAGCTGCGATTCATTAGAAAATGAGAAAGTTCTGTTCATTTGTATTCATCAGTTGTGGAAACATTTCAGAACAATGCATGCGTTGACTAAATGTCCAACCAACGTGATCTCATGGGATGGCGTATAAATAGCACGTCAAGGGACATTTAACAGTTAAGGACATTTCACGTGTCATGTCTACGCATTTTAAGCTTTTCATGTGTAGTTGCATTTTATGAGTTTTGGACGTGCAGGAAAGGACAAAGTCAGGTGACCTTCGTCAGGTGACCTTCGTCGTCATGGTAACAATAGTCAGGTGACCCTTGTTGTCATTGGTTAGGTTTAGGAAAAGATCATGGTTTGGGTTAAAATAAGTACCTTACTATGTCAGTTAAATTACGCACGTAACTTAAATTATGTTGTGTTAAACACGTTACGCAAGTTAAGTTACATACGTAAGTTAACCCAGATCTCGATCGTCTTTATACTACATCACCTGACATTTTTTTCTTGATGACATTTGCGCGTTAAATGACACGCCATCTCTGCACAATATAAGTCAGTACAGAATAAATGGCGTGAAACGACACAACAAGCAAAACATGTGTTCTGATAACACGCTAAATGACTTAAGACACTGGCGTGTTATTCATATGCCATTTGGTGAGACCAGGCTGGTCCAACCGATGTCAGTCTGTCTGTCTCACTTTACTCATACGTTGCATTAGAAACATTGTTAGATTATTAGCAACTTACCAGCATGCATTGTATGTGAGTTAAAATTCTCCAGAACTCCTTATTTTTTCTAATTTGAGGAAAGTTACGATATAGACATCTGTGTCAAAGTATCTATTTTGATTAGCTGGTGAGTTAGCCCAGGGAGTAGATCTCTATGCAGTTGGCTCCAAAAGTTAATCAGAGGGGCTAATTCCTGTGTTTACTTTCTGTTGGACTCAATTTGATTTATGCAAAATTGAAGTTCATTTGGAAAACTTTAAGAAGCACATGCTGCTTACCTCAATATGTTGTTTTTTGCTGAAGTCTGTTTCCCGGATCTCGAAAGAATGTCCACAGTTATGAGAATAACTGCACTGGATTGAGGAATTGATGGCAATCCATCGACAACTATAAGATATTAATGGTACCCGGAGGATGAATCCTACTAATTTTGGTGATCCCCTGAGTTTTCCTCTGGCACCATCAACAGGTCAGTGTTTTCACTTATCCTGAGAAATATGTCAACATATACCAAATGAATTGACACAATATTTGCCACAGATATTCATGGTTCTCAGAGGATGAATCCTAATGGACTTTGATGATCCCCTTACTTATCCTCTAGTACCAGCATTAGGTTCACATTTAAGGTTTTTAGCAAAATGTCTCATTTATCAATCATCTGTCTGCCATTATTTTTCAGTTCTCCACTCTACATACCATGTTCTGTGTTGTTTTGTTTACTGTGATCAATATGAAGCAAAAAGTGAAACCAATACCAATCATCTATGCAGAATGTCAGTGAATTGTGTAGGCACTTCTTCTCTTTGCCGATTTGTTGGCCAAAACACTGACAGTGTGTTTTCTAATGCTCATACAGGTTGCACAATTGCCGAGCAGTTGGGTAAACAAGTGATGCAAAATGTGGTAAATTCTCATAGATCCTGTCTCGTGTTTGCCCTCTGCATCCTGAATCCCTTACCTAGACTTGGACAGAATATCAATGTGGAACATGCAGTAAAGAAAGAGCTTAGGTGAAACACAAACTATTAGCATTTCCAGTCAAAATAAATTACCTGATAACACAGCCACTAGACCTTGGAACTTAAAAATCAATGTGCAGATGACTTATTTTAACATGCAGTATCAAAGCAAGTGTCATCACTTTAAGCTACAGCATATGAGCCAATGCCATTATAGTATACTGTGTATATATATATATATATATATGTATATATATATATAGTGCAAACTGATTCAGTGCTCTAGTTAACACAGCTTTGATTGAAGCTGGTCTTGAGAGGAAAGACAGTCTGTGCAGGAATTCTTCCTTTGACATGGAAATGTGCAAAACTGTTACCTTGGAGATTTGAACTGGATCTGCCTGGCAGAAGATCTTGAGAGACGAAGGAGGGAAGAAGAGAGGCCTTTTGATTAAAGGAAAAAAGCTTCAAGTAGCATCAGTTGAACTGGATGAGGAGAGATGGAGAAACAATAAAGCACCAACAAAATCAAAGCCTTTAACAAATTTCTGATTGTTTGTTTTCTTCAACCAATCATAATGCGTGCTGACATTGAACACTAGGTGGTTGATGGGTGTTTTGGAAATGTGTATTGCACGTTTGCCAGGGTTTGATTAATTTTTGCACTCATGTGGGATACAGGGCCGTGACACAATGGGAGAGAGGCAGATGTCAAGTGGAGAAAATTTCAAGTGTTTGCAGTTCTTCAAGCAATCATAATCATGGTCTTCAGAACGTTGTTGGTGTCTTGTGTGGGGGTTTGCTGGTGTTTGACTGTCTTGGTAGCCATCTGAGGGTCTGTGTAGAGGAGCTTGCCATCACATCAAGTCTGCAAGGGAATAAAATGCACAATAAGACAAGACTTCAGACATCAGCGGTACATTTGTGCTGCATATCTAAATTTTGTCAAACTTTTTATATCATTATTTTCATCATTATTACATTATCACATTCAAATTGCTCATGGAGTATGGGTAATCTTCTGAACAAAGTCTGATGAAGTCTGGTCTGGACTCTTTGGAGTTCTGCAGAAAATGCACTTGATGCCCCTTGTGGTCTTGATGAATTGTGGATTGGGAGAGCCGTATTGAAGTCCTGCAGTAACGTGGCCATCCACTACCAAGCACCGTGTTTAAGGGTGGAAGTGATGCACTGGCCCATTAACAGCAGTGGCTAATTCATTGTTTTTTCATGAATCAGTCATTACATGAGACCAGTTTACACCCTCTGACGCCTTGTCTCATATACAGTGGTAAAAGATGGGAAATAACATGTATGTGATACCTATACTGTCTATGCTTGGGTGTTTACATGCCTTAAAGTAGTAGCATACACGTGCTTGTGTGCAACCTCAGCTCAGCTTGACCACAGCTGGATATAGCGATCTGGTGAACAGTCCTACAGTACACAGCCAAGGTAATTAAAACAAAATCAGAAATATAACAAGCAGCTGCTGACGTGTCCACCTGTTGTCCCCTATGACAAGTCTTGTCTGATTCTCAATTAGTGCAGCATTACAGGAAACACAACATTCTGTTTCAGACTTCATATGAGTATAATGTGGCTTAAGGGATAAAGACACCCAAACAGTGTCCCCCTTTTCTCTAGCACTTTGAATTGCTGATATCCATAAATCTCAGTGATGTTTATTGAAAGGAATATGATGAAATTTTACTCTGGGTTTACATTTCTTCTGCTTGTGCAGTTGTTTTTTACACTGTGTGTGTTTGGCATAGTTTAAATTTTCATTGATAACACTATCTTATGTATCTCAGCAGTCAGTATCAATGCAGTTATTTGCTGGAAGGACTGGAAATACTATGTTTTATGCTTGCCTGTGTGGCAGCTTTTTGACATTAACTGAAGGACCTCAACAAGCACTCCAGACTTCACAGGCACACTCCTGTTAAGCACGTGAGTCTGCAAGTGCGAAAAAGTCCAGACATTTGGTTTCAGCCAGAGGTTGTGACTGATCAAATAACAACCTCAAATAACAACAGAGTCTTCTTCAGAGAGCTCTGTCGAAACATCGGCTTCTACATTTATGTGCTTTCTGCATCAAGACTAGCGTGCAGCTGCTTTTACTGATGTGGAAAACAACTGTCAGAATGGATTCTTCATCAGCGCCACAAGGAAGTTGAATTTGATAGTCTTCCTCTAAACATCTGTTATATGAGATTAAACTGGCACTCTCGTGCATTGACACCAGGAGGAAGAGTGACATATCCAGTCAGGAGAAGAACATCAGCATGCTGGTGGCTGCTATGGATCACAGCGCTCTCAGTCACTGATGAATTGCCTGGTGCCCCAGTCTCGAGTCCTCTCCCTCCCAGAGGGCCAGTTTCTCAGAGGCTTAGCCCCCTCCCCTAACCATACCACTATTTTGCTTTGAAATGCCTTCGTCAAACTTTAATTTGTATGGAAATAGACATTCTGTGTCCCAAGATAAAGTCTGTATTTTGCTGAAAAGTTAGGAGAGGCAGAGAAATAAACAATTTCAAAAATAAACTGACCGTGTAAAGAAGAGACTGTATTTTAGTCTAGAGGGCCATTGAGAAAAATTTGAGTGTGGTAACTGAATATGAACTGAAATAAGGGGCGTGTGGGGAGGGATCATAGATTTTTTTTTTCTCAGGGGATGTGTAAGCTTTAGTGTGTGCCAAGGGCATCACCTGCAAATGCAAATTCAGTGGCTTTTTAAAAATTTTTTTTTATCTCCAGTGCCCTCCTCTCCAAATCCACTTTAATAGGAATTTGGTGGAGAGGACCTAACTCACAACTTTGTCTGTGCATAGGAATAAGCTAAGCCCTCATTTTTTTTATCTGTGAATGGGCCTTGATATGACTCTGTATTCAAAAGACTTTAAAAATCTCATATTTTCTCTCGGTCTCTCATCACACTCTTTCTCACGCACACATGGGCACACACTAACATTCTGAAAAGGATATCAACTGAGATCACCTTGACAGTGTTTTATTACTCATAAGAAATTCAGAGGGTCACAGATAAACTACTTAAATGTACAAAGGGAGGACTGTACATGTTTTTAAATGTGAAACTTTCCGGAAATCGTTTAAGTCCACTTGGCAAAAAGTATCAGCAAGTATACTGCTCACTCCAGATAACAGAATGATGTATTCATTATATCAGCATGCCCTTGGGTAGGATAATATAGAAATAGAAGTGAATGCCTTTCTTTTCTTGCTCATCCCACTGTGAGCTGTGGGCTTTGGAGACAGCTATCCCAAAATACTGGAGGGATACAGGAGAGAGCACACACACTCAGGCATGCAAATTCACATGTGCACGCCCGTGCATGAACAAATACACACAAATGCAACATCTCCCGGGCTTGGCGTGTGAATAAGCATTCTTGTTTTTATCTCTGGAGCACCTTCCTTCTTTGGGAAGAGCCACCCGGTCTCACGGTGAGCAGCTGAGCCAGAAGACTGGTGTCTGAGCGCTGAGGCAGAACAATGATATGACATGAGAAGCTACCTTGTCACCTGAAACAGGGACACACAGAGAGACAGCTGCCACCACACACTGGAGCCAGTGTACCAGTGGCCTGCTGAGACAGGGGCAGCGTCCTCTTAGACACGCGCATATGGATATAACACACTTGCATATGCCCACACGCTGCACATGCTACAGCACGCTACAGCACGCTAAGACATATCTAATCATGTATGCACTCAGTCAAACAGATAGAAACCACACAGACAGATGCAAGCACACAGGCAAGGGAAGGAGGAATTACTAATGCAAGAGGATTCAGTGTTAGCAGCATGAATGGACAAAGTTGTGGGATTAAAGCATCGAAGTAACCGTAGCAAGAGTCAAATTGTCTAACTGCTCAATGAAATAAACAGTTCCCACAACCACTGATGATCTTAAACACCAATGGTGCTCAACCAGCCATCAGCATCCTAGCAAATTAGCAGTAGTTCTAGCTCAGCTACCTCCACTGGCCTCATGACCCTTGTCTTGCAAATCGCTGTGGTCAGTAATTTTTGTTGCTTTAAGTCATTGTACTTAGCTAATGTTGGGCTTTGCAAGCTTTGCTTTGCAAACTGTCACGGCCATTGGACAATTGAAGTAGGTGGACGTTCTGAGCTGGACAAGTTATTTATATGAAATGATTAAATGCAGCCTAAGATAAAAAAAATATAATAAAGATAATAAAATATTATGGGTTGAAAGGGGAGGACTCTAACATGACAACACTGTTCTGCATCAATATGTTTTCACATGGATGATAATAGACGATGAAAATAAAAGCATGAAACATAAATGGGTTTTTACCACACAATTATCATGTGAACTTCTCCCCTGTGTTTGTTATATAATATAGAAGAAATGACATAAAATCTCAAAACCCGCTAAGGCAGGGTGTTTCAGGATAACACAGACACAAAACAGACAATGAGACAAGCTGCATCCAAGCTAAAAGCTATCAATTAAAAGGCAATTACTTTTGAGCTCAGAGGGAATACAGAGTTACTCAGGTTCCTCCTTTTCATCAAAAATGTGTGATGGGTTATTAGCATCAAACAATTCACTCAAAGTAAACTTGATTTGAAAGTGCATGGCAATGAAAAATGAGGGCAAAGCTAGGCAAGACAAATAATGAACAGAGCTGAGCAATAGCAGACAAGAATTTAATAAAGGTCAGCAAGGCACAGAGTAAGAAGGCGGAACATTCCTTACATGCATTTTTATGTGAATTAATTTGAATCTTCTCGGCTTCCTGCTTGAAGGACAAAAGTTTTCCACTACTCCCCCCCATGTATTCTCATTAGCAACTGGAACGAGGGAGAGTTGTAAAACTACTCCTCATTACAATGGAAAAGAACAGATTTAAATCAAGATGACATTTTTCAGAACAAGATCCAGCTCAAGTTTATGCAAAGTATAGAGAACACGTCCTTTAAAATGAGATTCCAGCTGCAGGAGCAAACCTAAGGAGAACTCATCGGACCAAGAACAGCATATTGCCTGACGTGAAATTGACAGATTGGCTTCAACCCGCCATGTACACTTTATCAGCATGAGGCCAATGATTAGAAAGCTTGTCCCACTGGATCAATATGCTCAGGGTCCATATAATTAGCTTGGCCCTTACCTTTTTCATTCGGGAGGACTACAGCAGTAATTATAGCCAGTGACGGCATGCTTTGCGACACTGTCAAAATGGACGTTGGCTTATGTGCTGTCACAATCTCTATTTAATGATGATATCATACTCTCTGCTAAACATCATATTAAAACCCGGACTCATGCTGAGACAGGTAGATGAACAGGTTGGAATACACTGATGATGTTGACCTTTGTAGCGTGACCTCCTGTAACGGATGAACCCCCAGATATAATTGGCTCTGCGTGGCCACAGTTGATGACAGTTGCCCGCTGAGGAGGATGCATGTTGTAAACACAATATTGCCATTAAAGGCTTGTTACATGAACCTAAAATATTCTTATATATATAAGATATCTGTGTGATATCTGTGTGATCATTAATCCTTCCATTCTGCCATCAATCCATTCAAATTCTTACTGACAGTGTTTTCATTTGGCTGAAAAAAAAAAACCCCTCTTAGAGTGTTCAATTTGAAATGATTTTGTCAAGCAAAGTCAATTTGTGCTATGGTAATGGCTTGGCCCCTTGCTACTTGCCTATTCCGCATGAAGGCGGTGGCTGGCCACAGGCCATTGCTAAGCTTGTAGCTCATTTTCACAGGCCAAGCCAGGGGGAAAATTATGTGCCAACTAATAAAGACTCTAGGTGCTGCAGCAGAATCAATGAAACTGGACAAATGGCTGCATTTGGATACGCATTACTCTGGGACAGTGTGACCTCAATCAAGTTTTACAAACGCGCTGATGGATTTGCAGACATATGATGCTGAATTTCCTGATACAAGCACAACACTTGTACTTTTATCAAGTGTCTATGCTAATATTTCAGATTTGCATGGCAGATTTCGATTCTTTATGGTGAAAGTTTAATATGAAGGCTGAGTCACTGCGCCATTCCAGTTTCAGCCCTCTTGCTTGTCAGTCTTTTTTTTATTGAGCACAAGTAGAACTGGGGGCGTGAAAGGCAGTCATTAGAAGTTGGAAGAGTTTACAGTGACTTCGAGTGGGAGATGATACATACTTTAACATACGGCACAGCACCAGTTTAATTCGGTTTTCAACATGTCATCCCGGTTTTAATGAGATTTTTCAGTCCTCTGCTTTTTAGAGCATCTCCAGGGTTTTTTTTCTTTTTCATATACTTGCACAGTATTAATGCAGTAAAGAAATAGGCTGCCATGCTGACTAAAATAATAAATGCATACATATTTTAAAGAAAAACTGAAACACAAATTAATAACACAAAACTAACAGAAGGGATCCACAAAATAAGGAATTTACCACATCTTACATCATGAGGTAATATGTTGTCATAAAAGAGGGAGGTAATGAAGCTTTAGTTTAGTTCTCTTTTCTCATTACAAATCTTTAACATCCATCATTATTGCCATCAGGGTTATATATTATATCATATATAACCCTCGACCCTACTGAATAAATACACAGCTGACGTCTCTATGCTACTGCCATATTGTTTGAGAATGTAAATTGTTCACCAGCATGTAATTGCTAGAAAACATGACTAACTCTGTCCTATAGATGACTGGCTTGTCCAGAATGTCCTTCACTTCACAGCAATCATTTCCTGTGTGTCAGATATCTAATTGTGCGATTCATACAAGTGCGCGCTCAGCCAGTCAATGAGATCTTGACTTTTCCTCCCTAGTATTAGATCCAGTTACAATAATCAATCTTACAGCTTGTACACACATAATTGGTTTACCTTACATGACATTGATATCCAGGTGTTGTTGTGGTGATTCGCTATATCAGAAACACAAAGAAAACATAAAAGTTCACTGATTTATTATAGTGTGAAATTACAATGCTGAACCAAGACAGATGAATATGCTAAGCTATAAAATCTGCAACCATGATTCTAAATAAATATAAATACATGTCTTTTTTTGACAATTTGGAGAGCAAAACTTATTTATTTCCCCGTTAGTACATTTTCAAAAGTGCTTACTGCATCTTTATTTTCTTTTGTCAGGTAAAGTCTCTGAGTGTGAAATTTTAATTAATGCTCATTAGTGTCATGTCCATATTGTAGTCCAAAGGAACTTACACTGGATGCATAAACAGTAAAGTGTGTGGACTTATTATTTTATCATTTGCTTTGTCTCCTAAAAAAAAAAAAGTATCCTTTCACATCCAGCCCTACAAATAATAATTAAAAGGCACGATGACAGGATGGGGTTATTTTTGGTGAGCTTTTCTAAACAAACCAGAACTGCCGTGACAGCGTTTAATTAAAGTTATGTTTTCTTAAGTGCTGAAATGAAAGTTAGTCTTGAGCAGATTCCAATATTTTCTCTGTCCTGGAAGTAACTAATTTTATCTTTCATTGTTTGGTCTGCTCTTTTGACCTCCAACATTGACGCAATTATTGGTTCTTCATGGAGGATGATCTTCGTTGCTAAGGGCCACATCTGTGCAGCAACTTTTAATCAAAAGAGAAACAACACTGTTATTTTTCCTATTTTGCCTCCCGTTATAACTTTGTCTCAGAGTTTAGTTCACTTCCATCCACTTAATCCTCAGTGTACTGTAGAGCAGTGGCAGGATTTCAGTCAAAAATGGCTACATTTGTTCTGAAGTAATTTGACAATCTGTATTTTAATTAATAGTTAGTCCATATTGTCGTTTAATTTAAATGTCAGGAATCTTTTTTTATGGCTTGGATATTTCACTGTCCTATAAATGGTCCTCTGAAATAATAAATGTTGAAGTGAAATGTTGGTTGCTGTCCCTGGAGAGGTTTGTGTGTGTGTGTTTGTGCCTGTGGGTGGAGATACAGGGTCCCATTTTATCAATCACAGATGTTTTTCTGCCTCTCTATGTAGTTGAGCATCGCCCAGGATTTTCTAATGCTGTAGATTTAGACTCCAAATGAAGACTGTGTTCAGGTGTGCTGAAATCTTTGGAGTCATTTTAATCACTTGTTGCATTGTTTTACGTATAAAAGTAAATTTAAAACCTACTATTTGTAGCCTGTGTGATGACCCTCTCTGGGCAGGACTCCTTGGTCTCTCCCCGCAGGACCCTGGTGGGTGAAGTTGGCTCGTCAGGGACATTCAGCTCAACTGGACTGATTGACTACACTATCTAAGCTTCTAGCAATCAGCCGCTTGCTCCCTCTCCCCTGGCATCCACCCTGTTTTTTTTGGTTTGTCTTTAGTCTTGTTCTCTTTTAGTTATGTAAAATAAACTTGTTTTTAATTACATCGTGGTCTTCCCTCCTTTGTCCAGCCTTGAGCAGGGTTTTGGCACCTGGCTTTGGCTTAATGATGTTTAGTGGCCATGATTTGATTTTCATCTTTTATTGGGTTTGATGTCTTTTAGTAGTTTTATTTATTCTACTTCACTTTTAACATTTGCATTCACATTTTACTCTAATATCTATATTGCTTTTTGTCTGCATTAGTCTCCCACAGGTTTCTATATTTGTACTGTCTTTTATTAGTGTTTATTAGTTCAGTTAGTCACCTATAAAGCACTTTGACCGCATTACTCAATCAATCAACCTAAGTTTGATTAATTTTATTGTTCTTACACAATAAATATGGATGCTATCTGCTGCTTGTAGTAATACATTTTGAACATGACCCACATTCAGTGAGGTTTGGCGTACGTGTGCCCCTGACTTCAAAGCAGGATCCCCAGATGAAGAAACTCAGCTAAGTGAAACAGGGTCAGACACACCGCCAAAAAGCTTGGATGTTATCACACAACAAAAAGGAAGAGCTCTCCTCAGAGCACTGTAGGGTTCAGCACTGATTCTGGGATGGATGTACTTTAGGGTGATTTAAAATATTTTATCTACTTAAGGTGCATTACTCAGTGTGATACATCAGTTCGGTGAACCATTTGAAGAATTTTCCTCCAGAACTGATATCTGAGAAGATGACATCTCTCAGTTCTGCCTGACAGTAGTGCTACTCCAGTTCCTTTCCTGAGTTGCAGCTTGCTCCAGTTATATTATGAATCTCAGTTGTCATCCCTGTGTAATGGCAGGAGGTGTGGTTATCAAGCTTTGCCCCGAAAGCATAAGAGGGCAAAGTCTGAGTGAAATAAAGTCTGAGTGCTACAGTGTGTAATGAAAGCTACAACTAGTCGATAAACTGTTGGGTAGTTCAGTCTATAAATGCATCATACTGATATTTTAGAATTTGATCAGATGTTTTTTGTGTATAAAAAGGACAATATATTTGCTCTGAAATATACTGGAGTCCAAGTATAAAATAACATAGAATGGGAATAAGTAAAGTACAAGCACCTCAAGTACTAAGAACAGTAATTTAGGAAATGTAGTTAGTTATTTACCACCACTGGTCAACAGAGTATGTGACTTCGACACAGAAGACTACGGTTTGCATCTTCAGTCAGTGTTAGCTTCTTTCATCCATAAGGTAGCCCTAGTTGCCTAACTAGAACTAGATCTAGAACAGTAGATATACAGTGTATAACCAGTGTTTTCCCAGTATTCCCCCTGTGTTGAGTCAATCTGTTGTTCATTGTCACATAAACTGCAGCCACTACTGAATGTCTCTGTGTCAGAACCTGTAGCATTGATAAGCTACTGAGTAAAGGTTCATACATTTGTACAAATACTTGATCATAATCAAACTTACATGTGATAAAATGTCCAACACATAAACAGACTAGGACAAATAGATGGTGGTAATATCAGTATTACTACTTAGAAATTAATGTACATTCTCAGGGCAGTTGATGTTGGAGTAAGACGTCTCCTGGATATCTTTACAGAAGTAAAAAATGTTCTATCAACGTTAAATATCAACATGTTGCTGTCCAGGTAAGCATATAAAAATATTAAGCATATAAATTGAACCACGCTGTGCACTCACTGTATGTTTTCTAATCCAGAATACTTTAAATGACATATGCATATTGTGCATATTGACATGTATTCACCGTGTAGGAATATTCATATATAAGCAAGTCAATTTAAACAGCTCTGAGAGAAAATTTCCACTTCATGGGAAAACAAATGAGAATTTATGAGACATTAAAACCATTAAAAATGCTTCTGCACACACTCAAACTATTCCAGAAGAGCTGACTGCCTTCATGTTGTGACTTTGCATCTCTCTCTCTCTCTCTCTCTCTCTCTCTCTCTCTCTCCTCAATGCATGGGTGAGCAGATGAATAAGCTCCATGCCTAATTTACAGATGATTTCTCCCATTAATCTGCAGCCTGCAGATGTTGTTAATTTATTTTACTCCTCTAACCTCCTGTTGTCGCAGCTGTTGGAGGTTGGGAAGGGGAACTTTGTGTGTGTGTGTTTGTGTGTGTATATAGTACATATGTACTGTCTATGTGAGCATATGTAGGTGTTTGCTTGTGCACATGTGTTTCATTGTGTGTTTGTGTGTGCATGCGGGTGTGCATGTAACTGCATGTTTGTGTGTGGATCGCTGTATATGAGGATCTTGTGCCAACGTAGTGTGGTGTTAGGGCAAAGGAACAGGTGGAGCACGAAGTGAGACATGCACGGCAAGCAAAGCCAGTTACATCTCTTTGAACTGCAGCCACTACAGGACGTGACCAGACTATCTCTGCCAAGTTCTACACACACACAACTGCGTGAGACTGTGTGTGTGTTTGTGTGCGTGCGCACCAGAAGTGTGGATCGGGGTCATGTGATTTTGACACCAGTCGGACTCGAGTCACAAATCTGATGAGTTGCAACTGGACTTTCACTTTAACTCCAAGGACTTGTGACCTTACTCGCACTTTAGCTTTTTGACTGGAAAACTCTTGTGCCCTTCCTACATCAAGATAAAAAATTATGCCATTAAAAAATTATACTTCCATTTATTGCTTGCTTCTGAGGCAATCACTCTTGAGAGCCTGATTGCTCATTAGCAGGTGACAGGAGCAGTGTATTTAGCCATTTTTTGGAGTAGTGTTTGGAACAGTCATACGAATGGTCAGTAGAGAGGTACTATGATGCAAGAGCGGTTTGGGAAGTTCCTGTTTCATACTGTTTTCAGCAATAAAAACCTCTTATCGTTGGAGTACGTGATAACCAACCAACTAAAAAGGATGTATTTGTCACATTCTGCCTCTCTGTCCCTCCCTCCAGCCACATTCCCACCTTCACAAACTTGTTTATTGCCATTCTCTACCTGTCCACCAGATGCCCTCAGACTTTTCCACCTGCCCCAGTTACCTAACTACCTCATCCACCTGCTCACCTGTGTCCACCTTCCCTCATCTGCCCTGCAATATATAATCAGCCCATTTCCACTTGTTGCCATTATTGCCAAGCTGCTTTGTGCCTTTGCTTTCGAGCCACGTGAACCTGAACCTGAACCTTTTATTCTTTGTGTTGTTTATGGTAAAACATTAAAAAGGCCACAAAATGACTTATTTAGGACTTGAGAAGTTTACAATCTGAGTTGACTCGGGACTTCGGTGTCAAGATTTCAGACTTAAGTTAAAAACACTGGATTTGTCCCACCTGTGGTGCATTGTATAGGTGTGTATGTTAGTGTCTCTTAAATATCTTCCTCTTATGTTGAACCTGCTCTTCTTCAATCCAATCAAAATTATATTTTAATTTAGTCTGTGGAAATAATATCTCTAAAATCTTTATATACATGAGTCTTTCTGGTCTGAAAGTGGACATATGCACAGTTGGAGTGAAGACAGCTACAGACGGAGAAACAGATATATTTGTTTCAGTGTGCATTTGCATGTGTGTACATACAGTATTTTGTGCACTTTCTTTTAATGAATACATATGGGGGAAAGAAAGAAACAAACAGTGATGATCTCATTCAGTTCATCAAGTTTCATTTTTAGGTTCTCTGATCACTCTCTTGATAGTCCTGAAATGAATACCTTGTTTGGAGAAGAACTTCAGAGAACTACAGCAGTCTTCTTCTGCGAGTTGATGGCAAACATCCAGGGTGCGATTTGTGGAAAAATCAGAGGGGGGATGTTTTTGAAATGTTTTTATTCATGAAAATAAATCACGAACCACAGTGGGCCTATATAATGTAGACTATGAAGCCTGTTAGGCTATTTTTTGCAGCTGTTAAAGTAACATTTATGGAATAATTATGAACTTAAATAAAAACAATTTCGGAACTTGAACTTCCACTGCATTTGCAGGAATATTTTAATCATTTTTTAAAAATTTAATTTATCAAGTAGCACGATATTTTCACTCTCTGACACAAGGCCTATGTTGTAAGAGTGAAGTTATTGAATATTCTTCCCATTAAAATTCCCCAAAACTATGCAGTGTTGTATGTAGTATAACCAACAGGAGACCATTGATGTGTGAGGTGATTTTGGTGACACTACACTGTAAAAGAGTGAAGGTATCGATTTTATTATTTTTGTAGCATCTCTATTCGGTTTTGCACTTTTTAGACGGTCCCTGCACACTTGTCTCACAGCCGGCTGTACATAGAGACCAGTGTTATTTGTCCAGCTCGAAGGACAGCTCGTTTTGATGAAAATTAGGTTGTAGCTCGTTGTCTATCTTGCTACGGTAGGAAAGAGGCGCCGTTTGTGTTTTAACAACGTTTTGCTTTTGAGTTATTGATCCATGAAGTTCGAATCTGTGAATATATTTCCAACTTTACCGAACTCATTTATTGTCCTTTCCTCATGCGGACACATAGGGCATGCGATCATACACAACAAAACAAAAGGTTAAATGCTAATCTAACATGCCAGAATTAAATCCCCCTTTCAGTAACATGGATAGGAACCTCACGTAGCCTAGACCCGGTGTCATCTCTATTGTCACACAAGCGTGAGCGCTGACAGTTAAAGTCCATCTCTGATTTTTTTGTTGTTTGCACTATAGACTGTTCTCATGTTGCAGCGCTTTACTTAGATATATTTTAAAAATATTTTTATTTTAGGTGTTTTATATGGTCTATTGGTGAAGTAGCATTAATCATTATGGGGGGG
>NTHP01000003.1:2812725-2842183 GCA_003416845.1 Oplegnathus fasciatus | reverse complement strand
TTTTGTCCCCATTGGGGATAAAAATTTAATTCAGCAGAGGCGGGGATATATAGAAATCCCCCCGTCCACCCCCCCTGGCAAATCGCCCCCCAGCAAACATCAATAACATGTACAAAGTAAATAACCCCCTTTAGATCATTATTGATCAACCATTTCTTGAAAGACTTCAAGAATACCATGCAATATAGCTACTCACTCATCTACCTTTGTAGAATTGTTCCAGCTGTCTCAATGATTATTGTTGGACAGCAATGGTGCTTGTTTTTCACACATCTTTATACCTCTAAACTTAAGGCAAAGTGGAAACCAATGTTAGTATCCAGGAAAGAGACTCTACTCTAGCTCAAAACAATGAGTTGTGGTTGAAAATTGAGAACAACTTTTTGTTACAAGTGTGGTCTATCAGCCCTGTTATGCTCCATCTAGGGGCCAAGACACAACATGAATAAGCCCCCGACTGTCAACCAGGTTACTACATCACAATGCAATGTTTGGCTCTAAAACATTTTCCAATACATTATACAATATATTGTATTGTGATACATACATATGTATATTTAGTAATGTTGTTAAAAAAACATTTAGCTTTAATTTCTCTGTGGCAGAAGAAGTGATGTATTTTATGGCAACAACAGATATTAATTAGGAACAGAAGATTAAAAACACAGTATGAAGATGCTGCGTATTTTCTGGGTGAATGCATACACTGAGTTCAAATCACCAAAGTAAAAACTGCTCAACACCGTGGTTGTTGCCAAACTCAAACAGACCATAGGGCAATTATTAGTTTCTCAAAATAAACTGAAACTTCATTTTCCTGTGTTCGATTCTAAAAACATCAAACACACATGTGCTCTCATTGATCCTTCTCTAAGCTTTCCCGACCTCTAAACTGAAAGGTTAAGAGCTAATCATATTGATAACTCATTGGCTCTATTGATCCTGCTCTGGAGTTAATTGGGTATTACTCATTAAAGTTTACACTAATTAACAGAATTAGAAGCATTACAAACCCTAGCAGCAGCAGAGACAGTGCTTGTTATTATGGAGTCACTAATTGCCTCTGGTGAAGCTTCCTCATTACCTCCACAAACATCCACAGAAAGTCTGGCAAGGTGTGAGCGAGCTTGGTTGAGAAAAGGGCACCGACGGGTCAAGTCTCTTTTTATCATCACAATCAACACTGGCTGTTTGTAATCAAAAGGCACAGCGTGGGCTCAGCCAAAGCATGTCAGGACATCCTCTAAATGTGCACTAATTAGAAACAATGACTGACACAAGGAGAACAGCTTGAGGCTTCATCTCACAGCACGAGCTGATTTTATTGAGAGCTGTGCTACTTTTACCTTTAGCTTCCCTCTCTGGATATACGATGTTTGTTTTTTAACATGGGCATGCAGCGAGCGTCCATGGCTATATTGACCTGTCAGCCATTCCTCTTGCCGTGCTGTGTCAATATTCAAATTAGCATGAGAAGTTTGCAGAACCCCTGCGGAGTAAAGGTACCATCAACACCATTATACATCCGTACAATAAAATAAGATCAAAAACATGCTAATATTTTGTTTTTGTATGTTTATGCTATTTTTAACAGATGCTCTACCCCACATAAATCTCTGTATGAAACGTAAACATCTGATTTTGTTATTGATTTCTTTATGTAAATGGTTTGAGGAGGAGACAGGGCAATTACTATTTTTAGTACTTGAATGATGGAGCCTACAAAGCAGTTACACAATACAGTCCATTTAAGTCAGGTACGTTATATTTCATGTGTATAACTGATTTCAAATTGCTGGTGCCAGTAGAGGAATATTTGGGCTTGGGAGACAATTGAACAAATAATGTGGCTAAAATTGAAAATAGCAGTGGTGGTTGTGTGGCTGTTCTTGAAAAGTTTGATGTCTTTTACTCAAAAGCGGAATGACTTGAACTGAAAAGAACACAGATGCTTTATGTTGCTGTCATACTGTGCTTCATACAGTGCATCTCCGTCATACAGTGCTTCACACCAATCGCACAACCTGCTGCGGGGCTGACGCCTGAGGCAAATAAACGAAAACATGACAGAAACTGCATGAGCCAAAACTGCTCAAAAACAACCACAGTTTCCATGCAATCAGAGACCTCAGTGATAGTGTGTCTGTGGGTGGGTGTTACCTGGCAGTGAGCAGGATGGCGGCAGTGGCTGGTGTATCATCTGAGCCCAGTGGAGCCAACGAGGCCATATGCCCAGACTGAGGGGGGCTGAGGCACAGAGCCCTGGTCCTGTGGTCAACTGCTAGGGCCAAACTGCCGGACCATATGGAGATGAATAATGTGTCTTTTGAAAGAAACTCTGGGCTCCCGTTGCATGGTTGAGTGGCATGTTAACAAGAATTCATAACTTGTCTTTGAATTCTGTCACAGGACTGTAGTCTCACAAATTCAGGAGGTAACACTGATGCTATAGAGAGGTTGACAGTTATGTGGCACAAAAAAATCCCATTGAACTGAAACAAATATATATATATATATTTCTAAAGCCACTATATTATGCCACTTACCTCATGTACACCAAGTACAACATACAGTCATTTTACTTACCTCTGAAGCGAGAGGGTAGTCCTGGCGTGCTCTGTGATGACGAGGAAGGATTCTGTTGAATAACCTCTTTCTAAGCAGCTGGTCATGGCTGGAGAGTAGTTAAAATTAAATGTGACATAATGGTGACGGTAAAAATGTGACATAATGGTGCAGGTGGCAGTTATACAATCATTTTACTTAGCAAAGGCAACAGACGGTGGTGCTGAAGTGGCCTCGAACAGCCACGCTGGAAGGCCGAGTGAAATCATCATCGTCATAGAGAGGGGGTGTGGCGGTGATATTGTTTAAATATGGGGATGGTTCAGACAGTCTCTCCTGCAAGGCATTTATAGCGTTGCACTCGGTTGTAGACACGAAAAGTGACAGAAAGTGTTGTGTAAAGAATGTTAAATGAGAGCTAGAGAGAGAAGTTCAAACCCCTGGTCCTTTCTCGCCTGCACAGCTACTCAATCAGTGTTTTACTTTCGTCAGAATCGAGCAAGAAGCTTCCTTGAGTCAACCTCCTCAGGACACCTTCAAGGTCATCTGGCTCCACAAAAACCGAATTATCTGCTGAGCTCACACCAAGGCTTTTGAGTGTATCTATACAGCTTGGGAGTAATGAATTTTTTTGCCATGCCAGCCATCTCTGCAAAAAAAATATGACAATAATTCCACAAGCGTACACTGTGACAAGCGATCTCTCTAATCATTTATTTGTGCGACAGACCCACGCAGTACAAGACCTGCCACAGGCTCAAGCAGCTCTGACATCTAAAAATGAAGAACTGGCAGCTAAAAAGCATTGCATCACAAGCTCTGCTGTCAGATAATCAAATAATAAATACAAGCAAATACCAAACATGGACATAATTGAAAAGAGTTACTGGTAAAATAAAATGTCAAAGATCTGTTAAGTTCTCTTCAAATTTCACTTTGAGTTTGACTGAAAATTGACTTGACATTTTGGGCAAATGACAGGCAGAGTTTCCTTGTCTAACAGAAGAATTCACTGGAAAGCCAGGCCAAGCGTTACTGTTGACCTCTGCATTATGTCCTGTTTCATAACTGCCCATTTATCAAAAGGAAAAACAACAGCAAAAGAAAGAAAAAAGGCAGATTTTATTGTTATTCTGTGCAACAAAGCACAACAATCATCTTTGCAGGCCAGTTGAACTGGTGTTAGAATACTGCATGATAATAAGTGGCCCATTAGGAACATTGGCGAGAGGTACCACGCTGTACTGCTGTACAATAGACTGAATAATCAAGATGCCCACTCTGGCAGTAATAGTAATAGCTTTGCTGCACTGTGAAAATGGTCCATTCTGAATGAGATGCTCATCTGTGTGTGCAAGTGTGTACGTATGTGTGTGTATCTGAATAGATAGAATTGCCATTCCCTGATTGGAGCACCATTTGAACTTCATATCTTAGATTTATGGTTCTTTCTATATTTAAATAACCTGTATTACATGTATGACATGTACAAACTACACAGAGCATGAACTGCCTGTGAAGCACGTACAGTAGCTTTGTTTTTATAATTACGTAAATCATGAGAAATGTTCACCATGTCTGTCTAGGTGTTAAACTGTGTTAAGATGGGTGTTCAGATGTACCTGTGTTCAAATGCTTTCAGAGCATGTCAACTTTTACATTTCCCCAGATAAATATTGGCATTCTGTGTGTGTATGTTTGTGTATTTATCTGGATCTTAGTAGGGACTCAACAATTGGATGCATCTTAGATACATTTACACAACTAACAACTTACAATTTGATTTAGACCAGTGTTCCTTTCATACCATATAGCGCAAAATGATGCAAATCAATAATGCACACAGTTCAGATTTACCCCTACCATACATTGGCCACTGGTTACAGGAAGCAATCTGTCAGCATAAATCAATACAGTTATGTTTAAGAGAGAAAAATGTACTGTATCTTAAAAATCACATTTTGATGTGATGTGAACCAAGGCTGACAAATCGGATGAGGCAAGCTTGTGGACACTAAGTACAAGCAAGGTGACAGAGAAAACCCTGACAAAATCAGACACCTGTACCCCTTGCAATAATAGACACAACATAACTGAATGTGTTGACCGCTATAAAAAGGGTTTTGTCGGGGCTCAGAATGAATAGAAACAGGAACACAGAGTCCAAATGCTTCTGTTCATGCCAGCAAAAGAAAAAAAAAGTCAGGATTAACACTTTAAGCAAGGGATTTCAAAGACAAGTGTCAAATGTCACAGCATTTAAATAAAATTTAATTGGAGTGCCAGCGAGATGGAGAGGATTAAAGCAAATATTCATGAAAGTGCAAATACAAGTTAAAATTGGAGCTAGCGTGTATTCTTTTGTGTTGTAGGAGCGTATTTATCTGGGAAAATAAACCAACCATAGCTGCCATTTCCAGGAGCGATTGAAAGAATCCTATTTCAGACTCACAGCCTGTCAGTATTCTGCCTTTGGCTCGGCAGTATCTCATCATCGCACATTTTCAGACAAGAATTTCTGCAGACATGGATCATTTAATATGGAAGTGTGGCTTTACAAGATGAGTCCGCAGCGGACCCTGGGCCTGGCCTCCTTTGGAAAGGTGAGAAAAACCAGAGGAGCATCGTCCAGAAATCAATAAAGTTATATAAATTTATCGGCCTTTATGTAAGAAGTCACAGCTCTATAGCCATAATTCTGCAGTCGTATAACTACTATGACCAGAGTCAAAGAACAGCATGTTAAAGCATTTTAATGTGAATTGCTGACAGCGTGCGTCTCACTTCACATTACTTTCTTTGCCAGCTACAGCTCAGGCAGGAGATGTAATGAAAATAATATGGCGCCCATCACAGTCTCCCTCGCCTGTTTCATTTTGACCCACTCAGGGTGTTATTTTGCAATGCATAAACAACTCTGGCATTCATAAGTAATACCTCTCCCTGGGTAAAGGAGACAGGTGGACATGAGGCTGGCTGGCAGATGCCGGCATTTTCAGTTGGCGCCCTGTGAGTGTAGATGTCCCAGGTCTTTTTCTGACTCCTGCAGCCATCCATTTATCTGTCAGTCTATGTGCAGGGCTTGTAAAGGGCACAATGCATAGAACTCTTTCTGCTACATATCATAACTGTTTTCATCTTGAATATATTCTTTCTCTAGATTTTCAGTTCATTTATCTAAACACTTCGGCTTGTTAATACTTCTGCGTATATGTGTTTGTGGCCTGCAAACACACAACAAAAACAAAAAAAGTGCAATGATTCATGAATGCAGGGAGGAGTGTCAGACTTAATCTTCCTCATCTCTACCTTCTCCCGCTGTGTTGGTCTCCATATCATTGCTCACCACCATAACAGCTCCTTGTCAGAGTCAATCAACGACAACATCCCAAAAATGCTGTATTGTTCATCTCAGTGGAGGAAAAGTAAACACCATCATTGGTCATGAATGAGACGAATTGTCACAGGAACAAGGAGATTTGTGGAAATAATTTTTCTAAAGCTTCTCTTGCCCATTACTAGCTTCTTGTCATTGTCAGATCCCCACACCTTGGCCTTCGCAAGGCTCCTTTCAGTTTTGTATTGCCTTGCTCTGCAAGGCTCTTTCATCCATATGCATGCCTTGTTCGAGGTAATAAGGTATGACACTCCTGAGTCTCCTGTGCTTTGGTGCGTATGCCCAGCAGTTATATGTGTGAAAATTAAAATCAATGAAAATTTGTAACGGTTGAGGTGGTCAAGGTTTGTAATCTTTATTGAATAGTGCACTGAGCTTTTCAAAGTGGGCAGGGTGAAAAAAAAGAAATTAATTTTGGGTGGTCCTTATTGCACTGCTGTTTGAAGTGACAATAACAGTGCAAAGTGAGTGTTTTGACCATCAGTTAATCTTTCAAGTAATTTCTCAGCTTCTGAAATCCAGGAAATTTCTGTTTTTCTCAGTTTTATATAATTGCAAATTGAGTACCTTTGGGTTTTGGGCCATTTATCAAACAAAACAAGTAATTTGTCACCTTGAGCATTGGGACCTTACGATGGGCATTTTTTTGGTGTTTTTTGACATTTCACAGACTGAACAATTAATCAATTAATCCGAAAAAAAAATTATTGCTTTGGAAGTAAGTTTCCCCAAAGTTATTAATTGCTGGCAGGTCAGAAGCACCTTTCTTTAACCTTTCCTTCTGCGTCACATTGCAGAGATGTTTACAGCATAGAAAGATAGAAAAATCCAGCCCCTCTGCGATGGTTGCATCTATACTCCCTTGAGTCTGAAGGCTAAATTCCATCATGTTGTATTCCTGGTGTGACCTGCTCTTGCTCATACTTGCCAGAAATGGCTGCCAAGTGAGAGACACATTCTGCACTCCTCATAAAAGGTCATGTAGAGGTCTGCATCAGAGATATGAAAGGTCAGCGTGACTTACCACTGAGATTAAAGTGACCTGTCTCCACCCCAGGAGAGAGTGATTAAGACCAGGCCACAGACAGCTGCGAGGCCCGGGGTGCTAGAAAGTGGTCACTTTTGATGGACAATGTATGTATATATGTGTGCTCACGCATGCCATCGCTGACACCTTGATGATAATCACAGAGGTGTGAATAAGCACCACTGAAATGAGGGCATGGCACGCTTTTCAGCTTTGAAACCATTGGCACGGTCAATCTCATCTAGAGCTCGGGTAAAGGAGAAAGGAGGAAATGAAAAACTTGAAAACTAACATTGAGAAAATCTGGGTCAAAGCACAATTTGTGAGGTGAAGAAAACAGTTAAACAGGCGCCAAAACACATTTTGTAATTATTCTGCCCTTGCTTGTGTGGTATAAATGACCTCTAGGTTGACAGACAGCTAACAGGTTCCTCCAATAAACACCTAGGAAGCAGGTCTCCGTTTTGAATGTTAAAATAAATGTGTAACTGCTATACAAAAACAAAGAGTACAATACAACCTGTCTGACTCTCTTTTACAAACACAAATATAGCCATAAACCACAAAAAATAATCTTTTTACAACTCAATACTAAGTGTCAACAACAGCTCAGCATTTAACTTGAGCTAGTGGCTAGCGTTAGCCAATTTAGCTACTTTCTCAGGTTACTCTTATTAAAGTGGAGCAACTCTATCAACATCAGCTCAAAGTCATCAACTAAGGTACTGGCTCATTTGTCTTTATAAAAATGAAATTGAAATCTGAATGTCTAGATTACACAAAGTATGGCACACTGACTCGTACAGCTTGAGATGTATCCTGTCATGACCAATGTATCAAATTAAGAGCCACTGATAAGTGTGTCAGTCATTTTCTCCTACTGCCATTACCATAATTCCCATTTGTTGCATTATTGACAATCTGTCACAAGCTCAGTCACCATTTATAATTGACAACTGCATGCCTACAGCATGCATGGACAATACAGTTAAAAAAAAATGAAAAAAGTAAATAAACATGTTTTTCTCTGAAAGAAATTGAATATTTAATCAACATACTTATTAGACTTCTCGTGTTGTGTACAAATCCTTCATAACTGACTAAAACAAGATATGTTATATGATATAAGACATATAAGATAAGCTGCTTTTTATACAACTTTGTGTTGTATAATGATAAATAAATGAATCCTTGAACCCTGTGTAAACACAACATGCATCTGCGGATGGAAGGAGTGACCACAGCCAGAGAAAATCAACTAGTATCATTTGTAAAAGCAGATTTGACAACCTAAGATTAATGCAAAAACAAGAAAATATGCCCGGGGACTAGTATGTAACTGGAAAAAATATACTTACAATTTCCATATTATATACAGTAGGTATGAATAGTTGTCATTTTTTTAAAGTTATTTTAGTGTGGTCAATCAAGTAGTGTGGCATTAAAATATGGCCTGAAAGAAGCTATGTTGTCATATTACAAATCAAAGTTCACTGAGACCTATCTAATTTCATGGCAAACATCGCTGGCACCCATCCTAAAGTCTTTTGAGACCATGTGCTCACATCCAAAACAGTTTGACTCTGCGATCAGCCAAATCTAAATGTCACTTTCCTGCAGTCTCCAGGACGTCAGGAGGTCTGCTCTGATTTGCTCTGTCAGTCCGTGGACGCATGCCAACCACTGTTTCGGAGCCTCCCTCAGTTTGACGGCTGGACACTGAGAGGGGTCGTTTTGCATTCAGAACGCACTCACATCGTGTTTGTGCCAGAGACGTTTCCATTACCTGACAGGAGACCCAGAGAGCTTGGCTATGATCCCCATGGCAACGTGACACATGGTGAGATTAGAACAGATAGGATGATGATGTGAGATAATGTGACATGGAATGCTCTTCTTCCTCTGCAGTGTCTCTGTTTGAAGTCTTTTCAAATATCAGTTTTGCACAAAGAGTATGTTTCCTTCGTCTGAATTAAACACTCTTTGTATAGTTGGCCATGTTGACATAAAATTAAAAAAAACACATAAATTCACTCACATCCTTCTTTATTCTGGGATACTGTAATTTTAATTGAGCTGTTGCAATTCTGCAATGCTGGAGTTGTGCAATTCTCTTGCCATCAGGCATATTTGCCTTTACATGATATGTATTACACAGCTGTCCTCCTCCTCTTTGTAGTGTAAATATTGTTGTAATTATTTCAACTGCAGGGTGTCCAGGGTGTGTAAAACATATTCAATTTAGATATGCAGGCTACTGATTGAAGTTTATTGCTTCAAATATGTAAGCATGTGATAAAAGAATATAATGAGAAAGAAAAGTAGAAAGAAAAAGTTTAAAAGCCAGGTACTTAACTGTGCAATTTGGATTTCCATGTTTCAAAAGCAGCTTATCGTATATTTAAATATGTAAGAATACCACTTTCAACTTTCAGCTTCCCTGAAGAATGAGAAACATTAGCTACAAAGCAGTAGTATCAGTGCCATTTTATATATAATATACCTGATATATTCAATTTTCAGTTTTCTCAATCAAATGATGCTGAACCACTGGCACATTTTTACTAAAAAAGTATAGAATTAAACTCTCAATTGCATTAAGTTACACGTTTGGAAGTGTAATATATGTAGTATAGTATAATTGCACAAGCCACTGTTGCCAGATTCAGGTAGCCTTGTAATATCAGCCCTATATAGCTCTTGAGTTTTGTACCTCATGCACACTATACATGACCTTCCCGTATGTCAATCACACAGTTTCATACCAGTGTATTCATCAGGCTCAAGCACTGACGGAATGGGAAGTGAAGTAAGGCTGGGTAAGCTGAAAGCAGAAGAAGTTGGAAAACAGAGAATGAGACGGTAAGCAAAGAGAGAGAATAGAATTGGAAATGTGGTGGAGAGCCGTGACAAAGGATGAGGGAAAAGAAGAAAAAGAGCGTCATCAAGGTCATAATGTTTCAGTCAGAGAGCTGCACTGTTGCAGATCACGATGTAAACGCATAAACAATTAAAATGTAGATCACAGGACGGGGATGCTTTGGGAAATGAGGCGTTTTGCCAAGACACACTGTAATAAATTCTATGTGCAACCCCATTGCAGCCTGCTGCCTCCCTGCAAACCCGAGCAGCTTCTATGGGCTGATTACAGAGTTTGTCCATGGTGAGTGCTTAGACAGACAGTCCATTAGTCCACTTTAACATTAATCTCCATCACTGCACTCCCCCTATCCTTCTCCTCCTCCCCGATCCATTGTTCCTAAAATGAAACCACTCACAACATTTTAGTGGATTGATTGGGGCTCACTATCACCATCTAACAAATTGAGGTTTGACCTAGTGATGATCCATCTCCGTTAATAGAAAATGAACCAAAATATAAAGTAGCCTCATTGACTGTCTCCCCCCCCCGCATCCTGCCTCGCTCTCTCTTACCCTGCCCTTTTCTCTACATTTTCCTCACTCTCCAATTATTGGCCTGTCTCTTAGAAAGACAAAACACAAGGCTAGTATTATCCTATTGATTTCAGCAATACAATCAAGAATTTTACAGTAAAACAGAACATCCCACACAATATTCTGGAGCTTCTCTACTGAATACAGGAAAAACACTTTCTCTTCTTCTGTTTTAGTATTCTATTTAGTATTTGTTTTTATAACCTGGTATAATGTTCTCCGTCCTGGCTTCATCACTGAGGGGTGACCTTCCGACTCCAGAGCAGCAGTCACTTACCATTGTAATTTGTAGGAAGAAAGCTAATCTTTTTGTAAGTGCTTGTTATTCTCTTACTTTGACACATGTCTCCTCCTCTTCAGCTCACTTGAAATTCTCTCCACAGCTAAAAAAGACAGCGTTTAATGAAAGAAATTGCCAATCATTTCCAATCACAAAGTGCACATGCAGAAGAGTATTGTCCTTAACAGACCCTATTAATGCCTGTCATTTCACAGTTTTAATCCAGATAGTGCACAGATCAGGTGGATCTGTCATTAACACTTATTCATGAGGATGTGTCCTTTGCAATCAGATACAAATTTGATTGCCTTTCCCTCCCATAATTCAAATCGGCACTTTTTGTGTTGTACATCGTGTTATTCACGAGGGAAAAGCGGCTTCTGGCAACATCATAACCGCTATGTAATGTAGTCAATATTAAGATCATAAAATAACAACAAACTGCAGCTGTGAATGGATAGAAAAACAAATGTCAATGACTGCCTCATGTTTAATCTCAACCGTCATCCTACATCAGCTTCAGTGGTTAACACATTCGCATGCGCACACGCACACGCACACGCACACGCACACTCATTAGACAGCTGAAATCGGCTGACTTCCCTCCCATCTGTGAACATAATGGTTTCCCTCCGTATTTACATAACATTACTGACCATCATTGCAGAGTCGGCGACACTGTCCCCATACTGATTGCTGTACTGTGAGGCATGTTGTGTTGTGACCTCTCACGAGCAGCACTGAAAAGAGGCAATCATCTCTCTCTCTGTAAACCATACTGCTGTTCCAAAATCTATTTTCCAGCATTAATTATTTACCCAGTTCACTGATGGCTTTACCTGAAAACATGTTGTCTCTTTTTTTTTCAATAAAAAACACTACTAGTCAAGACAATACAGTTTCAGCTTTCTTATTATCTGGCCTCTGATTATACTAGCAATGCATATCAGCTCAGCTCAACATGTTTCTAGGCCTACTTTCAAGTGTTGGAACAACATAAAGTGGCTGTGCGACAGGAGCATCAACGGTGTGAAGCCTAGTCCAGCTTGGGAAAAAGTCTGTGTGGGGGAAATGAGCAACTGTCACATGCCCTGGAGCAAAGCATGTGGTCAGAGACTTGTTCCACCAGAGAGCCATTTTATCATCTCATATGCCTACTATTTAGTTTTTTTCCAAACACAATATTCCCATGTTTTTCAAACCTGGCAACAAGCTGAGACAACGCTTAGTTTATCCAAAGGACAATACAAAACACCAACGGAGCAACATTGTCTGTGCTGTGAAATGCAACGATTAGTGCAGTCTCATGCATATAGATGAGACGACTACACAGAGCAGCCTAGCTCCAGAATCACCTGTGCTGGGGCTTGAAATCTGTGTAAGGATGCGAAATATGACAATGTGGCTCAGGCCTAATGGTTACCATACCCCATTCAATAGCATGTAAAATTGATCTACAAAAAGGCTCATAACCTTAACACCCACAATAAATCAAGAATAGCACAGACCATTCAAACATTTCAAAATGAACATAAATAGACCTTCATCGTATAGTTTTGTTCCTCGTCTGATAAAACAAAAGCTGTCATTCTACTTAAAGCGTCCGAGTTCAACCCTATTTCCGTGCAAGATCTCTTGGATACAGTTTCTCATATGCGTCCATCGTTCTGCCCTGCTGATATAATTCCAGATTTTTTTAAAGAGGTCCTGCCAGTCATCTCCCCCTGCCTTCTCTCTATTGTCAACCAATCTCTCTCCTCTGGCTGCATACCTGACTATTTCAAGACAGCCAGTGTTTTCCCTCTCCTCAAAAAACCCTCTCTAGATACCACCGATTTAGCTAATTGCGGGCCCATTTCCAAATTGGCCTTCATTTTTAAAATTCTTGAAAAAGTTGTTGCTCAACAGCTTCTCCAACTGGTTGAGGGACACAATATATTTGATAAATTTCAACCTGGCTTCCATCAAAAACACAGCACTGAAACGGCACTGCTCAGAGTTACTAATGACATTCTTATGCATGCTGATAAAGCTGAATACTCCATTTTAGTTTTACTTGACTTATCTGCTGCCTTTGACACCATTGACCATGCGATATTAACTGATAGATTACTGAACTTTGTTGGTATCTCTGGTACTGTTCTCAAATGGTTCTCATCATACTTGTCTGACAGACACTTCAATGTGCACACTAACAATTACGTGTCTTCCTCCGCTCCTCTCTTATGTGGGGTCCCACAAGGGTCAGTCCTTGGACCTATTCTGTTTTCATTACATATGCTACCTCTGGGCAATCTGCTTAACTCCTCCAGTGGTATCTCTTATCATTGCTATGCCAATGACACGCAGCTTTACTTCTCGGTTAAACCTAATAACCTCAATAACCTTACTTATCTTCATGACTGCTTAGCTTCTGTTACAAATTGGATGTCTCAAAATTTCCTCCAATTCAGACAAAACTGAAGTCCTGGTGATCGGCCCTGATTGTTTTACTAAGGAGGTCAGTCACTATATTGGCCCCCTTGCTAGCATCATCAAGATTGCCTCTAAGAATCTCGGTATCCTTTTGACCAACATCTGAACTTTGAAACTCATATTACCAAAACTCTTAAACCAAAATTCAGTCTTGCTTTCTTTCAGTTGTGAAACACTGCAAAAATCAAACCCATATCAGCGAAAAACATGGAACTTCTAGTGCACACCTTGCTCGCTTAGACTACTGTAACTCCCTCTTTACTTGCACTACTCGGTTGTCTCTAGCCGTCTTCAACTGGTGCAAAATGTTGCGGCTACGCTGTTAACCAACACTAGTCGTCGGTCCCACATCACCTCAATTCTTGCCTCCTTTCACTGCCTTCCATTTAAACACAGAATCGATTTTAAAATTGCATGGCCTGGCCCCTGCATATTTAGCAGAGTTGTTGAGCCCCTACTCTAGCCGTTGGCTACCCTGATCATCTGATCAAGGCCTTCTATCTGTTCCCTGTTCCTATTTTAAATCAAGTAGTGACCGTGCTTTTGTAGTTGTAGCTCCTAAACTTTGGAACAGCCTTCCCCATTCCATCAGATCTGCCGAATCTGTGTTTTGTTTTAAGCGGCTGCTGAAAACTCATTTCTACAGGATAACCTTTATGTAATACTCTCTGTTTGCCATTAGTTCTGTTTATTCTGATCATTTGCTATGCACTTGTCTATGTATCATGCATATGTATATGTATGTGTGTGTGTGTGTGTGTGTGTGTGTATATGTATGTATGTATGTATGTATACTTGTATTTGCTCGTGTGTATTTTATCCTATTTGTGAAGCACTTTGTAACTGTGTGTTTTAAAAAATGCTATATAAATAAAAAAATATTATTATATTATTATTAAAGGGGAATGTGTTAAAATTACAGGCAAGCATTCACCGAAGCTGCTGCTGTAAAACAGTCCCTTTTGATAGTAATAATCATGCTGGTAACTTCTAGAGCTTTAACTTTCGGATGATAGTATCAATGGAGATTGTGTCCTAGGAGGAGTGGAAGTCCTGAAGGGAAACTTTCAAAAGTGCCCTGCTGCTTAAGAACAGTACTTACAGAAAACACAACCTCCTCCAACATTTCTAAACGCTAACCACAATATAATATTCAGCACATCTGCACCCTACCGAGCTGTGAATAAACCGTTGGTCTGTCTAGCATGTCGTATAATTGCTTTTGAGAAATGTTTTGTCCCATCCTTAAGCATGAAAAAAAAGGAATCAAATAAATCCAATCTAGGAATCCCCAGTGCTTCTGCCTCCAGCAGAAATTGTGAAATTCTTAAATCAGCATGTCCGCTGATGAAAGAGAATCTTGGAAAAATCACACTTAACAAAAAAAGACAGAGCAACATTTCTGTGGAAATCTTGAATTAAACATTCTTTCCCTGTTGGTTTATGAGCAAAGAAGAATTGAGACCAAAAGACAATGTTGCTTTGATCTATTTGTATTTGTGCTCTGGTACATACAACGTGATCTTTTGTTTGTGACTGTTATTGCTCCTGGTGGAATAGACGAAGTATTATTTCAGCAGTGAAAGTGTTGAAGAATCCCATGCTATCTCATACTTTACAGTGGAGATTAAATGCCAGAGCCTGTAAATGTAAACAAAAACCTTTATTTGATTAATATGCAGAGATTAGGAGTAACATAAAAGTTTGTTATAACTGTTGAAGTGTGTGAGCTCACCAAGCAACAATCATTTTTTTCATATTTTTCTTAATGTCAACAAATCCCATGAAAAGACCAAAACCTATAATACTTTTTGATTTCCCTAAGCTGCCTGTGGCTCTCAGCCCCAAGCCCACTTGTTCCCATTGGAGATGTAAATATTTAAAACCAGGTCAAAAAAAAAAAGTTTTGTTTTAAAAAATGTTCAGTATTTTCCTAAATCAGGTGGGAACTGTAGTTTTAGGCAAACATTACTCAACAGGAATACAGTAAATAGTGCATTTTTGGGGGGACTACTTTCAACTGAGGATTAATACATATTTGGTGCATTAGTGAGTATTAATGGCTTGAGGTTGGTGTATGTGGGAGTGGCACAAGTACATGTAGAAGGTCAGTGACTACTGGACTTACATTCATCAGGGTGACAGAAACACTCCAAATGAATGCAGATTTTGTTCAGTGCTTGCTGGATGTGTAAGGAGGCAATTGTTTGCTAGCACGTTGGCCATAACAACTTTGTAAGGCAGCTTGTTTTGAAGTTCTTCTGCCCTCAGGTGACCCCCCAAAAAAGAGATAAATGCAGCTTTAAATAACACACTTTGCAGTTGCTTGATATCTCTCTCCTTCACACATGGTCTCTTTCCTGTGCCCGTTCTTCCCTCTCACTCTCACACATCCAAATACAGACTTGTCAATTTTCTCCTCCTCTCCCAAGTCTCTGCCCCCGCATTTGGTTCAGCTGTGGCTTGACAGGCTCAACATATTCCAAGACACCAAGAGACAGAGGAGCAATTAAAGGCTAAATAAAACATCTTGTCATGTGTAAATGTGCATGATGTGTCAATCCTATATTATTCTCCTATATGTTTTACATCTAATGCTGGCAGGTTAAATTTAGATGCAAATTTAGATTTCAGGCATTAGGTATGGAGGAGATACTTTTCATGCTCATAAACACATGGACCAGCTTGTTCACCTCATTTTCACAGAAAAAGACATAAAAGTCTCACGTATGGCATATATGAAACAGCCACATATGACATGTGTGTCACTCCGGGAAGGGATAACATTGTAGGGTTGGCGGTGTGTGAGAATGGTTGTCATTGCAAGCAAAAGATGTTTGCAGGCTTGTCAGGACATATGACACATTGGAGCACAGTTTTGCCACAGGCCTTAGTGCAGCTGCCGTATATAGAATAAACATAGACACATTTTGAAGGCACGCCTAAGGCTGTAAAGTCTGTTCTGCACCCATCCGGCTCTGGTTTAGGTTGCTACTGATTACCGTGACTCACACAGTGACATACATGGATGTGGTGAATGTTTTATTCATTTGCACCTCATCAAATCAGTCTTAATCACAGAATGAGCAAAGTGTTTATATGCAAGTATCATGTGGTTAGCTGTTTACATATCTGCAGACTGTAACCATGTAATTGGAGTATAATTCTGTAATTCTCCTTTTATGTTGATTGAAAGCAATAAAAGTTGTATGTCGTATTGTCATACAAATACATACACACGCAGGTTTTACATAGATGTGCTCTTTTGACTGGAACAGCAAAGCACTTCACCATCTTACATGCCCTACTGCCAGTTACAACTGTGTGTGTGTGTGTGTGTGTGTGTTTTTGTGCAATGGAGTATGGCTTTATTAGTGTGCACGTGCGCACTGTTGTTTTGTTTCTAAAGCCGAAGGCTGTGAATATGCCTCCCTCCATCTCTTTTGGATAGACGCCTCATGGGGGGGCTTTTATGCCATGCCATGTTTAGCTCTCAGTTTTTAAAATGATTATACTTGTAAAATAAAATGTCTTTGCAACCACTGGTCTGCTTAAGTTGATGATGCGCCATTAAACTACACAGAGAGGACACATTTTACTCTCACTAATGCATTTCATACATTAACATAATATTCCAGTTGCTTTAATTTCATATATGCGCTGGATGTTATAGAAAGGGTATTAGGCTATATTACTGTTTTTTTCTTCTTCGGCTTAGATACCCAGAGAGAATTTCCATAGAGGATTTGAATATGCAGTATAAGATCACTACTATTGTAGTAATGCCCTTTTCCTTTTCATTTGGCCTGGGGTGTTGCTATAAGGTTGGTTTTAAAGCATATAGTTATGCAACAACCAGCCGTTAGTTCATTGTTCATATATCTGATCTAATCCAGTAATTGTTATAATTTATTATTTATTTTAGTTGTTGTTACCGACTCACTGCCCCAAAGAATCTGTGACTCAATACTCAACAGTAACAGTAATTGTGAAACAATATATAGATTTAAATGCATTGATGATTTTGTCATTAAAATAGGAAGATACTGGGTAAAAAAAACATGTTCCTAAAGCTGCACTTATCAATATTTCTAAATTAACAATGGATCAATGACAATGTGTAATGTGAAAGGGGTCGCTAGTGATGACAAACCATTAGAGAATTATTACCCAACTCTGTAGTTCATGTCAGCTCTATGGAGTTTTGCATCCTCTTTCAACTCATTGTTTTGGTTTTAGGGCCCACGACTTTACTGTTTTGGTACACTCTCACCAGGGCCGTTTCCTGCCACACCAGCTGTTTTCAGCGATAAAAGCTCTGATAAACACTACCTGGCCAGCACTAACTAGCAGACTGACAAAGTTAACAACTAGCTGGTGAAGGTAGTCAAGCAGCTAAAGAGGCAGATATTTTCCTTGGGAGTCGGTGGAGACCAAAACAGTGCTAAAACGAGCATGAATATGGGGTGAAATGGACATAATGGACAGAATCGCAACTCAGATGAATGCTAATGTTGCTTCTTGTCTGCTGGTTGTGTAAATAGACAGCTGTTTGCTCACATACACAGTGATAATATGTCAATGTTGTGTTTAGAGCTTGTTCTGCTGCTCCAAAAAATCTATTAATAATGCTTTAAGTGAAGCCTTGAATAATTTCTACTATTTGGTGTCTTTCGCCATACTTTGTTTTGTTCTCAAAATTCCGACCTTAGAAAAACAACATTGTCATTCCTCCCACCTTTTCCCCGTCCTTCGCCAGATCCTTACATCCATCTCTACATCTAAATTAAGCAACACACCAGACACTGCATCCTGAGGCAAGAGGAAGCTCCAGTGATGCAATGTCAGAAATAAAACTAGACTGTGAATGTGTTTGACAGCCTTTGCTACTGTTTGTAGAAACCTTTCTAGTGTCAGATACTCCGCGCACTTTGTAGTTCAGGAGTTGAAAATGTCATATGCCTTGGCGGAATGTGATCAATTTCTTTAAAGCCCACTTGTCAAACTTGCAAAATTGTCTTGTTTGAGTCAGATAGGTGCACTGAAAAGTAAAGATGAAAGGAAAAGACACAGATATTTTGCTTGCTGTTTCTTCTTTTTTTCAAACTGGAACTGAAATGATTCTTTATTTGACTCAATAGTCAATGTGAGAGTTACGGTCAAGAGAATGGGGATCTTGATTTGTTAGACTGTGGTGTACATTAGCAGGATGGGTGATAATTCAGCTTTAAGATATGCCACAACATTTGTAATGTAATCCATCCATTATCTATGGTCACTTATCATGTGCATGGTCATGGGGGGGCTGGAGCACGCCAGTACTTGAAACTTAAAGATATAATCTTGAAGATTTTCATTTAAATAAACGTCTGTTAAGTCACTATCTATCGCTGAATGATGCAACACAATGGTGACTGAGCCTATAGTCCACTGATGAAAGCCCTTGCATTTGCAGTATTACGACCTGGGTGTCGGGAGGGACTTTCCCGTAAAAATCCAGAGCAGCGCAGTGTTATGCTTTTAACAAGGCAAAAGACTTGCTCTTCAACTCACCTGTGTCTGAAGCGGCGTACATTTGTTCCCGGTGCCTATAGAGGATGAAAGTGAAAGTGAAACTTAAATGAGGTCCAAAAACACACCTGCAATTATCGATTATCGCCATAGGTGTCTCGAGGAATGAAAATCTTCGAGATTACAACTTTAAAGACATAAAACTTGCCAAAATCAGGTGTGGGTTTTATGATGCAAGTCTAGAGTCTAGGTTGACAGGGGCTTTTCTTCTCTTCTTTGCCAATTAAATCACACAAAAATAAAGGCTTGTTTTCAATGTCTGTATTTGAAAATTTTGAATGGTGAAGAACATGAAGGCACATCAGAGAAGGTTAGCACTTTGGTAAAAAGAAATGCCGGTGCTCTGACAGCACCAAACTGTGGCATGTTGCCAATCCTGTCCTCAGAATTAATGAACTGCAGGCACAGTTTGGCCAACATTTATGTTTTTTTTAACATGAAAACAGACACAATGTTGAGGCACACTGCTGCACTTCACTGAAAGCCTGGTCTCACCAGCACAGCAACATTTTGTGGCAAAGTAAATCCACGCAAATCTTTTATGTCAAATTAAACTTTGGTGGACTTTGACACACAAATTTGCACCACTGACCAAGAGCAAACAATCTTGGAATGCTGGCCTTTGAAGTAATGGGGAGCTGGAGAGTCCAAAACAGGAGAAGCTATCCACCATCCACTTTTGTTGAGCCCTCCTTTGTTGGACTATAAACTGCTTCACAAAAGAGACATGGTTTTCAGGCAGTTTTAAGACAAGAGCCGAGGGTACAAATGTCACTTGAATAAACTGTGTGAATTATCCCATTAGCCTGCTTTTGTGACTGATAAGTGCCAGCATGTTCCTGGCAGGCTAGCATGTTAGCAGTTAGCTTGTCAGCTAGACTCGCCCTGCAAGTGATATCACCAAGCTTCTAAAAGCACATATTTAGCCAATAATATATAGCTTATTTTACTGTGTCACTTTCTAATGTGACGGGGTCTTAACTGTTCCTCAATTGCTACTTTTTCTGGCACCAGATCATCTGTTCTTATTATACGTGTGAGTACTGTGTATGGCGGGGAAGTTTCGCTTAACAAAGAGAGGCAATGCTGAGGTGCACCTGCACTTAATTAAGCACTCTGAATATAGGCTACATTTGTGTGTAACAGAGCAGAAGAGATGAGCAGAAATGCCTGATATGAAAACTGACTGGCTAATCTTGAAAATAAAGGACTCCTTCTGGAACTGGTTTTATTTAATTTGGTTACACTACTTTCTGGTATGCGCTGAAATAATTATGCTTCATTAGTAGTTAATCTGGAGTGTCCTTCAATACAGAGAATGTACATTTTTTCCTGTATGTCAACAACAGGAAAATAAGTAGGCCTATGTTGTCTTTATGTGGTTTCATTGAGTAGTTCTGGTTGAAGTTGGTAGGAAAAGCAAAGTGAGGCAGATTTATTTGTATAACACATAACACAAAGTTTGTGCTTTACATATAGGTAAAGACATTCAAAAAGTATAATCAATAAAAAAGTCAGTAAAAAACAGAACATAATAAAACGAGATTCTAAAAATCAGATAAAGTTAAATGAAATACAAATAAAATTGTGCAGTAATAAGTTGTAACTTGCCCCAAATGCAGCAAAGGAAATATAAGTTTAGTAGAGAAACCAATCAATTAAAGGCAGAGGAGAACAACAGAGTATTTAATTTGGAGTTGGAGTGGCTAAACTTGGGGCGCATTTGAGAGTAATAGCTAAAAGCAGCTTCACCCTGTTTGGTTCTGACTCGAGGTTCTACCATTTGACTGCCTCTTAAAGATCTAAGGGCCCTCCTGGGTTTAAATTCTTCAGGGAGATCAGAAATGTATTTTGGCCTGAGATTATTGAGTGATTCATAAACTAGCAGCAGCACTTTAAAATATATATAAGTAACTGGAGGCCAGTGTGGAGAGTTAAGAACATATATACAATATTTCCTTTCCTTGCGGTATTAGGTCTGGAAAAAGAACTAAGTAAAAAAAAACTAAAACTAAAACAACCATATAATAAAAATCACTGAAGTTTCTGGACTCTCCATAATGTCAATTTTGTATGAATTTTGTATTACCAGAAAAAAATCCACTGGGTATAAGTTGCAGTGGAAACAACTATCTTTTTAAACTGTGAGAGTCTGATAGTCAAGTCAAGTAATTTAACTTGTAAATTACTTGTAGTAATTAACCACAAATTTGCCTCCAAGGGCTTTACAAACTGCACAGCATGGCCACATTAACCTCCTCTCTACCACGAAGACCTGGAAAGAGGAAGACTACACATAAGAGGCAAAACTCAAGGACACCATTCACACACAGAGAGGGGGGGAGTATAGCTAGAGGGGGAGTGAATTACTCTGTTCCTACATACGATCCATAACATTACACACACACACACACACACACACACACACAAATACATGTATAGGATATACTGTGTATGTGTAATTAATATATAATCAATCTTAATGTTGTGTTAATGTTCATATTACTGTTATTGTGTACTGTCCAAATATTTGGACAAATTATATTTTAATACTTTGGCAACTTTTTTTTTGACACTTTCATGCCAATAAAGCCTTTTGAACTGAATTGAATTGAAACTGTATAAAAACAAAAAAAATGCTGTTCTTCATATTTTAGACTTCCCAATGTTTGGCGGCCTAACGATTACAGAGGGAGACCAAATTGAAAAGAATGAGTGGGTGAGGAGATGTGTCAAACCTCCAGAGAAACAGCACATTTCTATGATTTGCATAAGTGTATGCAATTATCTCTAATGAGGCACACAAGAAGGGACATAACATGCTCTCCTTGAGAAACCCACTGGGATATGGTCATCTCCCGGAAACATTTACTGGATTTGTAGATGCTTGTGTGTTGATGAAAGACAAATGTAGTGTTAGAGGGAACCGGTGGCTGCTATGATGTTTTAGATCTGTGATGAAGTGATGCCAGTGAATAGTTGAGATTACAGGCTGACTCATTTGAATGCTGGAGAAATACATGTCATCAAAAAAGAAACAACATTTATTTGTGTGCACAGCTCCTTACTGTGACACATCGCACTTGTAAAGTGTCATTCACAATGTCATAAACAAACGCTGCACCATGTTGCCAGAGCATAAAACACCAGTAAGCGTTATGGCGTATGCTCAATTGTCCATATATGTCAACATGCTATTCTGGGTGAGCCAGACGTTTTTGATTTCATTTTGTTTGGTGTCACTGATTTCCATCTTGTGTTACCACTTGCTGTGAGTCTTCTAAGTCATTTCCTCAAAAAAAACCCCCACAGGGTCCTGTGTGTCACATTTTATAGAAATATTTTATAGAAAAAAATGCTTGAATTGAGTACAGACAACACCTAAACCTAATTCTAAGTTTTTAGACTTTCTAGTCTTCTTCCTCTAGTTCATTATATTTGAGATCTATAGTATTTTAAATAAAATATTTATAAATAAACATTTTTTTTTACCACATTTTTGTTTGTGCTCACTTGTGAAGCATAAATTCAAATATTTTGACGAATACAAATACCCCGTTTGGACTTTTGCAGTTATTGGATTTCTGCCAGTGGCAAGCACCATCATTGTGATTGATATTCCTCCCTGGACACAGTTACAAACAACCAATTTATAAAGTCTGGTTTTACTCACATTATTTATTCACTTCTGTTTTGTTTTTCTTTGTTACAGTGTTAATAATCTCAGCTGGAACCACTGAAAAAATGTTGTGGGAGACTGTTGGCTGCTAACTGAAACCCAGTATTATTTCATTGTTATGAGACTTCATACAGAAGTGTAAAAGTTTATGTACAAAATACTAAATACTGTGTTTATAATTTTACTGTTTTTGATGCAAACACTAAATATTTTCATTTTGACATGAAGAATTATGTAATTATATATTTGGTATTGAATTGTATTTCCTATCATTTAAGTATTAACATAGAATGTTCTCCTTTTTGTATATGACACATTGTTGCTATTAGTATGAGTACTACTATATAAATAAAGTTTACTTGCTTACTTACTAATGTTGCTAAGAATCATAATGTCAAGTGTTGACAACCTCACTGACTGGCTCTCTTGTGATGCAAGACAAGCATCTCTGGAGAGCTGGTTGTACTTCAAATTTATTGATGTTTTATGTTTCCAGTGTTACAGAAGAATAAGGATCCCAGGGTGTGGTATTCACCATACAGTAATACGTAGAGGTTTATCTTCTCGAGTAACTGAGTCCACTGAGTCTCTCTTTTCAAGGCAGTGGAACTGAAAAGCCTGCCATTTTTAATTCCCACGAGCATTTGCAGCTGTGTCCTCTCAGGGGTTTATCAGCACCCATGGTTCCCTTGAGGGTCCTCCCTCTGGATTCACATGGGGAAGCCAACCAACGCAAGAGCTGTTTCATTTAAAAGCACATTGTGCCAGATGAAATTTTAATAGTGGAAAACAAGAGAGGGTTGGGAGGAAATAGACTCAAGATTGAAAATTACTGCACAACTTTTATCCTACTAGAGATGACATGTAATATTTTCAGCTGACAGACACAAACCCTCTCTTAAGTTACATGGAGGTGTAATAAGTTACCAAATTCAACTTTTTATTTTACAGGTGTTGGTTTTCCATCTTTTGTTTACAGTTTATATAAAGTATCACCTTCACAACTGTATGTATGCAAACTCACACACAGATAAATATCTACATTTTTTGTCACTTGTAGGAACATTGAATTGCCTCTCTCATTCCCTTCAGGCTTACCCTAAAACCCAACCGCAATATTTCTAAATCCAAACATTTCTCTACCCTATACTGAAACTTATTTCTACCTTTGAGTACAAAAAAGTCTTCATACTAAAATAAATACTTAACTTTGAATGGACCAGCCTTTTGTCCTCAAATGGGAAGTGAGCCCTTGCAATGTGGTTCTCTGAACAGATCTCAGTAATGCCATTAGTACAAGTACACCCACACACACAGTGACAATGTGTTACGCTTGCACCTGGACTGTATTACACCACAGAGTAGGCCGAGGCCACTAAAACCCAGCTGAAAATTGCTTTGAAGCCAATTGACAGAATCTCAGTTTCTAGGTCATCAGTTCCCCAGGGGGGGCTTGTGTAACTGGTGAGAGAACATAAAAAAACATCATTGTTAATGCAACAAATGATGCAGATGAAAAGACACACTCAGGAGAAATAGAATGTCACTCATGCTCACTGCAAAGAGACACTTTATTGTTTCTCCAAATCCTGGATTTAGAGTTGGGTTTAATGCAAGGACAATGACTGGTTTCACACTATATCTTATCTACAGACTTAATTATATTTCCAGGAACACTGTAATGCAGTTTCTCTCTCCCAACTGTGTTAAAGTTAGCTTCTTTAGATTAACACAAAAGAAAAATCAGAGGCACCAGAGCAGCTCCCATAATGTGCTAGTAAATAATAAGAAAAGTTGATTAACTGATATGTAATGCTTATCATTTTGGTGTATGGCATAATGGATTAGCAGTCAGAGAGTTGTAGTCAGGGTTTCCAAATACATTACATGTCTTGTTACACTGACATTGGTTACACATACATTGTCAACTTCAATCCATTGATCCAGGCCACTAGAGTGCAGGACACACTAACAGGATATGCAGGTATTGAGTGGACGTAAAGCAACATGTCCTTCATTGTCCTTCCAAAATATGAACCCACTGGCTACATAAAGCTGATAACGTATTAAACCAAGAGGTGTTTTACTTTACTTATTGTGATAATTATGCTGTTCCTACGTGTGTATTATTTTCACGGCAAATAAACAAAAATCTACACACTCTGTGTGTGTTGTATCATGACAATAGCAGAACTATGGCCTAGAGACGGTAAAAGTATTTAAATCAAAATTCAAAACAATTATTAACACTAATAGAAACTAAAAACAGTCTTAGCTAGCATCCAAACTGCAACAAAGGTCTTGATAAAATGCACAGGCAGCAGGAATAATATCCACAGGCTTACAGCGCCGAGTCTACTGCCTGACTCTGGTACATGAACGAATCTGGCAAGCCTCGGAGCCCTCAAGTGGTCTCTTCGGCATTTTTCGGCATACAGTTGGCATGTAGGAGAAGTGTCAAGGGCAACAAATATGTATGAGAGCTGGTACCAGTCGAGTATACGGTTTTGTAGTACTGAACAGTCTCGGGAGCGAGGGCATACAGCTTAGGTAAGCCCAGAGGGGAAAACATGTATCAGTCAGTCACCACCTGCACTGCTTAAAGCAAGCTAAACTTACAACTCAGGTGAGTTTGTAACACTATTTAAGGCTGTCCATTTATATGGCTGCCAGTTAGTTTGGTAACATATAAAAGCCAAGTTGGTCAAAGAAGATTAGAGCCTTAGTTAGTGTCAGAGTATGAGCATATGGCTATTTCCTGGAGGCAGTACGTACCTATGTAGACCTGGTACGAACTTGAGAAAGAATCTGCACAGAACTCCTTCACCTGGAGCAGCAGCCTGCTTCCAAACCAAAGGAGGCAATCCACCATTCTCTAGCAGAGTGCCTTGGCATCAGACTTGTAGGTGCTAACTCTCATCTCAACTGCTTCACACTTGGCTGCAGGCCATTAGGTGATCTCAGAATTGCATCTCTACTCTTTTTGCTGCCCAGAATTGCCACTGCCTGGAACTGAACCTCTATCTGTGGTGGTGGGAGTCTTCCGCCCTCACTATGCGTGTAGGTGCACAGCAGTGCAACAAGCTAAACACACTTCCAACAAGGGTTGAAGACAGGAGAAGAGAAAGTTTTTCTTTTACTGGAGGCAATTGTGAAACTGTGAAATCAGTATTCCAAATTCAATGACAGTGATAAAATGATGAGAATCCACAATCAAAGATGTTGTTAAAATCAGTTGATACAGTAACACACACCTGGATTCACAAAAGTATAGACTAGCTTTCAAATTAGTTACTTTGTCTATCACCAGTGATCAAGTCTCCATACACAATAATTAATCTATTAAACAGAAAGTTAGTATAATGGTTAGCAGTAAACTGAACAAAACAAATGACAACCAGGAAGCGACTGCACATACAGATAAAGCTCCTCCAAGGGCATTTGGAAAGTAGAAGATGTAAAAGATGTCTTGCTCACAGATCTGACAAAAGGCTGAATGTAACAATATCAGTTAAACAGCAACTGTTATGGAACTGTGCCAGTAGGGGTTGCTATAGCAACTGAATGTTCAGCTGAAACCAACTGCATGTGGCAGAGTAGAGTGAGTGGCTCAGAGTTTGTAGTCTGTCAGGATATCACAGTATTTTGATGAGCTGAAGCTGTTCTGAAGGCAAGCAGTAATGACTGTACTATTTTGTAGCTACATGATATTACAGAAATAGTTATGTTGTCCTCCAGTTCTCTACAATATCTAGTCAAGAATTGTGATAGTGGTATTTCACACTTACCTTTAAGGACCAGTATGTAGGATTTAAGGGGATCTATTGGCAGAAATGGAATATAATATTCATAATTAATAATAATAATAATTAATAATGTTTTCATTAGTGTATAATCATCTGAAACTAAGAATCGTTGTGTTTTCGTTAGCTTAGAATGAGCCCTTCATATCTACATAGGGAGTGGTTCCTCTTCCACAGAGCCCGCCATGTTTCTACAGTAGCCCAGAACGGACAAACCACACGCTGGCTCTAAAGAGGGCCTTTCGCGTTTTTACGTTGAAGTGGCAGCCACCGTAGGTCGTCCTACGCGCTTGGAAAGAGAGGGGTGAGGGGAGGGGTATTCAGTTGGTTGCAGTCTGCAACCTCACCGCTAGATGCCACTAAATCCTACACACTGGTCCTTTAACAGTTTTTTTTTATACAAGACTGCAGGTAAACTACCAAGTTAGTAGTGAAAGATTCAATCAAATCTGTGTTGGGCTGAACAGACTTATGTTTCACTAGTGTCGGTGGGAGTGAACTAGTCACCATAAGGTGATTCCACAATGGTCTGTCACCTGGTCTTCACTGAAATTTGTTCAGACTTTAAAGTATCTTAGTATAGATACATTAAAGTAGAAAGATATATTAAAGTAGACTTCAATACATGTATTTTTTCTTACAGAATTATCGGTAGGAAGCATGTTTGACACATGAGGTTGTCAGTTTTGCGAAAGCTCTTTTTTCTTAAATGTGTATGTATCCCCCTTTATTGACAAAAACACTGTTACCCAGAGTTTAACCTCACACTGATTATTTCCTTATAGTAAATCTTTATCTGGAGTGGTTTGGATGTCTACCCTGCTGACTTTCCTGTGTGGAAGCCTCTCTGTGCATTACCCATGATCCCACAGGTCTGAAAGCTTGGTTTGTTGATTGCCAAATAGGTAAACACATCAAGCATGCAGCTGCAGCTCTGACTTTTTCCTGTGAAAATTGGTACAACCTCAGGCCATTTACAAAAGAAACATTAAGCCAGCGTTGTGTTGTTTTTTCCGCTCCACAATAAATGTTAACAAGGCATTCAATTTGATGTCTGGCTGAGTAGTGCCAAAAGGCGACAAAGTAAACCTAATGAAGACAAACACCATCAAACTCCAACTACTCTAATGTAGAGCTAAAACTAAGAAACCCCTGTAAAGCACTTCAACATGCCTGCGCATATACACATTGAAAAACTACGAACACATGAACAGAGCATGATGCATAAACAGATGCACATCCAGCAGATCACGAGAACACAAACACACATGCACGAAGATGCTTCTGCTTGTGGAATGACTTGCACTGTGGTCTGGATACAGAGCATGTACTTCGTCCTTTATACTATCTCATTTCCACAGTAGAGGCTGATGGCTGCTCTAAATGTTAAAACTTAACATTAGAAATCATTGGCTGTGTGGTCTGATGGGGCAAAATGTGAAGAAAAAAACAGCCTTGCTCATTTGCTCAAACTTAAAATTACTTATGTTTTGTTTTCCTGACAAGAAACTCCTTACGTCCTGTGAATAAAGACAGTCGTCTCTTATGTCCTGTGAATAATGATAGTTCTCTCTCTGTTGCAAAGTGGGTAGTTATGTGAAATTATTATACCACTGCAAAAGGTTTTAGGGAGAATTGGGCTTACAAAGCTTTTGACTTGGACACCCTAGACTGCGGTTTCTATCTTGTCTCCAGCTTTTGTTTCTTTTAACCTTGACCACAATCTTTCCAGAGACTCTCACATACTCTGAAACAGTGAGCTAATTTATTGTTACAAATGCTGACAATAATTGTTAGTACAGAATATTTCACTATAGTTATGTGAAACACTAAGAATAGGTTTGTGGTTTTTAGAACTTTATCTGTAAATATGAATATTCAAACTTTCCATACATGTCCTGCATATTTATAACTTGTGAAAACAATACAAAAACACAGATTTTTTTCATACTCACAAATGGCATATTGATCACCTGTATGATAATAGGAAATTTTTTTAAGCACTGTAGTTCAGTCAATGAGCCTCAATAACCCTGATTATATCTATAACTTAGGCCACATTAATGGTCTCTATTAAATCTCTTTCTATTCTATTCCCTATTTCCTGTTATGCCTGCCCTATGAACTAAACCACTTTGACATAGAGTGAATACACCTCGAACCTGTATTAGTGTTCATGTATGTGTGAATACTGTGTGTGCATGATTCTTCGTACACATGTGCTCGTTTTTGTCTCAGCTTTGCGAGACTACATTTTCAGTAAGCACACATACACATACTCTGGTTACACACACACACACACACACACCCAGTGTGTATGTGTGTCAGACAGGTGGGAATCTGACAGCCATGAATTAGCTGGTAATGAGGCCCTTCTCTGTAATGGGGGAGGCACCATCGGCTGAAGGAAACGAAAGGTCAAGCTGCGAGAGCTGCCACAAACTTGTTAAAAGGTCAAACACGACATCGAAGCATTCTTCAGCCCAAAATCTTTACAGGTTATGAAAGACATAAATATTTATGCAGGTGGGCTGTGCATGTGTTTGTGTGTGTGATGGCTGCAGTGTGGTATTTGATTGATGCACATTTCATATTCTGTTTCCTTGGTGCTGGAGCTCTGTGCTGGCTACATCCTAGTCTCATAAATAATGCATCTTTGACATGTAATGACATCATTGTTAACCTCTGTATTAATTCATATGATGATGAAGATACAGTATGTGGTGCTGTATTTGTGAACCAAGATACAGCAGGACAGCATTATCATCTGTTTTTTAATATGCCTCAGCGCCAGTGATAGCCATGGCTGGAAGCATTATTTTTTCGGATGTCCGTCTGTCCGTCCCATTCTCGTGAACGCGATACCTCAGGAAAGCCTTGAGGGAATTTCTTCAAATCTGGCGCAAACATCTACTTGCACTCAAGGATGAACTGATTTTGGTGGTCAAATGTCAAGGTCACTGTGACCTCACGTCCATCCCATTCTCGTGAACACGATATCTCAGGAATATCATTACATCTGGCACAAACGTCCACTTGGACGCAAGGATGAACTGATTAGATTTTGGTGGTCAAAGGTCAAAGGTCACTGTGACCTCACAAAACACGTGTTTGGCCGTAACTCAAGAATTCAACAATTTCACAAAAATGTCTAATAGGATAAAATGAAGTGATGAAATTTTTTACCCAAAGGGTCAAAGGTCAA
>NTHP01000003.1:2800398-2812694 GCA_003416845.1 Oplegnathus fasciatus | reverse complement strand
GTGGTGGTGTCACGTAATTTTAACACATTACGTGCCACCACCACGTAATGCTGTGTTATGAAGTCGTGGTCATTTCATGTATTTCTGTGAGATCAGGTTGTCACTTCCTCTCCCTGGATGACAACCAGGACAGAGGTCCTTCTGTTCCTCTGGTAGTCCACCACAAGCTCATTGTTTTTTCTGATATTGAGCTTCAGGTGATTCTTGTTGCACCATGTGATGAAGCTCTCTGTCAGTCCTCTGTACTCCTCTGTAAAAATAGCCTCTAAGTGAAGACAGCACATTTCTCACTGGAAATTATTCACTGGAATCATACATGTCAATATAGTGATAACTTCCATTTTGCCAAAAAATACACTTAATACCTTTTAATAAATTTCCTCAAAGTCCTCACTACATATGTTATATGAGTCTGCAGACATGGATGTAAACTGCAACTGGATGGATGTAAACTGCAACAGTAATCCTAGTTTTTTATATATCTAAGTGTAGGTAGACAAGAGTACATTCACAGTGGTGGGTATTATTTGCTGCTGTCCCTTTTAGCTGCTTTCATACTTTACAATACATCTTCTGATTCCCTGGGTGTCACTCAGAAGTGTCCTTTTGGCCTTCACTATCATAACAAACTTAAGTAAATTGAGCACTGAGGTATTTTTAAACTAGAGCTGGATGGAGCTGGAAATATTAGCTTATTGCAGATATAATGCTATTGTCGTACATGTCTGACAATAAATAAAAATAAATTTGAGTGCAGAAATGCCGAAGATATGATTCGAAACAGTGTTGCATTACATAGTTTGTCCACCAAAGTGTACAGACAAGTTTAGTTTTCAACTGTAAAATATCCTGCTCAGTACATATCCTGACCACACTTGTTACAATCTTAAAGTAAGGGATCCCTATCAAAAATGTTGTGTGCTTATCTAAAATATACATTTTTTATATTTTGATACTATTCTAAACTCTAATATTGATTGTGGTATCAGCCTCAGGAATCTGATATTTGCCATGTAGTTTCATTACAATTTGTCACAAAAGGATCTTAAATAAGAATTTGAATGTAGCAACATGGATTTACTTGTGTACTGCATGTAACACAATAAAATGTTTAAATTCTTTATTTTACACAAGAATTTCATACAATTACAGTTAGGGTTCACTCCACAAGATTTCAGAAACATTGTACCTCTCACCGCAAGATCCATTTAGTAGCTGTTTTAGAGCTTTTGATGAGATCACATGATCCTCATCAGCAGATGGAGTTTTCCCAGCCGTCCATCTCAAAATCCAAACTCCATCTGCTGATGAAGACCATGTGATCTGATCAAAAGTTCCAGGACAGGTGTAGACCTTGTGGTTAGATTGTTTTGTCAACTACTTTTTCTGAGTTCAAGAATGAACTTCGAACCTGTACTGTATTTTTTGCTCCACTATATTTATCAGACTGTAGTTACTAGTTAAATTCAAGAATAAGGTTTAACATAGAAAACATATAACATAAAGCATTATTTATATAACCATAAAGCAAATACGGTATGAAGTTGCTAATGTGAAAGACAGCAATGTGTTAGCATCAAAGTATTTTCTAGCTAAGTCAGTTTGATTCATTTACTTTTCCCACCAATGTTCAATAATTCAGTCAGGACTTAATCCCTCAAAAAATATGAAAAAGTGAAATAGAATAGATGACTGACGACACATTGGGCCTCTCTTTCCACTGTGAACTGTGTCACTGGTGAGGTAGATTACTCTTATTAGCAGTCACTGAAAAAAGATCTGCAGGTACTAGCAGGTCTAGTACAATGCTTCCCATTCAAATCCTTATCAGACACACATTCAAACAGGTAGAGGGTGTGCGTGCAGAGAAATTGTAAGTTTCCCAAGCCCTCGAAATCTTTCATGGGGTTTCCAAACCCTGATTCTTCCTGCCATGATGGATTCAGTGTATTAATAATAGACAGGGCCACTATTATTCTGGGATATCCAATTTAAAGTGATGAAAAAGTAATACACTGAAGCTTGAGTAAAATGAGAAATATGAGAAAAGAGATATAAAGGGGTTTCTTAGAATGGGGAGATGTGCAGAATATCATATTAGTCCAGTGTAAATTACTCTTGTGCAATTTACTAAGTGCTCACAGTATTGAAAGCCTTGGCTAGACTCCTGGGACAAGATGCATAAAACTTTATAGATTCATGACTAAAGAGCCTGTATATGCACAAAAGCAGAAATACGCAATCTGTGCCAGATTTATGAACCTTTATGAACACATTGTCATACATTTCAGTCTTTGTGAAAATTGTGCACACATACACAAGTCTAATGAGAACTCCTACGACCGAGCTAAATATGCTACTTCCGAGTCCCACTATCGCCTCTAATAGCTTCACGTAGTGAGCCTATTTACTGTAGCAATTTATTTTGATAAAGTGATGATTGCTTAGAACTTACTGAACAATGAGGGACATTAACATGTGAAAATACATATGGAACTTGGCTGAGAGCTATAATGTGCTGAGAAGACTAAATGCCCTACGCACTCACGGTTCAACACACACAGGTGTCACTTAATCTGCATGATTAGAGCTCTTCTTAAAGGCCTTACACACACACACACACACACACACACAGACAGGTGTTTTCACTTATTCTGTCTGATTAGACCTCTGCTTAGGTTGAAGATGGTCACTGGACTGAATCATGTACTGATAAGAATGATATAGGTGTAATTTGTCCCACCCTACCAGGTGCAAAAAAGCCAACAGGAGAGTCAGGGAGATGTCAGTCAAGTGCAGTCTGTACACACCCACAAAGTCCTTAGAAGAGGTCTAATCAGCCCCAGTGATTAAAATTCCCTGTTTTTGTCTACCATGGCTGTGCAGGGCCTTAAAAGCCTTTTTCATGGAAGACGTTCTGACATGTGACTGCAGGAAAAACACAGATGTAAATAAGAAAGTGTGTGTTGAGATGCACAATATTTACAACTTATAGAATATGGACGTGCCAGCAGTGCTCACAACTCCACCGCGCTATTTCCTGTCCCCTGCATTGCTCTACAGCACGTGCATTTAGTCAAACTACCATTTCCAAAGTTAAGAATTTCATGCTTAACTTTTTGGCCAACACAGTCAAGAAGTCCTAGAAGTGCTCTGGATAAAATTATAAGAGCTAGTGACCTGACATGTAAACAGATCCATCTCCACGGCAACTGTGCAAACTCCTTCGGCTGATGAAAGAATCAGAAAAAGCCAGTAATTGGACCTAGAGTTGAGATTGTTTAGTCAAGCACACTTTTTCTGTTTCATACTAATTTGTGTATGGAAGATGGGACATGCATTATTTTTTGTGTGTATGCATTATTTACATCTTGACTCTAAAGAAACTTGGAGATGTCAGCAACAAAGTAGGCCTACACATTAAGAAATGAAAATAAAAAATAATAATTTTCTAGCTCTACACATTTCATTTTTTTCAGATAAAGAGATCCGGTGTTTGGATTTCCGATTTTAACCCCACCATTGGAACTTTTACAATGATGATGTAAGAAATGATCAAGGAATGAGTTTTCATAAATCACTGGTGTCCATGTTTGTTTAAGAACTGTCAGTGTGGAAGATTTAGAAAGGAGTGAAGGGGAGAAAGACAGGGTAAGGAGTAAGGTACAATAAGTGATTTCTGCACTTGAAGAGATGTAAGATGATGTCTGAGAAATTAGCCAACAAGGGGGTGTCTCCTAACACATGTATTCACCCCTGTCCCGCACTGGGTGGATTAATTGAGCCTATTCATCACAATGACTGGATCAATTTACCCTTTGAGGACACCAGCCCCCTTTATACAAAATTAAGTGAATGAAATTCGCCAAACTCCTCCTCTTTGCTCTCTTCCCTCTCCCTCTCTCCCTTGCTGTCTTGTACTCTCTTTTCCCTTATCCGTCTCTTCACTCTCTGTCTTTTCTATATTCTTCTAAAAGCCTCGGGGGGAGTGAGCGCGAGGTATGTAAAAAAAGAAAGGCGCGCTCACTGCCAAAGAGTGATGAGAAATCCACTCCAAGCTAATGGAATACAAAGACAACGTCTCCCTAATTTTCAATCCAATTACCTTGTGATTAATGCTTTAAGGGGGGGTTGTTCTTCAATGCGGTCGTCACTCACTTCACCTGATTAAATAGCCAGTGCTTTGCCAAAACAATCAGAGGCAGATTTGGTGCTGCTGCAATTGTTACTCAAGAGGGGAACTACGGAGGAGAGAATCAGGCAGATTATAATTACATTGTTATGCAGATTACCGATATTGCCTGAGATGTGTAGGTGCATGTTGAACCAGCACCTCCACCTCACTCAAACTATTTTCATTCCCTGTGACTTGTCAGATAGGAAGCATTCATGAAAAACATTTGGGTACTAGCCTCTATATTATCAATGAGAAATACATTTTTTGCTAGTTGCTGCTCATGTTGAGCATGCATGAGTGAGCATTTTCAGAGATAACGATATACAAACACAACATAATGAACTTTTTTTTTCTGTGAAGCACCCTCAGTTTACATTCTCTCAAGGCTTAGTGCTGCAATTGACTTTGCACAGTTGAAACCAACTTGATTTGATTTGCGTAATAATGAAATCTGATGTTTTGCATGAGGAAGGGCAAATATGTTGACAAGCTTAACAGTGATGGGCTGCTACAAGTGTGTGACTGTGTATGTGTGAGTTTATCAGCGTGAAGGTTTGTGCACACATTCAGTATTTCCGTGTGTATTTCCTGGTATCACAGTGTACTTGCAAGTGTGTATTTCTTGTGTGCATGTGTGTTTGTTAGCATTGCATGACCTTGAGCTGTCTGAATTTGCCAGGTTTTCCCCACACACTAATCTTCAAGCTGTTTCAGTGCTATGTTGCCTCAAGCAGTGGAAGTAAATAGAATTGTTTTTGTTGATCCCAGCATTGAAACATTACATTGAAATAAATAAAAAACATCTCTCCATTGTTGAAGATCAATGATTCCCAACCTTTTTTTGTTTTGTTTGTTTTTTTGCTTGTGACCCCATAATTCAAAGTAACGTCTACTTGCGACCCCTTGCCACATGGAGCATGAATTCTGAAAGTTGTGAAAAGTTCAATCAAAGACTGATTTTCCCTCCTCAGATAGTTTAGTTTGAATCATTTTTGAGGCCTAAAGAGGTAAAACTTTAAACTTTAAAGATCAGAAAAATAATAATGCACATTTCCCCCTTATTTGACCCCTTGGATTCGCATCGACCACCAAGTTGGGAACCTCTGCTGAGGATAAGTCACAGAAGTTTTTATAAGAACGTTTTCTTTGGTAGAAAGTAGTTCCAATGAGAATGGTTCACAACATGATCTGTGGACACATGTTGTTGTAAGATGCAGTTTTTGATGCTGTGTGCACCTTGTGGCTAGATACCACTAGGGGTTAGTGAGAAAATATGGTTTTGTAATTTGGGTGAACTGACCCTTTAAGGACACTTAAGCCACACACACACACACACACACACACACACACACACACTGTTGGTGCCATATTGCTTGTAATAATGAGTAAACATGATTTCTCCCTGTTATAAACATCTTGGGGAAAAAAACAGACCACACCAGGCTGAAACATAGTTGAGACAAACTGTAGACCACCTGGCCCAGCTGTAGTGGAAAAGACAAAAGCACTGAGAATGAACAGCGAGACAACACCGCACTGCGATCAAGAGAAAACAGCCATAATGTAATGGGATGTTTACATGCCTTGGAGCTGCAGCGAAGTGTCATTATATGGAGCGAGCACTTAATTCTTGAACCAGGTCTAGGCAGAAAAAGTCACAAAGAATATAAGGCTTGATAAGGGCTTGTTGTGGCCTTAGGGCTGATTTTAACCAGTTCGAGGTTGTTGTTGCTGTATTGTGCTATTACTGTGTTTTTCCCATCAGTCGGCACCTATTAACATCTAATTTGTATTTTAAATTCAGTCGAAAAGAAAAAGGTCACTGTGCTTCAAAATCAAGGTGATTTTTTATTTGAAAAATGTGCACAGATGACACATATAACATACTATAATGTGTTTACATCATAAAGAATCATTTTGTGAACACTTAAAGTATACATTTCCTTCTATAAAATACTTTTTGTAAGGTATAAATCATGGCTTAAACTAATTTTGAAATAATGCATATTGTGCATGTGGAATCTCTTCCTTTCTCTGATTTCCTGGTGTAACAAACTTTATTTAAATAAAGAATCTACCACTTAAATAAATTATCCCGGCAAAGGCCCCTCCATGATATGACTTTGTGAAACCTTTCCGATGATTAGGCAACATAAAGCACCTGTCAGCATTTATCCACTCATCCATCACATTGCTGTTGGGTGGACTTTAATTCATGCAGTGTAGCCCATCGTGACTAAAACGCGCACAACTCCATGAATATTGCATTACTACAAGCTACAACTGGACCATGTACTGTACAGCCCAACACACGTGTCACAGGCATCATTTAGGGTTTCCGTTTTCAGCTATTTTCCCCCCTTTCTTCCTGTTTTATGTGTCATTGCATTGGCAAGTGAATAAAACATGCTCAGGCATTTGGTTGGAATCCACAAAAATGTTTATTGTCTTATGATGTAAGAATGACAAATATATGTCTGCAAGACATTAAATCTAAGTGCATCAATAGAAGAAATAAAATATACAGCAATATTGCTGTTTAATATTAAACCAAGGAGTTGTATTTCATAAAAATCAGCTGGTGCACAAAGACAGATCTTTACTGTCCAGTGGCAAGGCAGGCTGGCTGTTACATGAAGGTACCTCTTGGCTGCATTGCAGATATAAAATTCATATTCTGTGGCCGAAGCTTGATCTTCCTCCTTCTCGCTGCAACAGGGCCTGAACAGAATGTAATCATGGGAGAAACGGGGGATCAGTCTTCTGCTCTACCTGCCACTACATATCTCTCTACTCCTAACTCTCTCTGCAACAATTAAAGAAATGTATCTGATGTTCGATATTACTGGGGTAGCCCTAAAGTGCCCCCAAAAGTAGGTAAATGTCAGACAATTTAAGGGCCAGAATTACATTTTCCTTTGAAGGCAGAACACTACAGTACCACTGTTGCCGTGGTGACAGTTTTAGGATCATGAATCTTATGGCTCTAGAGCAACTGTCAAACATCTGTTCATAAGAACAGACATAAGAAACACACCTAGTGAGCCTAGAGAATGTTAATTTTTAGCCATCACACAGTATAAACTTATGTTGTAAAATCTGTCTGGAAGTGCTGTGTGAATTATATTGTTTTTTTTCAGATATACAAAGCCCAAGCGGGGAGTATTACTGTCAGAAGAAGTAAATGCCTTCCACCTTGTTGTTCTGCTGAAATATCACCGTCACTCGAGGTTGTTTCTGTCCTAGAGAGCACTCAGCAGTTGCTCAAATAGGCACTTTTGGGCTTTTCAGCGTGAGGGCTAAAATGAGCTGAAGCCAGTTCTTCAATGGGGGACGATTAAAAAAAGAGTAACTAGGCTAAGAGTTCTTCCTCTAATATGTCTATTTCTGTATGCCTCGTGCATGTATGTTTCTCAGGATGTACAACAGAATGTGGCAAGTGAGAGTAAAAACAAAGAAATTAAAGAAAAAGATGACTGACTGTGTGAGTAAGTGGCTGAGCGATCAACCGAGCAATTGAATGAGTAATTCAACGAGAGTGTGAGCTGGGGGACTGATCAGCCGACTGACTGACAGTGAGACAGCTGACTGATTGTCTGAGTGACTGATGTCCAGGTGAAGCTTTACTGGTTCTTAGCATACTAATCATGACATTGCAGGCAGGGAGGGAGAGTGAAAGTAAGAATGGACGAGGGAGAGAGAGAGAGAGCGAGAGAGAGAGAGAGAGAGAGAACGAGAGAGAGAAATAGAAACATAGATGGAATAGCAGCAGGTGAGCAGAGGGAGCTGCGTGAGGCTTCGCTGGAGTGTAGTTCCAGGTTGCTCTAGATAAGACTCAAACAGGAAATTGCAATATGGAGGCACAGTGTCTCAAGTGGAATACTAAGAGACTCTCTCTGTGTCTCTCTCTCCCTCTGTAAGTCTTCAGTAGAGGACAGTATGCCATTGAAATCCTTAATGCATTTGCTTTATGATTATTACCATGGCACTAAACTTTATAATAGCCATATGAAACCGTGTAATTGTTCTAATTATGAAGCTGTACTTTCTCTTTATCTACTACAGAACACTGCACATAGTCAGCAGGATGTATTTCAATAGGAAAACACTGGAACATCATAGAGAAGAACATTTCACAACTATTTGTAGATACCTACAACAACACATTATTGAGTTTAAATTCAAGATTGCTTAATAAACCAATTAATTAGACAGAGGGTGTTACGATGACTTTACTTCTTATGCTTTGCTTTCTTTCTACTTCTATAATGTTTGTGAGACTTGAAAGGACACGTTTTAATTCTAGCAGATCTGCAGAGCAGCCAGCAGGGGGGAGTGCTGATCTCTGCTAAATGTGACAGAAAAAAGGCACACACACGCACACATGCACGCTCACACAAAATCATGTATTTGTTCCGTAGCTCATTTTGAGAAAGACTACTTACAACCATATGATACAGTGTAAGCCTTGAACTTAATGTTTTATATTTCTTGGCGTGCTCTACTACCCACAGGAGAGGGTTTACTATTCTGAACTGTGACCATCAAACTACACTTAAATCAAAGAGAAGGTGCCAGCATGTTCCTGACGTACTGCTGACTGACCATCTTTTCAAACAGGCAAAATTTAGATGTGCCATATCCATTCAGAATCACAATTAGTTTTTTGCCAAGCACAATGTCAGGGGGAGGGATGTATGGACTAAGGGACCATAAGTAAATGTACCATTGGTTATATGATACTCCAAACTTACTTCTCTCCTCACCCCGCCATATACTTCCTAAAGATACAATTTTCTAAGATTCTAACAAAACACCACTACCACAAAGTCAAGGCCAGAGGTGGCTGGTGATTATTTACCTGGGTGGGGCTGCAGGCACTGAGGGCCTCTGCTTACACACTTGAAATGTTGTTGTCTAGCTTAGGGCACTAAGCTTGCACTCCAACTATGGAAGTTACATTTGCTCAGTGATTGAATCAGAAAAGCAAACACACTCCGTACAACAGCTCAGCTTGGCTAAGTAATTAATCTGTCTCTTTTCTCACCAGGCAGAAAGATCATCTAGAAAACAACACATACCTAGTTTATTTAAATGTAAACATTTAAATTCAAAATACTTTCTTGGCTTGACTTGTTGTATACTTTTATGCTTAATGCTTAAAAGCCTATTGGTTCTGTGATAGTACAGCGATGCAAACATGCAATAGTGCATATCAAAAATGGACTTGACTCTTGTGGCTGGTGGGGCGCTGCACGTGCCCCCTCTCTTGAACAGTCAAGGCAAAGCTAATGTCTCCTCTTGCTTCAAGACTCTTATATTGACCTTTCCTGCTTGGGATTAGACCACTCAGCTTCAAACTGGTCATTGAGGGCTAGAGCTTGAGCTCACAGGTGGAAAACTGATTGCACTTGGAGAGGGAACAGCAACAGAGAGAAGAGAGAACAACACACGAGAAAGCACTGCTCTTTGGCTGGCCACACAGTTGTTGTTATAATTTATGTGACTTGACTGACTGTGAGGTGGACAATACAGGTAATTAATAAAAAACAAACAAAAAAAACAAACTGTCCATTGAAATGCTGCTACAACAGTTCTCGCACTTTCTTGGAAGGCTTTCCCCAAGATTCTGGTGAATCTGGCTGCAGGCACCTGCTCCCATTCAGTCACAAGAGCAATAGTGAGTTTGGGATAAGGCCTGGCTCACAGTGGGTGTAACAACTCATCCCAAAGGTGTTGGATTGGATTGAGGTCAGAGCTCTGTGCAGGCCTGTCAAGTTCTTCCACACCAAACTGGGAAAACCATTTCTTTATGAACTTCGCTTTGTGTTTTGGGGTATTGTAATGTTGAAACAAGAAAGAGCCTTCCCCAAACTGTTGCCACAATATTGGAAGTACTACTGGTAAACTATTTTTTTCAGTTAGCCTTTGATGCTGTCTAATTAAGATTTCCTTTATTTGCTATTAAGGGGTCCAGCCCAAACCATTAAAAAACAGTCCCGGACCATTGTTCCTCCTTCACCACACTTTATAGTTGGTACTATGCATTTGGACACGTAACATTCTCCTGGCATCCCGCCAAACCCAGACTCATACATTAGACTGCCAGATAGTGAAGCATGAATCATGCCTTTAGACAACATGAAAGTCAGTGAGCCCATTCCACTGCAAAGGCTTATCAATGGAGATTACATGGCCGTATGCTTGATTTTATGCACCTGTTAACAATGGCTCCGGCTGAGGTTGCCAAACTCGCAATTAGAAGGGGTGTCCACGTACTGTTTCTCTACAGAGATAAAGAATAAAGCCCTTTAACTGATAACTGATAACATCACAAAAAGTGATCCTTATTTCTGGAATAACTTTTCACCTCGCAACTCAGAACTGGTATGAGGGTTATTAAGTGTTAATAGGGCATGAAATGCCAAAAACAAACTGATGATTTCAGCGTTGCAAGGCTTGAAGCTTGTCATCACCACGGTATAATGTAGGCACAAGAATTAACAAGTCTGACAGACAAGGGATGATAGATAGATAGATAGATAGATAGATAGATAGATAGATAGATAGATAGATAGATAGATAGATGAACTATACAAATCACATGTACTGATATGCATATCAGCACCTAGTCTACATTTAACAAACAATAGCAACTCTTGGCTCTCCTCCCATATAAAGTGCATAAATCAAGAAAGAGATGAACATACTGTATCATAAACAGCGTCGCACATTATGCTCGTTATGACATTGTTACAATTATGGCATTGTTTTATAGTGGCTCATGAAAACACTGGCATAATAAACACACTGCATATGAGCTGGAATAAAGATAAATAGACTTTCTGTCAAAACTTCATAAAACGACACTTCACCTAGCACGCCTACTGGCAGTTGCATTAACTTTAACTCCACAGAGGCAGGGAAGGTTTCTTAATTATCACCTGAGCTGATTGAACCATAAACTGTATAATACGGTGGCAGAGACACTTTTTGGCTCACTGTGGGCATATGAACTGTTCACTTTATTCTTCATCATGGTGTAACTCACCGTGGGGTGGATGGGGAGTACTATCCATCTATCTCCAAGGACCCCAGATCCATCATAGTGACAAAGCTGAGGCAGCAGCATCAAGCATGACACTGTCATATTGTAACTGACAGCACATCCTAAGGTAAACACATTTCCAGACCATACGTTGCTCTTCTAGTTCTTGGGAATTTGGGGGACACATAAAAGAGTCATCACAACTTTTCTCATATAAATGAGAAATTATGCACTTATAATACACAAGCAGAGAATGATATGAAATGCATGAAAATGCAACACATTGTCAAATGTGGAATTTATAATTTTCATATGTCGGCTTGTTTCGTTATGTGAGGTTTGAAGGCAGTCTTCTGCTGCTCAGTTCGGGGCCAACATGCAGGTTAGCTGATGGCACAGAGCTTTTGCGATGCCTTGGAGCTCTCACTAAGCTGCAAACAGCTAAGTCTTTAGATAACCATTTATTTTGAAAGCATTTGCAGCTGAGCTTGTGCCTGGAAGCCTATTTTCAGTGTATAGACACTCATAACATAATTCTTCACATACAATACCTCTTCTTGAGTCACGTGACACACAAACTATCTGTAGCAAGGTTCACCAAGTATGTACTTTCTTAGGACACTGAGGTCATTTGGAGCAAACACAAAGATCCTGTAATTCATTTTCCAATCTATAATACAGAGTGCTATGCAGTATGGAATCAGTGCGTGGTACAGTTGTCTCTCTGTTCAGCTTAAAGCTAAACTGGCTGGACTGCTACGTATCTGCTCAAAGATTGTGGGTCAAACAATTGAGTCAAGTTTGCGTATACTAAAAAAAATGTTGTCTCTGGCTGGTAATATTACAGCAGTCCCCTTAGGCTAGACTGGAAAGACTGTAGAACTCTTTTGTTCCTCAGTCTGTCCAGCTGTTAAGAGTTTTGGCTGTAAGTAAGCCTCAGTGTACCTGTGTAGACTTAGCTCTGAGTGTAAAAGTGTGCGACTGAATTGATTGCACTGCAGCTACTTATTCGTAATGCCTGATTTAATATATGTTTGTAATATTCTGTTGTTTGGTTAAATGTTGTGTGTT
>NTHP01000003.1:2760905-2779989 GCA_003416845.1 Oplegnathus fasciatus | reverse complement strand
TCACACACACACACACACACACACACACACACACACACACACACAAACCCTTTACCTCCCTTGTGCCGCCATCATGAGCAACATTTTTCCCATTCCCCTTCCATTAGCAACTGAAGGTCATCTCAATGGGGCCACTGGCAGACCAATGGAATTGCAATTTAACACAAAGACAATTAGACATTGATAGGACAACCCACCCCCACCTGTGTCATATTCACACACACACACACACACACACACACAGCTATCATTCTATTCCTCTCACATATTCCCTGCCTTGATCGCCATCATTCTCCCACTCTCAGTCATTCCATCTGCCATCAGCCATTCTCTCACTCAGTCACTCCATCTGTCCTTTTCTCAGTCTCATTGACCCTTTCAGTCATTAGCTTCTTACTCACAGTTGCCCAAATGTGGAGAATGCCAGTGCTTGCTGCTACATAAAATTGCTTGTTTGCAGCTGGAGAATAGGCATGCAAACTGTGGGCAGTTTTCATTTAAATGTACAAATTGTAACATCGACAAAAAACTTATTTTTCTTTTTTATTTGACAATGCTATGCTATGTTATGTTAAGATTTGGTTAGGTTTAGGCACAACATGACTTAGTTAGGTTTAGGAAAACATTGTGGTTTGGGTTAAAATGGCTTTGTTAAGGTTAGGATTTGTCACCCTGCATACAATACTAACCACGTGGTAAAGGTTATTGAACGATCGTGGTCATGGTTTTTAAAAGACACGAGGCGCGATGCTGTAATTTGTCTTGGGAGGACAGTCCCATGTGTGGTTATGTTTAGGCAACAAAAGCACTTTGATTAAGGAGAAATATTGTCGTTTCAAGATCTTTCCCTCACCTTAACCAAGTGGCTAAACAAACATAAAGATGCTGCTCATGATTCAGTTTCTATACGAGTGGGTATTGTATCGCAAGAGCGGATACTGTAGGAAGAACATGTCAGTGATTGTTTTGCAGATAAGCTCTGCATGGACATTTTGCAACTTGGCAGATACATTCATTCAAAATGTTTCATCATTATGTTGACAAAAAAACATAATTCGGGTGGCATTATATTTCTCAAACAAAAAAAAAAACTTGCAAATTAGTAGAATACAATTGTAATTTTTAGGATACAATGTTGCTAAAAGTGAACACAAGAAACTTGAATTGAATTTGATGGAGAGTGAATGTAAAGAAATGAAGACTGGTGTCACATGAGACCTTTTAGGGGAGCTGGTCAAAAGCATAGCAGCAGCATTTTGGTCCGCTTGTAAATGTTCTAGGGATGTCTTGCTAAAACAAGTGAAAAGGGAGTACCACTGGTAGACAGGATGAAATAAGAGTGTGAACAGTCATTTCCATCTCAGCTTAAGATGCAACAGGCCTAAGTTAAGCGATGTCCCTCAGCTAGAGAAAAAAAAACAAGAAGGAATCAGACACTTCAAATCCTGGCCAAGAGTCAGTACATGGTCTGCAGGGAGGAATAGTACAAGCAGGAACAGCCACAGTGAGCTCTCAGATCAAAAACCTTATCTACCATGATCCCTGTTTGGCCTTCTCTCTCCCCAGTGCCCTGCCTATCCAAAACCATGGAAGTTCCCCGTTTTGTTTTTTGTCCCTGCCACAAAAAGTGTCAGTGCATGCCAGTCTCGTTACCACAATCGAGTGTGACCTTATAAAAATCATACACAATCTTGGCAGCATCAGCTCTTGCAGATGCTTGCCCTTCTGGCGAGCATAAAACCAAAACCATTTGCGTTTGTCTAGCATGCTCACAAAAACAATAAAAAGAAATTAAAAATCTAAATTTTAAAATCCCTTTCATACATGCAAACAATAACCATCAAGTATTTTTGCCTTAAAAGGAGATAATTCAGACAGTGACAGACTTTATTCTTACCCAACACTGTTGTTAATTCAGGCCTTATTAACCTTAAACACTTTACTGTACCATTTTTGAGTGAACCTTGTTTGATATGAGATTGTTCAGTACTTATTCTAATGTTGAATAGCAAACAGCAGAGAGCGAAGCTGAGATATGTGCATAGATTAAAGCTTCCGTCTTCCATCTAGCCAGTAGGATAAACCTCCACAGGGCATCACTCATCTCGGAAAGTCAAAGTAGCGCGCAATCTAGTGTTTTCCGGTAACTCATACAACACTCAGACACGACTGCCTTAATTTGGAAAGCTGTCGTGCAGAGTCAAGGGAGGTAGGGAAGAACAGGGCACTTAGACTTTGTGTGTGTTTGCGCATGTGTGTGTATGTGTGTGTGCCTGCCTGTTCACATGCTTGCACTTAACACAGCCTCAGCTGATGAATAGTTTAGCAGAGTTTCATTCCATCTCATTTAAAGGCGTTACATGTCTCCCCTGGTTCCGGGTTCCTTCTAATCTCATCACAGCTGTCAAGAAAAAAAAAACCTTCCATGAGCATCAGTGAGGAAACACAGCAGACTGTGATAAAGTTGCTGTCGTAGCCTTTTATTGGATAAAAAGTCTGATAGAGTTTGGTCAGGCTAAATTATCTGTGCCTGTGTATGTGTAGGTGTGTATGTGTGTGTGTGTGTGAGAGAGAGAGAGAGATTGAGTTTTAGCTCTGTATGAGAATTTGCATAGACTAGACTTTTACATCATAGATTGTTAGGAATGATAAAAAGAATTGACAGGGGACAGTTCCACCGTCATCAGATTGGTATCACCTTCTCCTTCTCACCATTTAGAAAAGGCCCAGATTCATGTGACTTTTAAATTGATTTCATTGGTGGACCTTTTTTAGTGTCACGTGTAAATACATAGTGAAGCCATGCTGACACTTGAAATGGCCTGCAAAAAGGTCTACTGGATATTACAGTGTTCTCACACAAGGCAATCGATCCTTCCTGGTTTGGTGTACTTTCCTGTAGAGTGGGTTTTGTGTGTTGGTTGTGTGCAGGGCTGTGGTGAATTTAAGAATCAGGGGTGAATTTAAGAATCCCTTTATTTAACAACTCAAAGGCATTACCATTAAGCACACACACACACATCCATAATTCGCAAAAGTTAAAAAACAAATATCAAACACAAATGCAAAAAAAGAGAGAAACATCCATTAACCGTCGTTACACAAAACTATATTTCACACTGTATGAAACACTCCTCAAAAAGCACGCTGCCTGCAGGAGCTGTGTCATCCACAAACACCTTGATCTCTCTTTCTGGTTGTCCAAATGGCCAACTTAGCCAACATAGATAGGAAATATACCAGCACATGCACATGCCTCCAAAAGTGCAAAGAAGCTCTACCTAAAACAGAGCAAAATTATATGTGCTCAAGTCTCATCTTGTGAACAAAAAGTACATCCACCCCATGACTTGTCTATTTGCAGCTATTACTCCATGTTCCAGCCTACACTGGAAATCATCTGTATGTTTTTCAATGGGCAGCTTGTACAGACCCTACATTGAATTGTTCTTCAACCACTTAATGCTCTTCTCACAGGATTTATTCTCAAACGCTCCCACCCTTGCTGAACCATGACCCTGCTCCCTTTTAAACTAGCAGCATGCAAGCAAGTTTTTCCTTCCCCCCCAATGATGGGATGGACAAGATGCCTCTTCAGTCCACTAAGCCCAGTTGTGTCCTGTGGTTGCACAGCATGCAAATGTTGACGCACAGCATGCAACATACAGCGATCAAAGTAAATCCCAAATCACACATGTGAACCTGCTGAACCACGAGTATGTGGTGCCTTAAAAACAAAAGAGAAAAAAACAAAACAACATATTGAGTTTGTCAGAAAAAGAAAATGCATTCCACTGCTAACTTATACAGTCCCCTTTGCATTACACCTGTTTTCATGGGAAACCACTTATGGTGACTTGGACTTCAATAAAAAGTTAAGTGTATTTGTGGGTTCATGCCAGCAACTTGTCTCTTAGCTTCTCCTCGCAGTGTTCAGCCAACATCTCTAAAGATTCTTAAATATTTAAAAGAATTCAAAGATTAAAGCAAAATCCCAGGCAATAAAGACACTCCTAGAAAAGGACAGTGCCAAGGCTGGTCATATTCCAAGAAACATAAACGGCTGCATGGATCACACTAACTGCACAATTATCATTTGTTATGAGGAATAGTGTCCCACTAAACATTGCCTAAATAACATTATGATTACATATCATGACGAGCCACTCTCTCCAGGCTTTATACAGCAGATAGGGACTGAACCAACATGCTTTCTCTTTTACTGCAAGTAATCAACTAATCATTTATCTCAATTATTTCAAACCAAATTCATGAAAGGTGCCGATGAGTTTCTGCATGTATGTGATTAGTGAGAGTTGTGTGATCTTTACAATGCAGGGCTTGTGTGAATTGCAGTGAGACTGTATTGTATATTTTTTTGGTGTTGTTGACTGACCTTTCATGAATAAATCAGTCAGTCAAACAATCAGTCAATCCAAATGAATAGGCAACTACGTATGCAGTAAATTCGTAGAGAAAGAGACCACACTGTACTTGTAGGTGGTTTATTGTTAGAGCCAGGGTCAGGGCAGCAGCTTCCTCTGATATATCTGCTAGCATAGCCCATGACCATTTATTTAAGTGGCAGCAGTATTCTCCATTTATCTCTTTGTGTCCATGCCTTGCATTTTTAATGGCAATTCTGTTTGTATGGTCGTGCTCCTACTGTACCTGTATCTTTCAAAGTCGCCTGAAACTGCTAAAATGACCATTGTTATTTGACCCAAGCTTTGTCAGTTTTTCTTACTTTACATAAAGATGACCTACAGTAATGGTATCCTATACAATTTGGTATAGTGTCCTACTGTATTTTCTATAACAAAAAGAGGATTTTTTTTCCCTGTTAAAGGTTTTTTTTGGAGAGTTTTCCTTAGCCGAACTGAGCACCTAAGAACAGAGAGTGTTATATGCTGTACGGATACAAATTGTGATTTGTGATATTGGGCTATATAAATAAAATTGACTTGACTTGACTTGGTATCAGTGAGGATCTGTTGTGGCAGAGAGGGTGGGATTTACACAGCGTCTCTTCAATCACCATTACCAAAACACTGATCTTCATTTTCAGCCATCAGCAGCATTTTAGAGGTGTGTTTCAACTGAAGCACAACTCTAAATGTTATTGAAATAAATACAAAGTGACCATTTTTAAACCTGATGCAATTCTCAGGGCATCACTCAGTGATGTGTCATATCATTAATTGAAAATGCTCACTAGTGTTTATTTTGTGGCTCCACATTTCACTCACTCACCACTCTGTTCTGTGTTTTAATGGAGCGCAACGAAGCAATTTTGACAGCTGACATTTATGTAGCAAACAAACAAGGATCTGAGCTATCTGGTTTTATACACCCATCAAATAATACCTGGATTGGCCACAAATCTGATCCTGTGGTTTGGCTTAGGACATAATACTTTCACTTTAATTTTACGGTGTAGCTCATTACATAGTTTTAGTACATCGTTTGTGAACTGCTAGTGTAAGAGGAGTTGTAGAGGCACCTGCACACATGGCATGGTATGTTTATATGCACACGAGTTTTATCCTGACTGTGTTGCTATGCATTATATGATGTTTACAGGGAGCATAAATAACCTGGTTGTTAAGTTTAATCTAGATGTGTGTCTAAAAATGGCCCTACCAAGTGATTTCCACAACAGAGTGCTTGTTAAAGCTGCAGTTAGTCATAGTGATTGGATCTCTATTGTCCAGTAAACCAGCTGTTTTCAACACAGAAGTTTGAATCTATTTGGGAATGTCATATAATCTATCCAAAAGCATCTATCGCACATTTCTCAGTAGAAACAAGAACAAACACTGTTCATTTTTCACTTGATAAAAGGCAACTCCTGACCTTGCTAATTTCAAGACTTTAAGTAGGTTTTAAAAGTGGTACTGTAGGCACAGAACATTTCAGAAACTGATGGCGAGAGACATACCCAGCATCCACAATGCAAGTGATGCATATTTATGTATGCATGAAAGGTTATTTTATGACATCCTCTTGTCATTCTGTGACTCTTAATTTTTCTTCATTTTTCATTTTTATGTTCCTCATCTGCATAGCACCATTATTTCTTATGGACACTAAATAATGAGCTAATTTAATTTATACAAGTTATTTCATCCTCTAAAGCTCCTCATATTTGTTCTCATAATACAAGGAAGTTGGTAAATTTAGATCTCTACACAGAATACCATCAGAAAGCAGTTAACATAAATGTGTTACACATGGTGGACAATGTATTTTCTGTCTGACCAAATGGAGAAACAACTAAGAAAAAATTAGGTTTAAGGGCAGAAATCTCCAGGTGCCGATATGGTGCGTAGAATCACAAAGTGATTAAAGAGGGTTTTAACTCTGAAACTTGAGATTTAGAAACTATTTCAGATTTGTTTTGAGATCAGCAAGCTGAGTGAAAATCACTGCTTGACAAAAAAGCCAACCTCTCCCTAAGAGGCTAGAGATTACTCCTCTGTTGCGCATAAGGGATAAACACTTTGGAGAAACTTAAATGTCAACTTGGAATGATCCAGTTTCAGTTTAACCACTTCAGTGTGAATGTTATGACATGCAAAGCTGAACAAATCCCTAGACTTTGCATTGGAAACAGAACACGGGAATAAAAATAAATAATAATTCAATGAAAATTACCTTAATTAATAAGATGAATGTAGAGAAATGTGTCCTTGTGACACTGGAACTGAGGCATGCTGAATGCATACCAATTACAATGACCATGCTAATTGAGACGAGATAAATATGCGCTTTATTAAGGGTAAATATGAGTAAGGCAGTACAAAGAAAACACTGACTATTCGACATGACTGTCGATCAATCATCAGTATTACATTAAATGTATTTTTTTTTTACATTACACATTACATTACATTTATTTACTTTTTTATTGTCAAAACATTGGTCTGTTTGCACTATTAAAAGCTGCAAATCAATCATTGTGCTCCAGTCCTTCTTCCTCTCCGCTTGCTGTCCATGATCTGAGAAGCACCTGATTTAGCTGATAATGGCTGGACAATGCGCAGGGAACACCTTTGCACCGAAACACTAACCACTTATCATACTGCATGCCACTGTTTTAACATGAAAGTCGTGTCAGTGGTCTTTAATTTACACAGAAAACACTTCTGAATTAGTGTCAGCTCCTCTAGGCTTATGCATTGCCTTGGGCACCAAAAACAAATAAATCCAGAAACAGCTACGTATGTGCTACAGTAGCTAAACATTAGCTATGCACACCATATAATCCAACCTGAAATGTGCAATTTGCAACTTTGCCCTGAAGTGCTATGTGATCCAAATGCTCATGAGAAATGCCAGTCGTACTCACATAGCTGAATAAAATTCCTCTCTGGCACAAGGCGATTGATTATGGAAGCGTGAATACAGTGTGAAAGATGACAAAAACTATTTTGCTTATGCCATGCAGGGCAACAACAGACCATGAATATTAAATACGTGCATTGCAATGTACTCTCACATGGTTAGGGGAGGGTGAAGAGCAAGAAAATAACAGAATGATGACAAAGGGAGAGAAGGAAGTCAGGAAAAGAAATACAAAAGGAAACACTGAAAATATACAGTATGTATTATTCTATGGGGAAACCCTTTAAGCAACAACAACATAAGCATGTCCCCTGAAGCCCAGGTCACTGAAACACGTCACACCTTGGCTTCTAAACTCAGAATTTCAATAACAAAATTAGGAACAAAACATTTTTTTCAGAGATCTCTGCATGGCCTGCAAAACAGCCTCTGGCTTGTCATCTACCCCCTCTTAGAGGCTATTTGAAGAATAATTACTCCCCGAGAACACTCCAAGGTTCTGATGCTGAATGAGATCCCTGAAGCTGTAAACAGGTCAAAATGACTTTTGCCTTTCTCACGGGACCCACCCCAAAATTACTTTCTTAGCTTTTTATTAGCGTCAACGTCCCTGTTGTAAAGGCGTTACAGATTGAGTTTCTTTTAACCACCCTGGCTAGCATTAATGTGTTTTCAAGGATTGTCATGCCTCTGTCAAACACTGTAGAGACCACTCTCAATTCCCAAACACATGCCCACATGTTGTTTAATTCCACTTGCTCAATCATGCTTGGTAAACCTTTTTTTCTTAAAGGTACAATCTGTAGTCCAAAAAGAAACAAACAAAAATAAATAAAAGGTACCACAAAAATTCAATTATCAATCCCAATTTAAAAGAAGTTATTTACGTTTTCTTTTTGTCTTTGGACATATTGGAGGAAAATAGGTGCCTGTATTCTATTATGATCAGTTTAATTTGTTAACCTACAAGTCCAACTCTTTGAAGACATACAGTAGGTGTATATTCCTGCAATTTATATGATCAAATTACATTACATCTTGGGTTTTTAACAGAGGATTTGAAAATCAATATTTAACAAACACAAGCCGATGTGCATTACCTGCTCACTGTGGAAGGAGAGAGTACCAAAATAAATATGTTGCTGATAAAGAAAGTTGAACATCTAGAAATTGGAAGAGACCCTGATATTTATCCAGAAATAAAACAGTGACCAGTGAATAATGGGTCTTATATTCAGCAGGTGGAGTAGTGAATGTTCCTCTCTTTCTGTTGGGTGGGTTAGTAACATATTTTGCTAACACATTAGCCATTTGAACTTGATTGATATTGTGTAGTATCAAAGATTTTTTGGAAGATTTTGGTTTAGGGATTTAACCCCTCCTTGCCTTTTTTTCATAAGGCCCATTAGGATGGAAGAGAGAATGTGTCTTAAGGAAAACTTCCAGCTACAGTTTAAATGAAACACAACACAGTAGTAGCCCCAAGAAGTTAATGTGTGTTTCTAAGATAAAATATTCCTTCTCTAATGCTGCGTCATCCATCTCATCCATCTCATTATCTTTCAAGATTATGCTTTTATAAATTTAAGCTTGCTCCTTCTCCATGCTGAGTGATTCGATAAGCCCCCTGAATTTGCACCCAAAATGCTGTCAAAGCTCTCATTAATTATTTCCACTGCAGCCTCAACAGCTCTTGAAAAGGGGAAAAAAAGTGCAGAGAAAACAAGGAATTACAGCAACATGCTGATTCATGCTGATTCATACTTTACAGATTACAGACATGGCAGGTTTGCACAGAAGACGGACCTCACAGAAAAAAAAATCTTTTTACCCTGGGGACCTCCCCGGGGTAAAATGAGTCTTGAAACCAAATAAGCCACGGTGTAATTTAAGAGAAGTATCTTGCAGGACAAATGTATGCATCAATGTAAAGACATATATATGTGGATTTAAACCCAACCCCCAATGCTACATTTTATTGTTAAATAAAGTTGGAAAGGGGCTTGGCAAGAGTAGATCTTAAAATAAACCAATGCTATAATGTAGGAGTATGTCGTTCTTCTAACCCAGAGGTATGCCCACAATGTAAGAGGCTTGACCTCGGAATGATATATGGATATGTTCATAATAACACAGGGCTATAAATAAGTACATGTATGTTCAGCTCCTACAGCACAGTCTGATTGGGAGATTGAATGCACAGGGGAGCTGCTGCAGATGCTATGTATGTTAATTAGCCATGGTGATTGTCTCCTACATTGGCACACACATATGTAAAACCCCTACATACACCGACGCATGCGTGTGAAATCTATAAACAAATGTGCAAACACACACACACGCACAAAAGCACACTCCTACACAGGAACACCCTCCTACATAGGTTAACTAATTCAGGCTTGTGATGAGAAGAGGCAGAAAACAGTGCTGAGCTAAAACAGATAGGCCCAGTTAAAAGAAAGTCAAAAACGCAGACAATGAGAGATAACATTGATTGGCATCTTTGTTGTCAATAACTCTGTAATCTTTCATAATCAACATTATACACAATGAAAGCCAATACGGCAACAAAACGTCTGAGACAACCTGTTATTACTGGAGACAAGCATGGCATACAATTATAACCGTCAAATCATTAAAATCACTTTCCCCACGTTTCTGTTTTTGTGGAAGAGTATAGGAAAACAAAATTCTGTTGTGATTGCCTTGGAGCCCAGGCTAATGACTCATTTTCAACAAATTGCTGGCTTTGTTGAGTTGTCTTGGTGTTCAGTGATGAGTATTTTCTATTCTCTTTCTTGGTGACATTTATTCAAGCACACAGTGGTTTTGACTATCTTGACTTGAAGCCGAGTATTCCACGTGTATGTGCACGTGCCTGCCAAAACACAAGTTCACTCGGCATAAATAAATGTGTCAGTAAGTGGGCGAGCTTCAACCGGTTCTAAGTTGGAACAGGTGCACCAGCTGGCACTGCTGGAGAGACCCAAGTCCCCTCTCTATCTCCAGCTGGTGCTCCAAACACACCCACCCATGCCACAAACAAATACCCTCAGCTTGCATCTTCATCACTTCCCTCTTCCTGACATTCCTTAAAAACTTTTCTCTCATCTCTAACCTCTTCAGAAATCCCTGGGTCCTTCATATGCTTGCTACTTCCCCCTGTCCATATTTCATCTCCATTGCTTTCCTCTTCACAGGAGCAGACTTTACAGTGAAGCTTCTAGCTCTACTCCAAGGACGTTGAATCACTGGTGTTCAATTCTTGAGGTAAGTGGTGTTCTACACAGCATGAAACACTGAAGCGGAGTCAAGGTCTGATCACATCAGAAAGTGGCACATCAAAAGTAATCCTCGCATGTTTGAGAAATATGTGGTGCTAGAAGATTGACTACTTGCAGGGCTAGTTGGTAAGCTACTGCAGCTGGTTAGCTAACCTCTAACACGCTAGCAAGCTAGGAACATGCTAGCACTAGTCAGTCACAAAGCTCTTCAAGCTTCTGGGCCATTAACTCCCCATAACTCCCATTTTGTTCCAGGACATTTCATTCAATAAACAACAGTTCAACAGTTATTGAAGGTGGATGAAACTTTCTGAGCTAACTAGCTTGCTAACTATCAGTTCTGACAATAAGCATACAGTTTATTCAAAAGACGTACAGTATTTGTACCATCAAATTGTCTGCCAACCATTCCTCTTAGGAAAACAACACAAATTTGTCAGTCAAAATTCACTAAACTTGAAGATGACGTGAAAAAATAAAAAAGATTTACTTCCACAGATCTACTTCAGCCCCACGGGCGAGTCCATTAATCACCATTGCATTCCATTCCATTGGCATTAATTGATTTCACCACGAAATATGGCAGTTTGAAATGCTAGTGTGGCCTTCATCCAGAGGACATTCCAAAAAAAGAAAAACAAGAGGCAAAGTAAAGCAATTACACATTAATTAACTTAAATTGAACTCCAAAAGATAACTTGATAAAGTTAGAAATACCTCAAAATGTACTTAAAGATATAGCCTAATCTCTTTTTTCATTTAAATAAATGTCTGTTTAGTCACTATCTATTGCCAAATGATGCAACACAATGAGCCTATGGCCCATTGATAAAAGCCCTTGCATTTGCAGTATTACCAATCGGGTGTTGGGAGTGACTTTCCCCACGTGCGGCGCAGAGTTAAGCTTTTAACAAGGCAAAAGACTTGCTCTTCAACTCACCTGTGTGTGAAGCGGTGTACTGTTGTTTCCGGTGTCTGCTGGCATTGTGAGTAAACAGTTATTATGGCCAAAAACACAAAGAAAACGATGAAAGTGTAACTGAAACTTAAATGAGGTCCAAAACTACACCTGCAATTACCGATTATTGCCATAGGTGTCGTGAAAGACAACGTAATGAATCTTTGAGATTACAACTGTAAGTACAGTACTTGAGCATGCACTTAGTTACATTCCATGTGTTTCAGTGAGCAGTTCTTGTCAGGAAAATAGAGGAAAAAAACAAATGGAACCTGGGAGGTATTAAAGAGGTAGTATTTAGCTTCAGTACATTCACTTTTACTTTTACCTGTAACAGAGTACTTTTACATTTTACTTAAAGCATATTTTATACTTTTAGGTTGCACAAAGCAAGTTTTCTTCATAAGTATGACGCTCAAGGCTTAATTTCTCCTTAGCTGAGGGACTTAGCTACTTAGGGGTGTTGCACAGAATCCCTGAAAAGGTTAAACGTTAAGGCATTTACTGCTTTGAAAGAGATTTTACAGCGATAAAATTCTACAGTTTCTATGGAAACAGTTTGTTTACTTGCACTCGCCTCACCTGTCTCACAAAGTTGGCCTACAGATAGTAAAAAAATGGCAGCAGAAAAGAAGACAAGTAAACCAAAATGGTCAAAGGAGGAAAAGATTATACAATAAAAGGAGGAATACAATAAAAGAAAGCACATACTAAAATGTAAACTTACATGGGCCATTGTGCTGCAACGTTGTTTGTTTTATTTTCATGATTGCAAACTAACCGGACATTGATTGAATGTAGATTTTTTTCTGTTAACAAATTGATCTTCATATTGTACGGGCGCTTGAATTCTGATGTGGGTCCCGTCTATCACCCCGCATGCTTTTGGGGAGCCGGCAACATTAAAGAAGTGCGCCGCTATGTCATCCTTCTCTTGTTTTGACTCGAAGGTTCAGCAGAAGGGTAAGGGCATTTGAAACTCGGTGAATGACACGGCACATCGTTGACATGTGGACATGAAATACCTCGCCTATTACTGACTGGAAAGATCCCATAGCATAAAACCGTAGAGCAGTCGTTAATTGCAAAGAGGCAAGAGAGCAGCTGCGGAAAGTAGAGTGATCCAGCTGTAGACGGTCGGACAAATCATGAATTGACTGCCGGTCAAATCTATAGCGTAAAATCAATTGCCTATTATTAAGCATATCCATTGTCACCAAACACTCATCTCGGGATGTGTTCATTTTCTTCATTTATTGCCATAAACATGTTGCGATTAAGATAGAGTCAGAGGTACCTTAAGTTTTTTTTTCCTTACTTTGGTTGCTAAGGTCTTTTGTGCAACGGTTTAACAAACTTTACGGGATTCCTAAAGTATAAGACCAAGATAAGGAGAAAACCTCAAATGCTTGAGTGAACATTTTAAGAAAACCTTAAAGAGAAAACTTAAGGGTGTTTTGTGCAACCAATTTTATTTTAAGGAAACCTTAACTCGGACTTTAAGGAAAATCTTAACATAAGGTGCTTTGTTCAACCAGCCCCTGGTACTTTTTTTTTGCTTTAAGGGTAAGAAGGCACACGGGAGGCCCCATGACTGGTTTTGCCAAGGGAACCCATATCACTAGATCAGCCCATGCATCGTCATCATGTCATCCCCCTTATCTTCCTGCTTCCCTAGCTGCCTTTTCCTCTTCTCCCATGTCCTCGCCATCCCTCTAAATTACACTTGCAGCCAAAGGAGAGGAGGAAAGAGTGGAATTCAAACAAGTGAAGCAGTTCCTCTGCTGACAGCCTGCTGGCTGTCTGTCCAAACACAGGTCAGGTGTGAAATAAGAACTGCTCAACCAGAACTCCTTTTTCCCCCTGCACTTTATGTGTGTTGGTATCTGTGTGCTGCTGCATGTATGTGTGGACACATGACTCTGTGCACCTCCTCATGTTTGTGTGTAGAAGCACATGTGTATGGGCATTTATACACCCACTGTGCTGTCATATGTCTTCAGACTGGCTCTTATTCAGGATTCTTTTTTTTTCTTCCTTGACAGTGAGTGATGGGAGGACTGAGATAGGTTTGAGTCTAATCGAATTACATTAAACAAAACGTAGACTGTGCAACAGTTCAGAACACACCAAACCCCAGAATTTGAACATCTCAATCATCATGAGGGATGAGAATATGACAAATGGCTTTGTTCAGTAGAGAAATAATCACAGCAAGCTCACAACACAGACCTGGTTCTTATTTAGTGTTTGCTGGTCTCAACAATAGATATTACTTTATTGATTCCCATGGGGAGATCTCCCCCAAACCTCTTTACATCTTCTTCTCCACCTCCCTCATTACAGCAACCACAGGCATCATAATGGAGTAATGACTCCTCCTTTAGACCCCCACCCCCATTCTCACTAACTGGGTTCCTCGCAATGATGCCTCCTGGCATCATTCGACCCTTTGTTCATCCACTCATGCTCATCCTCACCCTCATTCATCCCTCACCTTACCTCCCATCCCATTAAACTATTTTGCTCACGTTAATGCCATGGTCTTTGTTAGTGAATCAACAAGTGATTATTGCATGAATTGTTTAGAAATTGTTTGGAGTGATCAAAGCCTGCTGGACTTTTTGGAGATTTGACACAGGCATAAAAAAAAATAACATAAAGCAAATGGACCCTAGTCTCACCAAATCTGATTGAAATAATAAGCTGGTTCATTCAACTTAAGTTTAACAGAAGTGTGTGACTGTGTGGAATGAGAGGCACCCCTGCTGATGTGTGACTGGACACAGTGCAGTGTTTATTGATTCGGCTCTTCTTTCAGTGGCTGGCACCATGGGACTTAAAAATGAAATGAAAAACAAAGGCACATGCACTTTACTAAAACCACTTATATTTTTAAACAACTTTAGCCAAAAAAAACAACAACAAAATCCTTAGAAAATCAAATGTAGTTCACAAATGTCTGGAAACAATACAATAAGTTGCCCTCATTTATCTAGTTTGTTTATTTTTGTATCATGTAATTTATAGTGTTTCGGTACAGATTCATTCTGTTTGTCTCTTTGGCTGATCAACTGTTGATTAACCTCCTGTCAATCCTTGGAAAGTACAATTTGTATGCCATGCTTACCTCTCCAAAACCTGAAATGTCAATACATCTCTAATACACCTTGAACTCTAGAGACATATGGAAGTCCTGGGCCCCTTGCACCACACCACACTCACCCATACTCATTACTAATTAGGCAAAAATAGCAGTGCATAACTAAACAGGCAAATACACACAAACACGCCGATGCACGGCTCTGCAGGAGGACGCGTGAGGAGCCGTTTGTCAGTTTATAAGCCTGAAAGCAGAGCGAAGCGGCATGGATGTGTGGATTCAGATGTTGTGGCCCCTGTGGAAGGTTACTCACCTGAAAGCTTCAGCATACCAATGAACATGCATACACACAAACACAGAAACCGACACAAACACACTGAGGAATACTTGTCAGATTGACTGGATGCCTGGGGACCTTTCCATTCTGGGAAAGGGTTTTACACAGAAACAACACAGCCAACTTGCATGAGCAAACACACACACACACACACACACACACATGCATAAACACGCACAGACAACTCCTGCAGAATTTGTCTTAAATTAAATACTGATTCTCACTATGTAATTATTTATATCTCCGTCAAAACACTAAGAATTTTTTAATGCAAAAAATTTAAATGTACACACTACCAGATTCTTCAATCAGTGCTCAGTGGAAAGCCAAGCTGTCCTTGGAAAAATTAAACATTCGCTTCTTTTAATTGTGCATCAGCATTATTCAGACTAGGCAGGGAGCCGGGCCAAGCTTCTGCACATTCATCTGGCAACGGCACAAGAATTTTCTTTTGAACTGGAAATCAGGTAACAGCAGTTTGTTGGATAATTGGGTTTCAGGGCCAGCTGTTGCCTTTTTAACAGCATTCACTACATTACATCTGCAAGTCAAATTGTTCATGTGTGAAAGAAATTACACCTCCTAAATGCTTTTAATTCATTAGTCTTAATATAAAATACAATAAAATAATATATGTGCATTTGTACTGTGTATATCACAGAGTTTTGCCCCAAGGATTCTCATGTACTGTAAGTAAAACAGAAGCAAGTAATTAAAGCTGAGTCTGAAATGGCTTGTCTGTGGAAAGGTTTGCCAAAAGCTTGTGCATTACTGTTGTGTGTCATATAGCTCATAACCAAAGAAGTAATTGCCACACATACTAATCATAACATGCTTAATGTACTGCACATTTAACTGGCCTTTTTCCATACCCGGTTTAAATCAGTTGTATAGTGCTAGTCATGATAAAAAAGATGATAGACTATGAAATGCGTTTCATTCTCAGCCTCAATCAAATAGGTGGCACTTGTGTCCTCCTCTGGGACTGAATGTAAGCGTCCAGTTTCAGCCAAAGGCAGAATGCCAGATCTTAACTGAGCACAAATAGACCTCTGAGCTCTGGTTTAATTTACATACTGTCAGGCCCTCCTGCTTTTAAATTAGAGCTGTTGATTCCATTTCTGAGGTTGTAGTTTGCCATGTGGAGGATTGTTCTCAAGTGGCGACTTTTTTTCACGGTAGACCTGACATGACATTAAAATGGAACTACCCATGAGGATGTTATTTGCTGTTACATTTACCTGGTGTGTCAGGTGTAATATTGCCCCTAATTGGACAGGAAGAATAAAAATCAGCAGGGCTCTGAGAAATGTTCAATGTTACTCTCTGAAACAGGGAGGTCAGAATGCAGGGCAACAACAGAAAAAACATTCTTGAAGCTGGTAGACATCCAGTGTCTTGCTCAAGGACACATCAGCAGGGTATGAGGAAGTCCCAGCCTCTAGCTGAAGGGCGGGGTTTCCACTTGCTACACCACCCTGCTGCCCAGAGCGCTGTCAGTATTCATATCTGCAAATTGCTTGAGGGACTTGGGGGTGCAAAAGGCGGGGAGGAGGTGTAGCAGAATGTTCAGATTTTTACGTCCACATGAGATCAAGTTAACAGGATGAAGTTGACATGCTAAATTTCACACCACACTGTGAAAATTACCTACACTAACCACATTTTTAAGCCCTTTTATCAATGCACTTGCCAAAGTTTTGTGACACCCTTTTAGTTTTATTGGCCAACTGATCTTCTTTTTACAATGACTTTTTGACATTCATGTATTGTGACTTTGAGGCTCCATTGCAATTAGCTTCATATTAACTTAGTAAACTGTACAGGAGGTTCATTCATACAACATTTTAACAGTGGTTCAAAGCAACAGCTCCTGCTGTTTGTTTGGGGAGTGCAAAATGTGGAGAGTTTATGTACTCCTGGTAAGAAGAAGCAGTTTCACTGAGGTATTTGAGGCAACAACTGCAGTGCATAGGAATTTGGTGATTTCACATTGTGTGAAAATGAGTGATAAATTTAGGGAACAGTTTTGAAACAATGAAGGTGTTCTAGCAGTTATGAATATGTCTGTTTTGGATTTTCATAACACATAACACATTGTTGTATCAAAATCGTTTTATAGTAACAATTACATAAACATTCTGTAACACAGCATGTACCTTTACATGCATACAAAAATAACACAGTGTGCTCCTGTTTGTGCAGACATGTGCACTTGCATGTTGGTGAGATGTCAACGTGTTGCTGGATGGTGGGGAATAAAGTATTGCATCCTTGGCTGTGTTCCAGCTTAGCTGATTATACCGATGCTGGTATTTAATTGGTGTTCATAAATAAATGCAACAGAAAGGGACTGCCTGGTTTCACTTTCCTCACTACCCCATTCTGATAGTAATCCACAAGACTTTGTGGCATCATTTCATGACTTTTAGACTGGTCAAGGTGCTGTAGCATGATCTATGATGCTGAATATTAAAAAACATCCCATTGCGCCACAGCTGTTTGTTACTGTGTGTAAAACTCGCTTTTAGTAATGTAGCAAACATTTCCCCATTGGCTTACAACAATCCAATTACTGCAAAAGGTAGCTCACTAATTAATCAAAGTTAGATGCTTTTTTAAAGAGATTGATGAGTTTCCCATCACATGTGCTTTAATTAAACAGTCTGTAGGACATGTTTCTTTTTTTCTTGAAGGTTGCATTGTCTCTTGAATCATCCCCCACCACTTGGTATACAGGAGTGGGTTACATGTTATAATTAGCTTCTAGATTGGCTTTTATATATTGGCTAATTTGTCCCCTGAGGATAAATTCAAGCCTTACCGATCCATGTTGTTGTGCTCCCCTTTGTTTGAAAAGAAAACAAGTTACTTTTAATTATTGTGATGTTTAGTGTTCCGACACCTTTATATGAGTGAAAATATGAATACAACTTTTTTTCTGACATTGCTACACTCTGACATATCATACGTAGCTTTCATTGTGGTGTTTTCAGCGTGTTTGAGACCACGTTCAAACAACAAGAGGTTGCAATGGCACAGTGAGTGATTCAGTCCCTGAGTGTACCATGTGGATACTTGTTTTCCTCTTGAAACAAATTGAACAAAAGTGTCAAAATTACATTTCATTGTCTCTGAAAAAGCATCAGTGATGAAGCAAAATTCCATCGTGGGAAGAAATAATGGATTATTCCTACTGTAAGATAGCAAGGAAAATGTGCCAATGGACTCAGGGAAATAGCACTGCGGGGCAAGTCTAATTAAGGCTAGAATATTGTAAACTCACCTTCTTTTGATGTGTGGGGGGAACACCGGCAATGACTTTTTAATTTGTTTCAAGCAGAGCAAATTGTGCTGATGACCTCTGTGACTGTGCAAAGACGGAAGGTAGGTCTGTGTTTTATAGCCCACACTACCAATCTTGTCCTTTATGCGACCCAAAGGAGTAAGCCTGGTCACAGGAGTCTATGTTTAGCGGTCATCAAATGACTGGTTATCTATAGTTGGAGAAATTAGGAACACAATGAGAGATGAGAGTGTAGGAAGCTAAAGGTCACCTTTTGTTTCATAAGAACTTGTGACAATAGGAAATTAGACTTGGCCTGATCTGCTCTGAAGTCATTTTCTTTCCATTAGGGCTGGTCAGAAAGAATCACAAAAAGTGCCAGTTCATACAATGAAATGCAAATTTCACTAAATTAAGTGGTTTGTTCACATTATCAATCATTCATTTCAACATTTTACTTTTTACATTTTACTTTCATAGTTGTCTTCCTGAAGCAGCAAAAAAACCCCATTTGTAACTGTTGTCGAAAGTCTCAACACTAAAATGGTTTATTATGCACAAAGGGAATTTTTTACGTTTGCTTCAAGAGGATGTGCTCAGTCAAAAGTTTACAAAGGCCCAGAAGCACAAATTATTTTTTGATTTCACAAGTCTACTGACATTGTGCGTCTTTCTTTCAAAGTCAGTACTTGAGAGATAAAAGAATGACAGGCTCTGTTGAAATTGAGAGATCAAGCACCGACGGATCAAGCATTTAATGAACTTGTCA
>NTHP01000003.1:2662340-2750162 GCA_003416845.1 Oplegnathus fasciatus | reverse complement strand
TTTTTGTTCTACTGGATCCCTCCAAAATGAAATCAGAGGCACAGAATGCCTAACTTATTGAAATATATTTCTGGCAGAGTAAAAGGATTGTGTAATTATAGACTTGCTGGTGTGTTCAATACTTGGCATCAAAGGCTTCGGAAGATTAGAGACCAACAAGAATGCATGTGTGTGTGCGATGTCTATATTTGTCAGTGATCCTATTCAAGCCAATTTTGTTCACTGAACTTAAACTCAGTAAACATAAGAAATGAAAAGATTTTTTTTCCGAGCTGGCATAGAATGACATACACTCACCCTCTATTCTAAAGACTTATTTATAACTGCAGCTTAACAAGGGTATGCTTTGGTCAAGATATTCATCAACATTCACTAAACGGTTGCAAAAGCCACAAAATTAGCGTTTCACAAAATTTTTTCTTTCTTTTCAATAACTAATGTCCCTTTCTATGCCGTTAATGTTGTGTAAAAGAGGCTGCTTGGCGCACATATGCTGTTAAGTGGAAGTGGAGCTATTTCGGACATCACGAGCCACATACTGTAATTTAGTGCTAATGTGGCTAATGTGCCGTTTTCTTGGCTTTGACAGACAGACAGTCCAGTCTGTTAGGTTGAGCTTCTTCCTCCACTTGTCTTTTTTATCCACACAGGCAGATTAACACGTAATTATACAACATTTGTGCACAGCTAGGGCACCCTGTGGGATCCACCTGGCATACGCAGCCCACGGTGTGGGTTTCACAGCGCCTCTCTTCCTCTACACATGCTACTCACAGGAAGTAGAGGTCATGTTGAATGATGACCTCATCATCCCAGTAGTCCATGGGCTTTTTTACTGTATACTGTACACAAGTGATGATAATATCAGTGACGTCTGTTTTAGAAAGCAGAGCCAGAGGGGTGTTTGGAAGGTTATATGCAATTTTCCATCAGTGCTATTTTTGGTCTTTTTTTTTTTTGGCCTGAAGCTTTTACTGAATTCCATCAGAGTCTGTGATGAGATGTGTTTTATGTGTGGATATTGTTGTGGTACACTGTCATCCTGCCATGTGTGTGCGCTAAATTACTGCCTGTCTTAAATTGCCCCGTAAATGTCTGGACAAGGATAACCACAGTACAGATACAGTAATGATAATCGTCAAACAACCCAGACTGTTTTCTGCATCTGTGTTGTGGTAACCCTAACCCATTATTTGTCCACAATAGAGCTGAATAAACATACAGCATGTTCAGCGAAAGTCAATTTGATGGCAACTTATTTCAGAATACATTTTGCAACCGCTCCATCATCACTGGCAACAAGCTTGACATTCCATTATGACGACTGTCAACTAATCAAATCTCCTTCCTTCATACCTGTACTGGTGAAAGACAGGTTAACTTCTCTTGTTGTGATCCCAATGCACAACCAAACACATTACTTTTCAACAAGTGACAGGGAGTTGTAAACAGAGTGTCTCCAGTTTTGATGAGTGTCTCATACTGACTTTTATTGCATTCTGTGACATGCACTTATTCTGCATATTCTAAAAAAAAAACATTATTTCTCACAAATAAGGTGTTCCAAGAGAAGTCCTTGGAGATTGTGGCAGCCTGAATGTGAACAGAATATAAATTTCTACTTATTTTTCCTTTACAATAATGACGCTACAATGCAGCAAGCAATAAGATGTCTAAATGCATATTTCACAGAAAATACAGAACATCTTTGGTTTCTAACCTGCCCTGTGACATTTTTGTGTGCTTAAACATCTGTAAACTTTGAAATACAGGTATTTACTCTAGATGAAATACAGGTATTTACTCTAGATGCAATGCTTGTGTATATAGATTTCATGGCTACAAAACAATAAAACAAACAAAGTGTTTTTAAATTGGTGAAACTTTGCCAGAAATTACTAAAATGTAGCTACTGCAACTATCATATATATATATATATATATATATATATATATATATTTTTTAATCAATACTATTATTACACATTATGAGCATGGCCGTTTACTGTTCATTCACCTTCAAAATAGCAACAAAGCACTACAGATGTGCTGTAGAGATGTTTTTTTTTTCTGGAGTTATAATGGAAAGAGCAGATAATCAATACTAATAGGTGTCTGATTTTACTCCCAAACCAACATACTAAAATGACAGAAAAAAAACTATTCAATGCAGTCCACACTTCAGATAAAAGCATCTTTCAGTTATGTTTTGAAGAGCTTGTACAACATGTACAAACACAGGCAAATGGCTTTTCTGCGTGTATAAATATCTAAACACAATTAGATTTGTAAGAGCCTTTGACGTACATTGATGTATTTTGATCAACCAAAGTGAAATGTGGCACTTGACTAAATGAAAAATTCTGCTTTTGAAAAAACAAACAAACAAACAAACAAAAAAAATATATAATCTCTTAATAAAGTATAAAGTACATCATAGCAACCACAACATCTTAGCAAAGTATCAAATCTTAATCAAATACTGACAACTACTACTATTGTAAACCTTACTGCAACACCAGCCTTGTATTGTAAACACAATACGCTAATTTCTTTACAGTATAGTGATATTACATCATTATACTCAGTTTCCATGCACACATTGGTTTGTTTGAGTATATGCCAGTTTGACATGCTATAGTTCTCTGTGTATGAAGCACACCATCATGCCTCATAGACCTTCAGCTTGCCGATGGCTTTCGCTGGCATACGCCAGAGAAAATGTGAGTGCACTGATCCTGAAGGTGTGTGTTTGTGTGGGTGAATTTAGCAGATGGTGAGATGATGTGAGAAACAATCTGGACAACCTCTTCTAGTGTGTGTGTGTGTGTGTGTGTGTGTGTGTGTGTGTGAGCAAAGGTCTCAGAATGTGCACTGATAGTGAGTCATACAGATAATTAGAGATTTTAGATGTAATTGTTTTGCAGTTCTAAACAAAGCAAGCAAAGTGTGTTGGGTCATAAGGCACCTCAAATGTTATGTTTTTCACTTATTTGACTATATTTATTTACTGTATAGAGGTGTGGTGCAACAAGGGCATCAAGTCGTGAATAATTTTTTTTTTAGTTCTGTGTAGTGCCAAGATCATTGTGTGAAAATCTGCAGATTATGTTTGTGTTTAGAGGTGATGGTGATCGCATAACATTTTTTTTTAATTTTTAAAGTCAGTGTGTTCTTACTATATCGAAGCAGATGTTTATTTCAGTTTGTGGAGTTGAACTGTGGAGTGCTTTAGTGAGTGATTTAAAGTTGTGATCTCGAAGATTTTCATTTCGTTGTCTTTCACAGCATCTATGGCAACATGGCAATAACCTCACTTAAGTTTCAGTTTCCTCATCTGTAGTTTGGGAAAAACAATTGGGTAAACAAAAATGAAATAATTTCCATCACCTGCTCTTCAAAATTCAAGATAGCTGCTAAAAACTGTGACTTTAATCACGTGTACCTTCCTCTAATTAGCCCTACTGGGTTCCTTGACAGTCCAAATGTAGGTTTAGCTTTAAGAATAATTAGTCCAGGCCATGTAGAAACAAAGATGAGAAATCCACATTTTTTGACATCTTTGTAGCTTTTGTTCAATTTTGAAGACTTGCAAAACCATACATTTTTGATACACAATCTGAACACAGTGAACTTGACTAATGTCTGTGCCTGTACTCATTGCTGTCGCTTCTGTGCATACATCAGAACATTTAACTCTCTTTTTCTCTATATGCACCTCTCTTTCTCTCTTTGCTTCATCAGGAGTGACCTATTTACATAAACTCTCAGCAACAATCTTCCATGGTTGGCAGCACATCTATAAAACCAAGCATGCTGCTACATTCATGCTTGCACCATAAATGTTTAACATCAAAGGGCATGCGATTAATATGCATGATCAAGACAGCAAAGGGTGTCCAGCGCTTCATGGAAACAGTGGAAACAGTGAACTGGAAAGACCATCTCGTGTGTTTGTGTGTGGGTACATATGTCCGTGTGTGTGTGCTCTGCCCTTTAGTCCTTCTGGCTCATGGTTGATAAATAGGTATTTGGCTTTGGTCACTGATATGCATTCATAAGAGGATGTACCAAATGGGTACATCTATCATGGAGAAAATGGCCTATTGCTTGGGTTTTACTGAAGTCTGAGTCATTAGAACAGACTAGATCACCCTTATTGAAATTCATATTGGTATTAAGGTTCATAAGCAGCATTTTTTTCATCATCTATTGAGGATTCTTTTACCAATCTAGGGTGAGAAGCGGCTTTTCCGATGAGCAAAAGGAGGAGAGATGAGTGGCATGGCTTTGAGCAGAGGATTTCAAATGGCTGCAACAGCCACCTGGTGACAGACAGCATGACTTCAACGCAGTTTCCTGAGTGGAATTGAACAGAAGGAACCCATTATTGGATAACTAGAAAGAACTTGATGTGTGTGTTCCCGTGTGACGTGAGCGTGCAGTGCCGGAAGAGGGTGTATAATGATGAGAGAATAGACAGTGGGAGGTTTCTAGCTTCTTTATGGCTCAGAGGGATGAGCGAGATGGCTCTGTTTTTGTGAAGGCTTGTTTTCTCACACGTACACCCCCTTTGGGTTTTTTGTTCACTTGCTGTGAGGTGCAATAGGGATTGTGTCTAACCATCAAGCAGTGCATTGAAATTTTGGTGACAAGGATTACTGGGATTTGCTTTTGATCTGCCTGTGTACTCAGGTCAAAGGTGTATTGTGCTAGGCACATTTGTTTTTTCTGTGGCATGAACACATCACATTCAATTTCAAGTTTTACTTTCAGGTTTAAGTTTAACGGTCATTTCATCCATAAAAAATACAGCTGAGATGAAAAAAAATAGTTTCTTCAGGAACAGGGCCCAAAAAACATGAAAATTTAAAAACATCTAAATAAAAAAAAAAACTTCTTGGGTACATCAGAAAACCTGATTGCAATAAAAAAAAAAATACATTCAAAGACAGAGTAAATGACAGAGTAGAAAGATGAAATATGTACACATGGAAAACAGTTCACCAAACTTCATATGACTAATGTGCCCCAGTTGATGTTGATACACAGACGGATAACAAATTAAAGGGAAAAAAACAATAAAGTCTCCTAGTAAACTGCTGGGCCATAATGAGCCTCCAGTAATGCTCATTATCTTCTACAAGTTTCTCATCTGGTGTTCTGATGATGGTGGTGGAAAGTGCTGTCTAAACAATGGTCCAAAATCACCTACAGGTATTCAACTGGGTTGAGATCTGGTGACTGTGAAGGTCATCAGAATATGACAGAATTTTCATACCCATCAAACCATTCAGTGAGGCCCTGAAAGGCGCAGACCCAGAGGCATCGTTGCAGTTTCAAGCTTTCAGTTTTACTTCAAAACCATCATCATGAACAGGTCGATGTGTCAGGAAAGAGCAGCTAATAAATACCAGGTGTGCCAGGAGATTACTCAGTAGCATCAATTAGGCTGATAATGTCACAGCAAAACATGCATCCAGTGCTCTCAACATCACGTGAACAACTTCACTTCCTAAGAGGCTTTTAGACCACTGCTCAAAGAAGCATTAGCTTATATCTGCTAATGGCAAAAGTAGGATATCCTAATTATTATACAAAAACACAAAATAAAATTGTCCATAGGTTTTATTTCAAATGAATCTTAGTGATATTATATAACCAATATGAAAGAATAACATCAGAAAGTTAGAGCAAATGTAGTTTTTTGATCAATTATCTGCAGTATCAGGACAGATTTATGGTGAAAAATCCTGGGAATCCAGGGAGTGATACTGTTTATTCCCAGAAAATAATCATTTTAAATTCATGGGAAAAACATAAGCTACTACCAATGTTTATTTGGCTTTTGGCCTATAATTACTAAACAGTTTCTTACTTCTTGCTCATTCTAGACCAGAGCAATGCATTTAGCAAATGTGTTTTCTCCTCCCAGGCTAAACATATTTAAGGTGTTTTATCTTCACTCATTGTAATTCTGCAACTCCCACACAAGGACGTCAGCGGTTGTGGCAGGTTTGCACTAAATTGTTGTCTCATCCACCACAGTGGTGCACTTTTTTAAAGGGTAGGAACATTTTTGTAAATAGATTGCTATGAAAAATATGTTTGAAATAAAAGCAAAGTGTGCTCTTGACATTTCTTGGTGAACTGTCAAATACCAAAATGTGCATTCCCTTATGAAGCTTCACAGCTGTGAAAGGCAAATAATTTAGAAAGAGGAACAACATTTCACCATTTGTCACAGGAAAAATTGCAGTAATTCCCCTTTTTGATAGAGTGTGCCACAAGTGTTGTATTTTGAGTCATACTAGCCAGTGTATTGTAAGGACCGTGGCAGGTTTCAGGGACAAAGTTTTTAATATGTGTAGATGAACTAGCAATTCATACCCTCTAATTAATTAATTAATTGTAATAGAATAACTATATCCTAAAATACATTTATGGGATGTGGATGGGAAATATTTGAAAAGGACAAATGGAATGAATGTGATAACTTTATGTTTTTAATTTGAGGGAATGTATTAACTAATTTGAGCCGACCTCAACACTGAATCAAAGCTGCTGGCCTGCCGCTAACATTCTGGTTCCTCCTAAAATGAATATTAAGTAAATTAAGTAATTTTAGGGCCAATTTATACAAAAAACAAAACAAAAAAAATATTAATTTTCTCTTGTTTGTTTGACTCATTTCCCTTGCTTTTCTGTAAAACACATTGTTGCCTGCTGGGTTCAACAGCATCACAAGATTTCATCACAAACATCCTGTTTTAATTCAGGGGTTAAAGCCACAGTAACTGCTGGTCACAACATTAATCCGTGCTAAATGTTTTATAGCCCTGGTGCCCACTTTGCATCGTAAAGTTTCTATTAATCTTCACCTGAGGCTGTGAGTGTATAGCGCTCCACTGTAATTTCTTATTTATTTTCCCCCTAACCTTTTCGAACAACCTTAAAACACTGCAACTTGCACACCATAACCATTCAAATTGTCAAAGCAAACAGAAAGAAAGACTTAATCAATCAGTTTAGAGCATTTCAGTCTTTTACGAACATAAATCTCACTTCAAATGATGATTTCTGTCAACACACTGAATCATAAAGTCCAATCTCGCCCTGCTACATCCCACATGGATGTCTCTTATTCCTTCTTCAGTGGTTAGTGAGGCTCAGTATATACAATCAAAGTGACTTCAAGCTGAATGTCTCTCCCTGTCATAAATTAATCTAATCTTTGCGGTTCATTCTTCAATGCATACATCAATGCTCACATCAATCATGATGTGCATACTGTGTGAGTGAGTCATTTGTGAAGGCACATAGCGAATCCTTTATCTATGCAGAGGAGCTCCCTGCACCCGAGGAGTGTCACTCTTTCTTACGCCCTACAGATGCCGGATTCTTGCTTCCTCTTTGCGATCCAAATGGCACAGCATGTGGGCAATGCTGGAGATAGAACACTGGAAAAAAGCCATCAGAAAATAGAGGAATGTGATGAAACAAGGAAGCTGGAAGAGAAGGATGAAATGGAAAAAAAAAGATGGATGTGAAAGAGAATTAAATAGAGGGGAAGAAATGAAGAAAGAGAGTGTGATTCACATGAAGAGAAACTGAGAGGAAGAAGGCAAGGCGGAGACAAACAAAAGGAATTGTTAATATGACTCTTTTTTTGGATCTTGTCAATACACTGTTGCTATGAAGGATATACAACATGAGGGAAAAATCTTTGATTTTCTTCCAGCAGGAAGAAACATAGCCTGCCTGCACATTGTAGAATGCAAGGTTCAAAGTGACACCATGCAGCGCAACAAAGTGGCAAAAGCACACAGACATAAGCACAGTCATAAAGAATAAGAACACACACACACAAATGGAGAGAAAGACACATCCACACACCCACACACACACACAAATAAACTCATTATTAAATGGATCACTGTGTTGCTGACTTAAATTCAGCCTGTGGTCTTCTGCAAGCCCAAATCAGGAGTTTGCACCCTGGCTACAACCACCTCCCACTCAACAAATCCAACTCCACATTTCCTGGCCAAGTAAGTTAATCAAGCTCCATGTTTTTTTGTTTTTTTTTATAAAATGGTAATTCACCATTGTAGCTAAGAATGTTTCATTTTCTAACCAGAGAACAAACAGATACAGTACATTGTGTAATCTGTTCATCCAGTGCATGTTAGTGCTGGGGTGATTTCCTCGACAAGCGAGCCAGCAGCAAGACACACACAATCACACGCGCGCACACACACACATCGGGATTGGCTGACAGTATCTTCGCTCTAATCAGAATCTTAATTAGTCTGCTAGCAGCGTCCCATTAACATATATTCCTCCTAATTAACTAGGGACACACACATACAGGGGGAGAGAGGCTGAGACAGAGAAATTAAAGATGTTTCTTGAAGTTTCGTAAGATGAGAAAATAAATTAACAAAGCAGACTAACAAAAGTAAAGCTTTAATCTGTCAACCTCGTTCTGCCTTGCTGACAGAAAAACAGCTCAGCTCAGCTCAATAGCTTTGGTGGGCAAAGAGTTTGCCAACTAAAATCAACAGAAATTAAGTTTTATCATTACAGCACTGTTTGGAGCAGTGTTTCTGGCCTTGTCAAGTCCACCATGTTACCTAGTTTCTGTGGCTGCATATTTTCAGTGGACAAGCGACTGAATGCAAACCGAAACGGACAACATCAGCTATCTGTGAACACCAGGCCAAAACCAATTACAGCATTGACTGGAAAAGGGTCAACATCTTCGACCAGGAGTAAGTGGATGGCAGAAGGAAGATCAAGGAGGCCATTTACATCTGATGGCTAAACAGATTATCTTTACTGCTTTTTCGAAGGCCAAAAATGATCATTCAAGCTAAACTAGTCACTTCTGTCTTCCCAATGGTACCATTAGGATGAGTTCTGCGTTCTATGTTGTGCATATGGCCTGAATATTTAGTGTCTAATATGAATCTTGTTGCTTTCAGTGATTTTTTTTTCTTTATTTATCCCATCTGAGGCTTGTGCTTCAGCTCTATTTGTAGTTGAAGAAAAGCACCGTCTGTGTGTTTTGCAGTGTATAGACATAAGCATGGCAGCACTGAATATTGTATGTTACCTAACAGACATACTATGTGTTATGGCATTGCACATAAATGTGTTGCTCATCAAACACACCGACTATTAGAAGTTTGACATTTGCCCTAGCAATAAGGGTCCTTGTATTTGACTTAGATGGTTTAAAAAATAAATAAAAAAAATAAGAAGCATGAATCATAAAAATCTTACATAATGCCGCAAAATGAAATATGATAAAAACAGTGTAGAGATTTATTGGACCTGCCAGTCTAGTTTGTAGTGGAGTCAATTATGGTAATATTATAATTATAGAGTGATACCTCTCATATGTAATGTGGAAATCACACCAGTCCACTCGATAGTGCTAATGCTGTCTAACGTCGGTAAAGAATATATTCACATTTATGTCACCTGGTCAGTCTGACATTTTCACATTGTGACAACAACAAGCTGAGACATCTGATTCTCTGTCATTGTTGAATGCGTAGAAAATCAACAGTTGACAAGTGACTAATATAAATTGATTGCAGGTAGTTTTACCCCACCACTGTTCAAGTGTCTTGTGTCTATTAACAAAAAAACTGTGAGGAAACAGTGGTGGCGCAAAGACTAAAAGAAAATTCAAAGCAAAGGGGACTTGTTTCCCAGACAAAGAAGCTTCAAACAAAGCATTATTTGTGGCTATAGGAAACTATTTGTCTCTGGATGTTTATCTGCTATTAAAGGCACTGCTGCACTGCACTAACCCACTGGTTCTGTCACTGACTTCCCTGTGTGTCTGAGTCCTTGGAAGCTACCTGTGGTTTAGACCACTTCTGTGGAAGGTACTAATTTATCAGTGATGCTGCGACACAGTGTTACTAGAGCAAGTCTTGCAGTTTCAAACATGATTCACACAAGTCACTTACAAAAGTGGAAAGCAGGCTTTTATATGGGCACACACACACACGCACACACACACTTAAGCACACTTCCGGCGTCTCATCTTCTTCAGCTGCTATTTCAGATGCAATTTCTCACGAAGTCATGCTTTTATATTACAAGTACCCTTCATAGGTGAGTCACCCTTTACAATAATTCTGGAATGATATCTTGGCTGAACAAACACAGCTTCCTTTTGTCAGTTTAATCCGAAACACTGGATGATTTAGAAAAAAATGACAACGTGGGTTACGTGCAGAGACACACACACACACAGGCTGTGGGTGATGACCAAAAATGGTGTTGTGGGTGAAAGATGAAAAGCAGCATTTTGCATTAGACTCTAATGTCTTTGTTGTAATGCCAGGCCTGCCTACAGTTCTGTGTCATGACTCATGTCCTCCTATCCAGAGCCACCAGAGCTCTATTTCTACACCACTGTGGCTCGGTTTCAAATCTCAGCATCACGCTGTGCTCGTATGAAAGAGGCAATGCAAATTTGAAAAGATCTTTGTTGCCATGGGATGCAGATCCTTTTGATTAAGCTGGCTTACACTGTGCTACGTATGCATTTTGAACACACATATTATGAGCTGGAGATGGCACAATATCTGCCAACAAACGGCTTCCACTGGAACTTTGGACTGTTTCAGTGCTTTGTCCCAGGGCGGTGCAGTTTTTGTTTTGTGGCGTCTCATTCATCCCGGCATTATTTCTTCAGAAGTGACACTCTGTCAGATATTTTAAAGTGTGCAGTCGTGTGTTGCTGCTTCATATCAGCACTCCATAGTGACAGATGTCTTCCAGAAACCACATTCTCTCATTAACAGCTTCATGTCAGTATTTGAACCAGAGACATTCTGGGCATGTCTGTCTGCCTCTCCCACCACAAGACCACCAGGGTACTGATCACACGTGGCACTTTTTGGGACCAAAACAGTCACAGTTTATGGTGATACAGCGTTCCCACTTGTCATACTGGGAATCTTTGATCATTTTCCACATGACTGGAGGGAGGATGCCTTTTAGCATGACTAACACAGAGGGAAACTTCTCATCTTGGAAGTCTGTATGGTCAGCATATTTGGCTGTGGTATACTGGTCCATAGCTCAATGGTTTCTTGGTATCATGCTTCAGATAATAGTTCAGTTTTGTTTGTTTTAATATTAAGATGGCCACAGAAATATCATCACAAGTACTACTGAAGAAATTATGAGGTATTGTATGAAAAATCTAAGGGTATAATTGAAAAGACCTCAAATGGCCCAGGATACACTGTCTAAATCACTATGATAAATGCACATGTTGGTATATGGCTTGATCAAACAGAATTTTGTTCTGGAAAAAAATATTAGATGAGGCTGCACTTATGCTTGGACCCATTTCTCATTTGGCTACAATATCCCTTAGATCCTAACAGTGTTAAAGTGAAGCTCCTGAAGTCTGGTTCTGCCTGTGGATGCCCGGCACACAATGTGTGGCAGTAAAGGATCCTGAGAAAATGCTCGCTGTGCCTTACCTATATTTCAAAAAAAGCTTATTTCTGTTCACCCATTATCAAGTCTAAAAGTCACACTTGAGTCATATACACCAGTCATATGTGAATAGAGTCACCAACTCGAGTGACCCTTTCTGGATAAAAGTGCAGGATTCTGTATGGAAGATAAAGTGGGCAAGTGTGTGTATAGTGTGAATAAATTGTTAATAAATGCTGTTCCATCTTGAGACCTTGAAAAGGCAGCTGCAGTATGATTGCATTCTTACAGATTTAATGAACCATGATCCTCTTGGCTGAGTTAAAACCTCAATGAAATTCTGACAAAATTCCTTGTTCACAGCCAAAACCGCAGTTTATTAAAGTTACACTGCTTTTTATTTTTTTACCTTTGACAGCACTTTTCTGTAAAATTACTATTTAGCCTTTGGCAGTCATCTTTGCTGTACTACACAAAGTCAACAACTTCTATTATGCTATAATCTACTGTTGACATGGTGCTTAATACTTGGAGTACAGTCATTTTTTACTAATGGTAAAAGAAATACTATTGATGAAAATTGAGAAAAAACCTTGATGCATTGAATGTGTAAACTCAGCACGGTGAAATATACAGATCCCAATATCCCATAAGTAACTGCTTTTGAATTGCTTCCTTGTGTAGAGCACGTTTTATGATGCCTTAGAAATTATGTTTTTATAAACGTCCTCCCATTCAGCGCTATCAGAGGGATTATTAATATTGGATGATTCTGCAAAACCCTGGATTATGTTCAATGAGAATTTATTTATCATTTCCTCCAGTGCTGACTTTTAAAATAAATTTCCTGTAATGTCTGTGTATGGCAACTATGGTTATAGCGAGGGAAAGATGATGGTTATGGTAAATAAGCTATGGTTAATATTGGGTGACTTAAGTTGGTTATGGTAAAGCAAAGATTGTGGTAACGGTTAATAAAAATACGATTAAAGTCTGTCAGTCGTGCAACCTCCTCCTCAGTTTCTGCTTTGCATTGGCACTGAACACTGGCACTGGACATAAATCGCAAAGGTGTGGAATCATCCTGATTACCAGGGATACTGGGCTGTGCATTTTAAATGTACCTTAAAAAATACTTACTTGCCAACTACAACCAGTTTCCACTCTGACACTTTTTGACACTTTTTTATAGTTTCCCTCCCCCTGCAATATGGGCTGTATTGAGTGTGTCTGTGTAAAGAAAACATAATATGATATTATACCTCAGCTCACCAAATATTTTTCTTGACAGGGATGTGTTTCCCTTTCACATCAGAGAGTCAGGTTCTTTGGTTTTGGTCTAACAAGCTCCAATACATTTTATGAAAAGATGGATTGCACTCCTAAAATGGACACTCACATTAAACAAAGATAAAAGTGCAGGAAATACCACTGTGCAAGAAAAATTGAACACTCAGAGTGAGATATACAGTATATGTTAAGTAATGAAATTGTTTTTATGATCAAAAAGCTATGCAGCTGTTGAGTCAATTTTCTTTATATAGCCCAGAACTCACAAATCATGTATTTGGGACAGTCAGACTGCACATTCACACAAAGGCAAAACTTAAGAACCCCATTCAAAATGCGGGTGAGAGAGACAAGACGTGTGGCCGAGTCTCCTGGAGGACGAAGATCCAGATCCAAAAAGTCTGGAATGAAGCACCAACAGAGAAAGAGGTCCTACGCCCGATGGTCCAGCACAGAAAAGCCTCGGCACTGAAATGAAGATGTGGCAGGGAGTCATGAGCTGCCTCTGATTCAGTGCATGTTTTCAGACAGATGAGAGGTACTTGTACATAACTTTGCTCTAAAAGTTCAGCTAAATAAAGATCAGCTTAGTGTTGATCTGCTTGGGACTGCTGCTCTTAAATTATTAAGAGCAGAACTAGTTTTTATTTGTTTGAACTGGTCTGCAGAGTGTTATAAAATATGTCTCATGAATTAATTTTCCCTTAAATAAAAACTTTTTTTGTCATAGTTAGACCAGTAGGAATGGGCTAATATTACAATACTTAAGCAGTAGTAGCATCTCTCAACTCCAGATAAGCATTATTTCTCTCGACATTTTAATGTGTATTGCTGATCTCTGTGATGTGAAACCTTGAAATTGAAATGCAAATGCATGAGCAGTGGTTTGGAGAATTTACACTGCCAGCAAGTGCAAAAGTGACCTTGTAGCTACTGAGCTTTGGAATAAAGTTGTTTGAAAACTGAACAAACTTTTGGGTATTGGTATTAAATCCACAAATCACATACAAGAACGACACTTTAAAAAGTGTTTCAGAATATGGTCTGTACCATATTACAAAGTGTAATGTGAAGTCCTATCCATCTTTCTTCCAATTTAATGCAAAAATAAACACCCACAGATTTAGAACTGTATACAATATTTATTGACAATGTATTCATTTCCATAGGTTTTTCATAGTAAAGACAGACACTGACTTTCACAGGGCTTATCTTTGAGAAGGATACAGCTCTGGGTTTCTGGGAATGTTCTCGTGAGTGGCACATACAAGGATTTTTCAAGGTGGAGGGTGTTGAGAGGGTAAGAAGGATTGATGCTCCTTGGAGTGAAGTCCAGGGCAGCAGGAGGCTAAGGCTTCTTCTGTGAGTGTGTGCAAACATACACTGTCACCAAGATGTGTCATTTAGGCTTTTAGGATGTCAGTCTGTCCTTGCTCTCCAGAGAAGACTCTGCTGTCTGATGAAAACCTTGCATTTCCAAAAACTTTAACTTCCCAGGAATGAAGAAAAAAAGCCATTTTCCAACCATGTACAACCATGTATTTTTTAAACTTTATACAAGGGATCATGAAAGGATTTTGTAAGCATACATGTCATTAAGTTTTCAGAATCCCTAGAGGACAATGTAATCCTTCTGTATAGTATAAATGTGAAAATTGCCAAAATTGGATTTACAAGGTTTTGCCAAACAACAGTGTTTGCAGTTTTTTTTTTTTTACACAGGAGTATAGAAGTATAAAAATATATGAAACAAAAAAGCGCTGTGAAGTACAAACACATATTAAAGTGTAGAATTTATGAAGCAGACCTTTCTCGCCAGTTGCCGGTGTGCCTTGGAAACACATTACTGTCTGGCCGACATACATCCACTACACACTCTCACACTCAAATACACTATGTCATACCACATACAGTATTATTCTGAAGATTAAGAAATATATTTTTATTGGGTAGGTTGAGACTTTTCTATGGCTGAGGTGGATTTAGTACCTTAATGACTTTTAAAGTATTTTAGGTGTTTAGATTCTGCCAATGCTGAAAAAGTGTGTAATACTGCTAGTACTGTAAATGTATACTGCATACAGTATTATGGGATTTGTGTTAAACAGAGAAAGCAAACAGATCACAGAGAAAACATCCAAAACAAGCTCACTAAGGTACTTTCCTTAAGTACAATTCTTGGGTTTGAAGTTGTGGTTTGTGGTTGTAGTGTTGTTAGTAGTGTGAATTGTGCTGACCTGAGATGGTTGACTTTCGGGCTGATACAAAGGCATCACTAGCCTCTTTATCACTTGACCCTTTGTGTGTGTATGTGTGTGTGCACGTGCATATGTTTGAAAAGATGGTGTACATTAAGCTGTATTTAGCTGATCATTGGTACAAGAAATTGTTATACTTTTGCTGACACATTGCAGCAAATACATGCTGCAAAAGAATATCAACTACATTCATGAATATATGTTACATTTTGGCAAAACCAAAGAAATGTGCTTTGACAAATAGAGCAAAAAGAAACAAAAAAGTGATCAAGTGACACTTTAAAATAGACTATTTACATTGTTTCACATCAGCCTTTGCATTCTCTTTACGTTACAGTATAAATTATATTGAAAATGTCCTTTTGTCTTTTCTGTTGAAAGCTCATAGGTATTTATTTACAGGAATAATATGCTCCAATTGATAATTAATAATATACTATCTGATATATATATACATACTTATTTAAATATGGTTTTTTTTGGGACATGATCCCAAATTTGAGTTCAACTCATAATCATCTATAGAAAAATTTACAATGCCAATAATCGGTTTTATAATAGAACTCAGAATCTATCTGGATCTCTTTGCGTATGTGTTTTTTAAAGTTACTTACAAAATGAACAAATTGATATTTAATAAACAATGAGAAGAATTTGACTGACATAATCACCAGAACTATCAAAAAATCCAAAAAACAAAACGTAACAATTTACTTACTATGTGCAGTTTTCAATACCTAGATCAACACAATGTGAAAATGATTCATTTTTATGAGTAACATGTAAACACCAGTGAGGTGAAAGTCCGAGGTTCAAACTGAACTGGACTGTATTGTAAGTTTGAACTATGCACAATGTTCAACCAAAGTATACATTTCAGTTGTTGGGCAGTGCTTGTGACAATGCATCATTGTGTCATTATGAAAACAGCCGTAACTGTTACGTAAATGCTTTTTTAGAAAAATGTAAATATTTTTAATATCATCATCAGTACAGTATTTGCAAGACCAATCAGACAAACTTTTTTATAAACTGTAATTACAGACGTATGTATGCTCATTTGTGAGGTGAATTAAACACAGAAAGCACAAATGAAATGAAACAATTCAGTGAAAAAGGAGAAAGTGATCAAAAACAGAATATCAAGGAGTTACTACTATACAGAGCATGCAGTGAGACATAACCGCATGTGGCTACATTTTAAGTAAACAATTAGAATATTAATGTGTTCACTAACACCTCCACTATCAATATGAATGGTAAACCAGGAGAAAGTATGCCTTTGAATTAGATCTCTGTTGTTTAAGGTGAACTCAAAAGAAGCATGTGAGACAAAGGAGACAAATGCTCCAGTGTGATTTCTGAAATATATTTGGAGTTACCTTCTCTTCCTTTCTATGTCTTCAACAATGTTCATGTAGGTAGAATTGAGTCTTTGTCACTTACAGTGACTCTAAGCAACTTTGTCTTTTGGAATTAAAGTTGGAGGACCCAACGTAAAGTTTGCATTTCACTCTTTGATGAATGATTTGGTACTTTGTGTCTGCGGAGAAGAGACCACCAAGACACCAGAGTTCATTCATGCGGACAGTGTGGCAAATCTATGGGGAGGAGGATAGGACACTCTTGTGTATTGCAGCCCTAGTTGTATTTTTACATTTTAATCTTATTGTAACTGAAACATAAAGTGTGATCATAGTCATATTAATAAAGTTCCTCTTGAGACAGCCCCATAAGCACCAGGTATTAGAAGAACTACGGTACAGCCTGTATGGCTTTTTGAACTTGTATGCAAAATCTTTTATAAAATCTACCTTTTGTACATACAGTCAAAAGCACAGCATCATTAATAAATAATCTGTAACCATCTGTGATAAGTTCATTTTGTATTTACGACTATGTCCTTTATGATCATCAACCCATTTTTCAATCTGTAAACAATACTAAGAGGTTTTAAACCAATAATAATTGTAATAATCTGCCCCACAAGACAGATTATTATAATACAACTTACACCTAAACTCATTGGCAACAAAAAAGAAATATCAACTGCATAAAAAAATGACAATAATGGTGTCAAAAGCTGATATTTGATGATTTTTGTGCTTTTTATGCATTCTGGCCTTTCTGTCGACCAGTGGCCCTTTTAGTTTTACCATCTGTGTTCTTCAGAACCATGAAAGAATGATCATAGCTAATAAAGTATAATATATATATATATATATATATATATATATATATATATATATATATATATATGTGTGTGTGTGTGTGTGTGTGTATCCAAGAAAATGAGAATGGAGAGCTGAAAAGGGAATTTTGTGGGTCATATATCCATAAATGTTATTTATGTGCTTTGGGGTAAAATCCAAGATTAATAATTAAAATAATATATAAGTAAAGACAATTTGGTTAAAGCCAAATGTTTTGTTCTTTACTCTCTTTTAGTAATTTGACACAGGGGACAGAATTCAATAATGACAATCCAAATTGGCTGTATTAGCTTTGTGCTTCTTTACATTATGCCATTTTTCACCTTCAACAGGCTTCTTGAGTGCAATCTGGTTAAAACCTGTACGTTTTGGAATGATCTTAGTTGATATTACTTAATGCCACCTTATTAAAGTGGTTTATGAACTGAGAAAATGCTTAGAAATAAATGATATAGTGCTCCCAATATATTAAAGTAGAAAAATGTTGATCTGAAATTTCTGCCACATTACATGATATTGTAAATTGTGAACTTCAGGCCCTTTATTATTAGTATGAAATTAATTCTAGTAACAATAAATTTTGTTTCTTTGACATAAAACCCTGTTGACCACAAACTTTTTAAGTAGTGAAAAAGTAAACGGTCATTTAAGTATGTCAACTTGTCAATTTGTATCTAACTGATATGACATTTTGGCAATGAATTATGTATGCTGTAAATCTAACATAAAAACACAGATAAAAAACAATATGCAGACAAACATTTAAAAAAATGGCAAGATACACAATTCACAAGTATGTAAAATTTTAAACAATTACTCAGGAACAGGCACCTTATATGTTTGTAATCTCTCTTTTATAAGGTTTTCACGTGTTAGTCAGCAAATGTGGTATTCCAAGATATGATGGATCCAGTCCTGAATATAGTAATTCAGTCCAGTGTTACAAGATCACGTAAAAATGAAACAAACCAGATACAAACAAGAAATGAGCAACATATTTTGCTGTTTGTTCTTGCCCTCACTGATGTCCTTTCTTTTAATTGACATAGTAAAGCCAGTAAACAATGTTGAAGAAGGAAAAGACAGTTGGGAAGATCATCCTCGACCATTTGTCAATAGAGTTTACATCAGTCAAGTCTGGAATGGTGATCTTTAGCTGTGAGGCACGCCTCCGTAGTCGACTCTTCTTTTGAGTCATGTGGCACTCCAACGTGTTTCGGCCAAAGTTGTGCCTTGCCAGCCCTGCTTTGCGGTACTGTAGAGTTGAGCTGTCGTATGTCAGCATGGTATTTCGTGGGTCATTGAGACCCAGAGCCAGCTCTGAAACGCCCATGTCATTCTTGATGTCCAGAGTGCCCAAAAGGATGTTTTCATGTGGGTCCATCTGACCAAGGAAAAGAGTCAAGTTTGTCTAGTGTATTAATACCATGCAACAATTATTTCAATAAAAAATGATTACCAAAATTATATTTGAAAAAAGTGGAGACCTTTAGAATATATTCTTCAGAATATATAAATTTACTATTGGTGAATTGATTATGTGTAATGTGAAAGGGGTTACTCCAAGTGACGAACTCACAGAGAATTATCATTATCTATGGAGTGTTTTAGCATCTTTCAGCTCATTGTTTTGGTTTTACCTGCCCAAAATCAAACAGCAGACAGACTAAGTTAGTGACTAGCTGATGAACATAATGGAGTATTTAGAAGCTAAATTTGCCGGGTGCCAAAAAGCACAACTCCGAATGAATGCTAGTGCTACTATGAGTCTGCAGGATGTGTAAACAGGCAAATGTTTGGTAACACATTCGCAATATCAACTTAATAATGTGATAATATGTTAATTTCGTGTTTACATCTTATTATGCTGCCCCCTAGTGGGCAAAAGATCAATAATACTGCTTTAAATTAAACTGACTGCTACTGCTTCTATACATTTACAGCATAAACTACTACAGTTTAACCCAGTTTGACATTTTTTAAATAGTTTTTTGTAGTACCTTATTCTTTTGATCGCCAAGTCCAATTGCTGCATCATCAACAAAGATTGGTTCCCACATCGAGTCATGACCATCAAGATCCCTTTGTTTCATTCTTGCATACAGAGTATCATCTCTGCCAACTACATTACCCACCAGCCACTGCAAGCAAGCAGAATTGCCATGGTTACTGAAAAGTAGTGGACGGATATTGTATCTGTGTAGGTGGGTGTAAGTTGGCAACAATGTACATTTTATGAAATAATGAAAACTTTGTGGTCACAAGTAACTGCAAATATGTGTGGACATAAACTGCAGTACACAGTTTTAGTGTTGCATTTGATACATTGTTATCAGAGGTTTCAAAACACAAGTCTAGTTTTACTTTCCTCCTCTGCCTTCACTTGATGTCACAAGATATTAATGCAACCATTTTCTGCTCCGTTCTAGACAGTGTTTTGCATTTAACTGATATCAGCACGTCCATGTGCAGCCATGTTATGGTGGCTATTTTGCATCTCTGCTAGTAAGCATTTGGTTCATGTCAGCTGGGAGCACAAAATGGGAAAGTGAATGCAACTTTTTCTACCAAGACAAAGAGCCAAGTGGCTTAGAGACCTTCTTTCCCTCTGTTTCAGCTGGCAACATGTCACATTTGGATTTCAAACAGGGATAGTACAAGCTTATTAGGCTGGCTTTACTTGGCAGAGTGAAGGCAGGAAACATTAGGTCAACCCTCCATTTGAAGTGGTGACATTTCTTTGTTAGTAATTATTCTGAGCTGCTTAGATAGCTTTATGAATAATTAAATTAACATTTCACTGCAAAGTAAAGAAAATATGTGATTCTGCGAATCTAGAGCAAAGAAAACTGTTTTCACTTGAAAATATGAGCATATGGGAGCTTATCTAGAGTAAGTGCTTGAATCTGCATACGTGGAGGCATTTTTCTGAAACAAATCTGAATTTGGGAAAAATCTGTCCTTTCTAAATGAAAATAAAATGCAGGTCTACAAACTACAGAGGCAAGCTAAGCTATTCTCACCTTGTTTGGATCCAGCCTCATCTTTTCGTTGTTGGCTGTTGCTGTCTTCTCAGCTGCCTTTTTCTGACGCTGAGGGCCCCGTCCAAAGAAGATGTAGTTTACCAGCGCATACTCCAGCAGAGCCAGGAAGACAAAAACGAAGCAGCCCATGAGGTACATGTCTATGGCCTTGACATAGGGGATTTTGGGGAGGGTTTCTCTCAAGTGGGTGTTAATGGTAGTCATTGTGAGCACCGTGGTAATACCTGGTGGAGAAAGACCATATTTATCCCATTATAACAGAAATGGTATTAATCAAGAATGTTAAAATTTAAAAAAAGTAAGTGTAGTGAGCACAAATTTACATCTTGAATTTTTCTTTTTATTAAACCAATATAGCAACAATCACCTGAAACCCTTACTTACTGTGCTATTCTGCCTGAATGTCTGACAGTTTTAATACTTCTGACAGCAAGACATCTTTGTGATCAACTTGATACCATTTCTGTGCTTGATTAAGCCTGTCAGGATCAATGAAACCGAGGGGCTTAGCCCCATGACTTCAAACCATGCATTGAGAGACAAGCTAAAAGACGTGCACCTGAAGCGGTGCAGCGATTTGAAATTCAAATGTCAACCTTGGTCTTGTTCATTAGCGAAGAACTCCTACTGAGAAAAGTTGTAGACAGTTTTCAAAAGCCTTGCCCAGCAAGCTGCAGGGATAGTTACTGTCAGATTGACTGTGCATATCAATGTGTTGAGTTTGTGCTTATTATGAGTGACACGCTAATGCTAGCTAGTAGTAATTTAATTTCATATTTTTGTCGTTTTAGCAAAGCACTGGCTCTTGGATATACTGTACTTACAATAGTGTGTGTCTATGGTATTATCTATATGCAGGAATTATAAATGGCATGAAAGCCCTGATTCTTAAGCTTAAATGTGATTTTTCATGCATGATTAAATAATTGTGTTCTCAGCTCCTATAGCGCTCACGAATCCTCCCACACGCACCTGTATATTCTACTTTGAAAGCACACACAGCGTGATTATTTAAGGCAATTTCTATTGAGAGTCTCAGTAAACAATTACTAAATTATTATACAGCTGTCACAAGGCTGTCAGGTGACCACTGCTCAAAATAGGATTCAGGCAATTTTCCCAAGCTGTTGCTGCAAGAGCTTAACAATAACAACAAAGGATTTCTGCAGCACAGTGGCCATGTGATTCAGCCATTACAGGTCCATTTTAATGCCAGAAACCAGGTCAGAGTAAAGTGGTTCCTGAATCTAGTGTAGATTGGGGGGTGACCGAACATTTCCCAACTCTGCTGACCCGCCTCCATTATGGAGCATTACCTTTTTTTTTTTTCATTAAATCCCATGCATGCCTTCCCCCTGGATCACTAAATGCAGCTCAGTCGTCAATCAGCGAAATTGCCTTGTCGACTAAATCGAGGGATGGGTGGAAGGATGGATGAAACTGGGTGGATGGAGTTGGGTGAAAAGAAGGTAGGGAGCTTCCGATAAACACAGAGTAAGATAGAAGCTCAATACGAACCTCACAGGCTACATGGGGTTTACATAATCGAGGATGACGGGGGGAAATTGTGACTTCCAGAAAAGCACAGAGGCTCTCAAATCAGAGTGGAAACAAATCACTTCATAATACATCTGTGGAACACAGCAACATTTGTTTTTCTGGGATGGATATTTTACCCTGTTAACACCCACAGTGATTGTAAAAAGAAGTGAAACATAGTGTAGTTGTGGATCAACGCAGTGCTATTCTGCTTTCTTTAATAACTGTATACGGATCATGTCTGAAATTAATAAAGGCACAAAGCACAGTAATTAATTCATGAATTTATAAAGGTAAACATTTAAGATAAGATGAACAATTTGAAGAACTGTTTAAATGGGATTCCTTACAAAAGTCATGGCCTTCACAGCACTGAAAAGTGCATCTTGATGATGAATATTCTAGTTTTACCTATTCATCCAAAATACGTGCAGCGCAGCCATTGTATTTTATATGGGACACTGGTCAAGCTAGGCCTTCTACAAACTAATGCTTTTTCCTTTGTCAGTATATCCAATGTTTGTGACAGATTTTTTCTTGCCTGACTTAATGTGAAATATGTTATAAATCTTTCCCTCAACTTGTCACCCTCAAGGTTTCTTGTCTCTGTGCCCTTCAAGTGAATGACAAATGAATGTTATAAAGTGAAATTTGGGGGAAAAGTCTATGTATAGCTTATCCTTCGATTTCCCTGGTCAGAAGAAGATTGCACTGGCACTGAAATAGAATAAGTGTCCATCCCTGTTTCAACTTGTCCGGCCTATCTGTCTATATTTGTATCGCAGGCCTTACCTAGAGCCACTCTGGCAGCAGAGGCGTCATAGTTGATCCAGAAGGAGACCCAGGAGAGGATGGTGATAAGTATAGAGGGCATGTATGTCTGCAGGATGAAGTATCCGATGTTTCGCTTCAGCTTAAAACTCAGGGACAGACGAGGGTAAGCACCTGCAGAGAGGGGACGGGGAAGAAAAAAAGGAAGTAGAAGCAGTGTTAGGTGACGTATTTCCACAATATTTGCCACAGATGCCAGGTCTCCAGGACTTTATGCTTTCTGATTGTGCTATTTAGAGACAACTTGTATACAGTGTATATTTTGGGATGTACTCAGACCTCAGCATAAGTTCAGATATTAGATCCTCCCACCAAAACAGAGAAAACATGTCATGTGCCAGAAAGCAGCGATGGTTTCTGATCTGCCACCCCTGTGGTAAAGGTATGGTTGAACTGAATGAAATGATGACCAAAGTTGACTTTTGGTGGAAGATGGGGTAAAAATGCCAGTTTCAGGTGTTGAAGTCAGACATTTTGTGCACGTATCCATTAATCCTAGGTTTACAGATCACATACAAAAAGGATAACAGCGCTCAAACCTCCATTGTGGTTTGACATTATTATGCTTTTTTTTATGGCAGGATGACAACATCAGGCTACTTCCGCCTTTGCTACCGAATGTAACCATATTGTTTTAAAATAGCAATTAAAATGTTTTCTGGTAAGACGTCTCAGAAATCATAGAAATTAACAAATAGTTTAATTATTGATTAATTTGTCAATTATTTTTCAATAATTTTAGAAGAAAATAGTGAAAAATCCCCATCACAGTTTCCCGAGCCTAAAGTAACATTTTTAAATTACTAGTTCTGTTCAAACAACCTAATAAAAAGATATTCAATAAAAAGCATTGAATCCTTACAAAAAAGGGAACCAGTGAACCAAAACAACTGATTGATTTTAACATTGTTGTTGATAAGTCTCCTGTGGACTGACTAATCAATTAATTGGGTACTCGTTTCAGCACTACAGCCTTGTATCATGTCTGAAAAGTGATATCATAAGTTGTGAGGGTTTCCAAAGATGTAGACTCCTTCAGCAGTTCTTTTTCCAAGCTCTTTCATTAGATTTCAATACTGTAAATAATTACAACATACAACAACTGGGGTATGGACTACTCAGTCACATCCTGAGTGTAGTCTCTTATCCCATGCTTGTCCATCGCAGAAGCACTCAGTGAAAAGCTGTATTTGTTGTCTCCGCTGAACTGAAGCATCAGCGCTCTCCAGAATTACCTGTTCTCCACTGCCTGTGTTTGTACACAATATTGCAAGAGGTTTGATGGCTTGTCTGTTGAGGGTCCTTTTGTTTTTGCTTATCTCTGCTCTATCTGAAATAAGCCCACAGCAGGGCAGCAGTTTTGGTGAGGGCAAATTGTATCAGCACACATATTTCTCTCCTTAGGGAATTGGCTGTATTTTGGTTTGAGTTGCGTTACAACTGAATGGGTAATGGCACCACAAGACGAGCTAGATTACACTGCAATATACAGTTTATTGGAACATCATGCAGAAACAGAAGAGGGGCGAGGGAGGAAGATTAAGTCTTTTTAATGAAAGCAGCAACAATCCACCAGCTCCTCTTGGAATTTCACCACTTAGATCTGCTATATCAGTTAGCTAATGTCAGCATGAGCCACCGAGAGAATCACTAAATTATTTCTTTATGAAGTGAGGAAACAGCTTGGGTAGAAAATGACAGGACGGAGGTGCAATGGTGAATATTTATTATTCATAAGGACAACAATGACATTGCCTATCCTTGGAGTACAACATGACACTTGTATTGGATAAATGCCCAGGCACTTGTGCTGATGTTTGCATCTCTGAGTGACCCCCAGGTCAGTCCCTCTATATCGCAATAGACAGCACGGTAAAAGGGAATCCCCCATCTACCATATCTCTGTATAAGGTAATAAAATCAGGCACACTGCAGGGACACACTTGGGTAGACTGACTCGCATGCATGCTAATGGACAACAAACACAGACACATGCATACAAACACTGTGCATTCATCAGGAAGCATTATGTTATTAATAGGGTTCTGTTGAATGTGTGACCCCTGCAGACAAAACGAGTCCTCTCATTGGCGGACTCCCCACGTTCTTATTGCATTAATGTTTTGCTCTCATTCAATACAGTAACCAGAAACTGTATTCAGCAGAACCACTGTCCCGCTTACAATTGCTTGCTTGCATGACAAATTCATGAATATGAAAATGCAGAAGAGATGAATATTTCATTGTATCAGACAGCATTCTTTTTGTTTATTGCTGTTAAATAAGTCATGGTGTCTTCTGTCTCCCAGGACTGCAATTCATTCCCAGGTTTGTATGTGTGCTTGTACATTTACATAACAGTTTGCATTTCTGGAAATTAGTGGATGCTATTTTTCATACCAATAAGCGCAAATGAGTCAATATTTATGAATTGCCATATTGCCCTCTTTGCAGTGGCATAATGATAATGAAATGAAATAACCCTAAGAGACAGAAAATAATTGAAAGGCTTTTTTAAAAATGGAAATAAATGCAAAGTAGTAACTATTAAGTGTGTGTATGTACAAAAATTGAACATGCTTCAAGATAATATTTTTTTCAGGGCTGATAATACAGAATTGTATCATGTTGTACTGGTGTTGCTTTTTGTCTGTTCAACTCTGCACATGGAACTAACACAAGCCTGACTTGGTCTCTTCTATGACTGGTGTGATTCATGCGTTTCAGCCTGTTCGTTACCATTACCTGTGGAGAAGACGACATTCTTGGAGATGAGCTTATGGTCCACAATGGAGAACTGAGGCAGTTCAATCTTGTCCACCCCCGTCACAGCATTGTCTCCTCCTCGCCAGTAGAACTCAATGTCATCTGTAGTGTAACCATCTAGGTAGGGTACAGAGAACAGGAATTACTGAGAATTGTCAATGGTCTTTATATTTGTTCATAATCATGTCCTATCTGGATCTCGTACAATCCAGTTAATTAATCACTTAGCATGATTCGATTTGCATTTGTCACCATTTTACATTCTGCTGACAGCAGACACAATAATTGGCCTTTAGTTCATTGACTAAAAGTATGAGGTTATCCACAAGGAAAGGATGCCTTTTATACCCTACTTATATTTTTATGTATATGCATTTACAGTATGAATACATTTGCATGTTTGCTCCTACTACTTACTGACTTAGATGGCACCAAATCCATTTATCCCACAATTACTTGCCTATTGTATATTAAGAGAAAAAGGCGATTGCTATATTGAACTAGACTGGTGAGAATGAATGGCCAGTGAACCTGGCATCTAATTGCCATGACACTGTCAAGTAGCAACTCTGTTATAATTGTTCAGTAAATGTGGGTGCTTCAGACAGGACCAGCAGGAATTTGTTCGCCTATCATCACTATTGTTGTTATTATCATTTTATATTCAAAATGATCCACTTGTGTGCTCTTGAATCCTCTTGACACCTCACTTGTGATAGTTCAGCATGACATAACCTTGGAAATACCACAGAGAAATTTTGGGTAGTGATTTTTTTAACAGATTTTTTTTAACCTTGATTCATTAGTACTCCCACAATTACACACTTTCAGCCGCCCAGTACAAAAACAGTCTATAGTGGGCCACTAAGCAGCTCTACAACAGTTCCATGCCTTGTTCAAGTGCACCTCAACATCAGCTTCTGAGTTACCCATGACCAAGGCACATGCTGATGTCTTGGTACTGTATTCTCGACAATAACTGAATAATGAAAAAGCCTGTTAAAACTATAAATTATGAAATCAAGTTAAGCATCTAACATTCCACATAGTAGCTGAGGGAAACCCCTTATATATGGGAATAAATATATATGAGTCAACTTTATTATGTTTTGTCCCATGAGCAACTAAATTATTTAATACCAAGAGCAAGAATGATTAAATATCCAGGACCGGCACCCGTTTTCATCACTAAAACCCAGTAAAATCTACAAAGGGGCAAGAAGCAAATGCATTAATATTAATCTGAACCAAAGCTACTTGCTCTTTTGCTCTCTTTTTGGCCAAATCAGTGGAGACATGGACAGCAAAGCGGCCAGTGGGCAGGAGCAATAAATGATTGAGTAACATGGTACTGAATGGTGCTGAAGACAAGTACTGTTAAAAAAAAGGCAAGAAGAAAAGTAGAAAATTTTCATTAGACCATGAAACTTGGCTCTTGCATAATACACTGCCTACTGTCTGCTCTGGTGCAGTTGTCATGTCTGCTGACTTGAGGGCATAAGAGTGTTGGTCTCAGAGAGAGGAGAGGAAGGAGATGAGGAGACAAAGAGAGACAGGAGACAGCTGGGGTTAGTGCACTGGCTGGCTCACCATTAAAGCCAAGATAAAACGTGTAAAACTCAATTAAAATCTAAAAAGGGTGCATATAATCACCATGTGCATGCATCTTTCAATACTGCCGAAGTTGTTTTGAGGCCCCACAGCAGATCACCATAATAAACCATGGCATGATGCTTTAAAAAAAGCTCGGAAAAGCAACGTGTAGAGCAGACAAGCTTGTTTTAAAACATTGATCACATTATTGCTTTTCCATTTTGCAATTCTTTAGGGCTACAAAAGGGTTGAGAAGTGACACAAAGCTATAGTGCAACACAGTGAGGATGCTATATTTGGTAATAGCAAGCTAGCAGCGCTAGATTATCTCAGAGTTCTGACAGCTCAACACGATGAGTGTATCGAAGTGTGAACTTGCTCAACTAGGAGGTAGGAGGCCAAGACTTGCAATACACTTTGCTGCCTCAAGACAAACAACTGAATATTGTAGTCTTACATCATAAAACTGATAAAACTGTCGCTCCCAATGTGCATGTGTAGTAGTAGTGTTGAATTTTAGGTACAGTAACAGCAGGAGATGGATTAAACAACAATAGGAAATGTTTTCTGTAACTCAACATGCAACATAGTAATCATTTGTGATGGTTGCAACAGTTGTTACAACTGCATGTTTTCTGTAATGGGGATTTACATGCACGTTAGTTGAGTTTGCCTGAGCGATTATTGTTATATCATATGATTGCATGCCTGAAAGTTAACTCTCTTTTTTCCATTAGTGTGTGTGACCATTACTTTGTCGAATGTTGATGACGAGGAGATTTAGCAGCTAGAAAGTGAATTAACATGTTTGATTTGCAGGAGTATGTGCTGTATGTGTGTGTGTGTGTGTGTGTGTGGGATGGCGGTGATGACGGGCCAGGCTGGATGAAGAATGAAAGCATGTTTGACAGAACAATTTAGAGGAAACTCCCACGCTGTTTCATCGATTGATGCATACAATATAGTCCGTTAAACCACATTTCCTTTCTCCTCTCCTCTTCCTCTTCTGGTCTTGTGTCCTTTTTCCCCCCACACTTCTTCTCTGACTTGTTCTGTTTTTATCTCCCTTTCTCCCACCACTTTTTCCATTTGATTACACCCCCCCCCTCCTCTCGGATATTTTTCTGTCATAACTACTGTTATGTGTCCATCTATCTTTCACTCTACCTTCCCTCTTCTTCTCCTTCCCCCATACCCTGCTCTGCTTAATTAATACTTGTGTGACCTATTTAGTTGCTCTGAATTATTAAAGCAGACTCTTCAGTGGCTGCTTCCAACACCCTCACACTCTGACATGTCTTGTTCCTCTTGACGAAACTGGAGTTGGGCGCTCACTGCGTTCAAATATACTTTTTTTCTCTCTCAAAAAGAATGTATTTCCAAAACATTCATGTACAGTATGGTTTGGGTAGTCATATCACATCATCGTCATCATCATCTCACATAAGAGGCAATCAATAAAATCTCAAAATATGTTCCAAAGGCAATAAGTTGCCAAAGGAGGGATGGTAAAATGAGATGAATGTGTTCTCTTCTCTCAGTTCCAGTAAAAAGCCTGGCAGCTGCATTTTGAACCAACTGCAGACGATTAAGTGCTTCTCTACTAAGTGCAGAGTACAAGGAAATTATATTAGTCGAGATGGGATGAAATAAAGGTAGGTCAGGTCAGGGGCAGACAGAAATAACTTAATTTTGGATACATTTCTTAAGTGATAAAACTGTGACTGAATAACCTCCTCTACTTGAGATTCAAAATTTAAATTTGAGTCAATGTGTTCAGTCCCAGAGGATCGTCCCCAGAGGATGAAAGTTAATATTATTGGTGACCCCCTGATCTTTCCTCTTGTGCCACCAGCAGGGCTAGATTTCCACTTGTGCACAGGTTAAAATGTAAGAGAGACTGATATTAAATTTGCAACAATCATTCTCCCTGGAGGATGAACCCTTTCTATTTGTCACATTTCGCGAGCTTTGCTTTTGTAACACTTCACGCTAAAATGTCAACTTTTCCAATTATCTATCTCAGGATCTAGCAGGCAGATTGCTATGCACAATCTTGATCCCCACAGGATAAAACCTTTTGATTGTAATGACCCCATGGCCTTTCCTCTGGCACCTCAGGGGAAGCTGTTCAATATAAGCATAGCATAGAAGAGCAAAATTGTCGATATATTGTTAGCTCCATCCGACACTTTTGTATGCCGTTACCGCCAACACAAGTTTACAAAAATAGATTATGTCATAAGCACACAACGCACACACTCAGCAACTACACTCAGACCTGTGTAAACACACTTCAAGAGAAATGAATGCCTTTGTGCAAACCATACACATATCAGAGGCAATGATTTAATCCGGTCATCATAGTTTTGATTGTCCAGCTACCCAATCCACTTAACTCTATTGTTTCTATCTCTATTGTTTCTATGTCACTGCAGGCAGACTTTGCAATTTTGCATCACTTTGCTCTTCATCTTAAACTTATGACATCACAGTGTTTGGCACAGATAGATTGTCTCAATTCTCATCCTGCATGAAATTAACCGAAAGGAGTGAAGACAGTGAGAGTGAGAAAAAAAAATAGAAAGAGGACATGAGAGACATGATCTGTAATACATCACAGACAAGAGAGAGTTAGTCTACAGTATATCTATTAACTATGAAACAATGAAATAAGGAAAGAGGAAATTATCTCCTTGATTCCTCAGTGGGATGAGATGTGAACTCACCCCTTCAGTACAAAAAAAGAAAAAAGAAAAACTAAGGGTGTGACAATATGTATTTTACGCTAGCACAAAGGCCAAAAATAGGCCAAAAATAAATGAAATTGTCCATGATAGCATCAGAGGAGATAGCAATACAATACTAAAGCTATTTAACTGGGACTCTGGCATATCTCCCTGACCAAATCTGACTCCGGGCCTTTTTATCAAGCTTATGAAATAATGTCTCGGTTGATTTGTTTTAATGGGCAAAGAAGGATTTTGGAGGGAGATAAAACACTGGCTTTGATATTGCTCTAGGCAAAACATAATCAAGGATAACAAAGTTTTTTTTTCACTTCTGAATGGGGCTATGAAACATCACATACCTGTAATAAAACTAAAAGAAAATAGCGCACAGTTTCTAATATGTAATAATAAACACATTCGTCATTGTGACATATGATTTAAAGGCCATGCAGAAGCACTATCAACAATCACAAAAAATCCTTTCATCTGATTTTCTTCACATCTATAATGAGAACACATGGCTTTTTTGGAATACACTGTTTACAAAACTCGCTGGAGAAAAGCAGCTTAAAATCAAAAGATGTCACAACACATGTCAAACTTAATTTATTCACCATGAATAGTAAAATTGAGAATTTTGAACGCTGCACCACTAAAAAAGCCTTTACATTAGTCCAGGAAGCATACAAGGAGTCTGGGGGAGTGTGTGTAAATATTTGAAGTTGTGATACATTGTGTCCATTGAAAACCTAACGACAGACTTGAAACCTGGGTCTTTCCACAGTTTACGGGAGGAGATGCATGTCAACTTAATGCATATTAATAGACAATGATTTGTGGTGCATGAGTATATGCATGTCCACAGAAACAGGCAAACACAAGCATACATGAATACATAAAGACACACATGCTTGCATGGACACACAAAAACTTACTCACACACACACACACACACACACACAAATGGACACAAATCAAACCCCCTGATCAACTGCCTGCCTCTCGCTCTCCCCTGTGAGCTGAGGAGGCTACTCCACTCTTAAATATGTCTCAGATGAATTTTTGATTCCGCGCAGTTCAAAGCGACTTTAATGTTATTCCTGGTGTCCAATTAAAAATGTCTTCAAACTTTTGCAGTACACTGCAAGCTGCAGCTGACTGCATGCCCGGACAGGGACAGAACATCTAAAGATAAGATAAATAAATAAGCCGTGCAAGCCCAAGTGTAGAAACCATTCCCACCCCAGAGGATGTGTGCATTTTCTAAAAATGAGCTCCGATGGGCAACGGTAGCAAGTGAGAGATAGACAGTGGAAGTGGCTCTGTCCATATGATGTGGATCGCTGGCGCAGAAAATATAACTATTACTTGGTAGAGATGCTGTAATGAAATGATGTTTCATTGTGAGTGCACAGCAACAGTAATGTGCCTTTCACTCCCCTCTCACTGTATACAGAAATAAACAGGGATGTCTTCATCTTTTTAGCATGCGTGTGTGAGGATATGATTGTATCAGTGACTGCAAGTTTGTGTTTGAGTTGCCAGTCTCTCTCAATGCTTTTTCAAAGCAGCTTCACTTAAATTCCCAATTTTGCTGTCTCTTGAAGTCAGCCACACACTATCACACATATGATAAAGCTAAAGCAGCTAATCAGGGCAAAAATACTTGAGTGTAGTAATCAGTGTTTAACGGCTGAGTGACCTTACTCCTGCTATGATTTATTGAAAAGGTGCACAGCTGCTGTACTTGTGAAGTCAACGTTACATCTTTTACTAGAATCAGCTTCCTGTGGAGGCAAGGCTACTGTACAGGAGTGTATATACTGTACATTGTAAACTGCATTACTGTAACAGTGACCCACAACATCAGGGGTTTAACCGTTTTAAATAATGCAAGGAACGGTATTTCCTTGCACTGATGTAAAATCTTGTGTGGCCTACTGCGCTAGTTGAAATCCTGGATTACGCATGCATTATAGAGATGCTGAGCAAGTAGTAACAAAATAAAAGCAGGGTGACAGGGCTTGGCTTGAAGGGTTATAAACACAGCCCTTATCCAATACTGCTGAACATGAGGCTGAGGAAGTGTGGTATTAAAGCCAAGTTTACCTTACCTCAAAATAAAAATAAGCCAGCAACTACAGTGTATTTTTGTTATGAAGTCCTTGGAGTAGTAACAGCATTACAGATAACAGAAGAGGCTGAGGAACAAGGAAATATTTTCTGCACCATCTATCATATATATATATATATATATATATATATATATATATATATATATATTCATATCCAGAGTGTAGTAATTCTTATCACTTCTATCTGTCTTAGTTATGGCCTGTGTTTATAGATAAGCCAACATAGAGCTCTACATGAGTTATGAGCAATGTTAACAGACTGTCTCGAAGCTCTCCCTGGTTGATAAACTTGGAATGAGGGAATGAGAATCGAGTGAGAGGTTCCATGTGGAGTTTTTGACCTCTAGTAGCGCTATGGAGCTGTTTTTCTATGAGTAGTTCCTCGTTTTGTTTGTCTTGTACACTCGCCCAAGGACACATGCACGGGCGACACAGTACTGTACACACTTCAGCAAATGGTTTCACACTATTCTACTGATCTACAGGTGGCGGTAACACGCCAAGATATGCAGCAATGCACCAACAAAGACAGGGAAGAGGAAGACTGCAAGCTAGTAAACATGGATGTAAATAATGCTGGATTTTAAATACTTTTTTTTTATTGCAATGCAAAAGGCAAAAGTAAATACATTTACACTAATGTTAATACTACTTTTGTGACTACCAACAATAATAATAATACTAGTACTACTATGCCTACTACTACTAATAATAATAATGATAATAAAGTCAGGGAGAGCACTGGCAGTACGTTTGTTAGAGCTACAAGATACACTCAATGCGTTTTGGTGAGTAACACTGAATGTAAACATAACTTTTGTTTGTTTACAAGAAAACTCTGCAGGGCCCCTTTAAATTGTGGGAGGAGGGGTAAAATTGTGCTGTAGTAAATTAAAGGTGCATTCATGGATGTGAGTGCGTGCCAATAAGTAAATTGTGATGTCAGCAGTGACTGAGAAATATTGAAGTCTTTTTTGTTGTTCTGTATTATTATCAGTCTGGCTCACCCTATGGTTTCCTGAGCAGGTGGTAGGTTCCAGTTAAGTGAGGCTGAGAAGATAAAATGCCTGTCACTAGTCAGTAGAGAGGGAGCAGGTGGCAGCTTGCTATGCTTTTTTTCTTGTATTTTTTTCTTCAGCTTAAAGGTGCTGTATGTAACAAATGTACACGTATTAGCCGTTTTTTAATCGTTTCTTAATTGTTTTTTGTTGCCAATGTGTGAACAGCTTGTAACATAACTTAAAAAATGAGACCTTCGCCGACTTTCTCGGTTGACTGTGACGCCCAGTAGACTGATTTCTATGTAAAGGACTCGGGACGGTTTTGCGTGCTCCTGAGTGCCTTTCCTTTCTTCAGCTCCGCTACAGCGCTAACAATGTGCAACACTAGCTAAACGACCGGCACACACTCTACTGCTCTTTAAACAAGGTTGCAGCACTACACATTGATGACCCACATTGTCGTTCCAAAGACAATTCATATGCATATATTATGATCCACCAGGTTTGGTTAACTTTGGGTAACTAAAATGACTTGGTTAAAGATAGTCACGATTTGAATAAACCAAAGTTGACAGTCGTTAGGAAACAGAACACAAACCATAGTCTCCAGTGTCAGTCAGACACTAGATCACAATGTTGTGCAGTGTTTATGTATTTATTTGTTAATCTTTCTTATTCTTTATTTATTCTTGCAAAACTCACAATCCCAAATATGGGTGAGCAATTTGTGAATCCACCAAACCTTTAGTCACAGGCAGGGCGGGAAAAGCCCCTGGGCTATCCTGAATGAATCATTTACATCCCTCCATCCCCACCACTATAAGCATGAGGTTTTCTATTTTTCCCTTCCCTCTCTCTGTGTGAACCTCTTATTCACGTCGAACATGCTACAAATGATGAGCGTATATGAAAGTCATTCTCCATGCATCAAGTCCTGGTGTGATTCAGGACAGAAAATCATAAATGAGAGTAAAGTGGTACAGACTTGGTAAAGACTTCTGCATATAGTGAACAGTGCAGTTTACAATGGACTCCATCCCTCTTTGCACAAAATAACCGTGCTGATACAGCAACCACCGTACTGAAACAGCTTGTTATTGCGTGATTAAAAGTTGGTAATTAAACCAGGGTCAAAATAATTACAAGAGGTCAGCATGAAGGGATGAAAGCCTGATCCATAAATTAAAGTTCTTGGACGATATGTCCACCCTGTCAAAGCTTATTAAATCACAGGCATCACTCAGTGGCTCAATACAGAGGATATTAGGAGACATTGGAGCAATCAAACTCACTGGAAACAAGCCAGGAGATGGAAAAAGAGCAGAATATGAAATTACAGCACAGACAAATATGTGAAAGAAGAGAAGGGAGGGGGCAGACAAAGAGAGACAGAGAGTCAAGAGGGACAGAAGCATAAGTGGAGACCGGGTTAGTGAGAAAAAAACAAACACACTCAGGGATTTAGAGAAGAGAAAGAGCACAGCTGGATTAAAAACCCACCATCCAACCCAATGAGTGGAGTCATCGAAGTGCAACACTAGATCTAAGACAGTCCAAACCAGCAGAGATCCCCTTCATACTGCTGCTCCATGAGCTCTTCAACTCCCGGAGCTCAGATGAAACAAAAGAGGGAACGTGTGTGTGTTTTGTTTTCACATTTTTACCTGCAGGGCACATCACATTTTCTGCGATGTGCACACATATACTGTACACACACATACACACAGCCACACACACACACACACACACACACACACACACACACACACACACACAGCTGCAGTTACTGCTCCTGTGCCAGTGTGTTTTAAACTTGGTGGGAAAAAGTCTGTCACCAAATTAAAAGAGAAGGATGTGTGCTCAGGTTGCTGATAACTAGTTGTGTTGTGAGGCACACTCATTTGTAAACAGCAAGTGTCAGACTCTGTCTCCCCCTCACTTGCCTACCATCCTTCCCCTGAACTATATTCATACAAGTAATTTAAATGGACACTGCACGGTATGAGGTAACATTTGCAGTTACGAGCTCTACACCGTCTTACCAGAAGCATACCAGATTCCCAATTAGGTTTGATTAAGGCGTTTTTGCTCGTTGCTCCCCTTGGCAAGAGAAAGTATAGATGACAAGCGAGCAGTCCTGTGTATAGTAGTGTCAGCATGAAGGTCATCCTCTCTGCTGCTTCGATACTTTCCTAATTTCTCACTGGTCTGTGACCTTACATGCAGCATGGGTGTTTCTAAATGTGAGGATCAGAAAATGAGGCACATGGGTTTCTTTGTTTTTTTCTCTCCAGATGAGTAGGCAAAAATATTGTTTTCCCACATACAGAAAATGTCAGGTTTCTTTTCATTTATTTATTTATTTATTTATTTAACCAGTTCTTTGCTCCTATGAATAAAATGTGAAATGTGTACTGTAAGACTCAACATATTTTAAATATAAAATGAAAAAAGAACGGTGGGTTTAGGGTATAATATTTAATTTATAGAAAGAATGAGAAATGTAAGATTAATTGTAGCATCTTTGCAAGGTGATCAAAACAGTCATATAGTAACAGTGGTCATTGCCACTGCAGTTCCTCTCTCCGTTTGTGAGGTGACATGACTCGTCACCATGAGTCAAAGATAAAGTGGCAGAGTTGGCAACATAAGTGACAGTACAGTCCCCAGAGCTGTGTTATAGGTGTTCAAAGGAGTCACTGTTTCTATTTGTACTTTATTTGACAGCAGATGGCTTGGTAGCAGACAGCAGTATTTGTATAAAACCATACATGGTAGTCTTTTTTTTGCTAGCACATGAATGCACCATAAGTAAGCTGTACAGTTTTCAACTTGCACTCTCAACTGCATCACAATCCAGTGATAAGGTAAAAATGTTCCCTGTAATGGATTACCTAGCATAAGCAAGTTTCAAGTATGCAAAGTTGATTTTCACACTGTACCGCAATGAATGGAACCTGATGGAAGGTAGTAACACACATTCAACAATCTATCCCCTACCTAGTGTGCTGAATATGTGCCAGTAATGTAAGAATATGTGATATATTCAGGCAGGATAAAACGTGCAAAAACACAAGGTTGGATAGTAATAGTAATTCTTAGTGAAATACAACTATGGTTTTCGTATAGACCTCAACAATTCAGAAAGATTCAAATATTTTAAATATTTGTGTTAAACATATAATCTGGAGATTATATGTTTGTGCTCTGTCATATATCCAACCATGTCTGTCTACCATGCCTGCATCTCACTTCAAACAGAAAGGGTTAAAGGATTTTAGGATCTCTGGGGAAATCAAAGAAAATGATTTTTTTCTGAGGTGTATATAATAAAAGTTGTGAAATAATTGCCTAAAAATAACTTTACTTTGGTGCAGCAAAGATACTGTACAACGCCAAGATAACCAACTTGCTCATCTGATCACCGTCATTGCTTGTGTGTGGGTGGGTGATAAAGTGCATGAACTTGTCGTTACTACATAAACTTTACTCAACACAGTGGTTCTTTGATTATGTCAACAACTTGAAGAAACCAGACAGGCAGCTGAATCCATGCAAAGCATGATACAGGTAACTAGAGAATTTTACTAGTGTGCTGCTTGTAGTTCAATGGCATTCATCCCGAGACATCATCTGACGAATAGCTCCTGTGCGGTTGTGTTACATTAAACAGTGGTTATCCATCATGATGCCGGCTAGTTAGTTTCACTTGAGTGAATTAACTAAATGCTTTTCTTTCAATTTAGTTTGTGTAAAGGGTTGGAATTCATGTTAAAATGAGGTACCCCTATATATTTTTATTTTCATTGCAAGATTATCTTAGCAGAGGCTGGTAACATTTACATATACATATCAATTGACCCTGTGTTTACTTTTTCACTGTGACAGATGAACATGAAAAGACTCTGTGAATCAAAGCTCAGCTTTGGGAAGGGAAGACATACGGGACAAGACGAGGGGACTGAGAGAAAAAGAAAGAGAGAAGGTGATGGAGATGAGAGAGGAAGAGCAGGTACTGCCGACTGTGCCCAGGATAGGATTAGCATTATGTCCCTGTGTTGTTCAACACAAACAAAAACTGACCATGACAGTGGAACCTATAGGCTCAATTTAACAACAACACACCTAGCATAATTATAGTGTAATAATATAGTATTATTCTATAAATATGTTATTGTATAACACCCATTTACACACACTTATGTTTATGTACTGTCTGAGACACATTTCTATAATTCAAATCCAAAATGATGCAAACTCAAAGATGAAATAAAGAAGGTGCATATAATTTTTCAAAATGTATGTTTAATACGCATTGGCAGGAGAGACAAATGAGAAAGGGACAGGCAGTGAATACAGAGGGTGAGACAGAACAAAGAGTATGGTGTCTGTAGTGTGAATTTCCCTTTACTTGAACACTTTAATTAAACATTGTCAACATTCATTTTCAGATGTTTCATGATCGTTTTAGCCTCTTCTGTATTTCTAGATTGTAGTGTGGATCATTCGCTGCAACATTTAACCTGATTCTCATGCTACTGCCCACTGACATGGTTTTAAAGCTGTTGTTATCCAATTTTTGCTCTCCAAATGTCTTAAAATACACATATTTAGATCAAGGAAATTTTTACCAGGGGGGCATGCCCCCGAGCCCCCTAACAAGCTCAGTTTTTGGACCTCAGTATTTCTAAAACCCTGCTCTCCTGCTCTCTGTATAGGAAAACAAAACTTGCAGAATAGGAATATGATGAATTACATTACTTATTTTAGAGACCTGAGGAACATCCTCTCGCAGGCCCCAATGTGAGCAGATCATTAGGGACAGCGGTCCCTAACTTCAGTTCACTAGGGGTTTAAAAACAAGTGGGAGAACCACTGACACTGGACTGCTGCTTACCTTTAACACTCCTACTCTTGCACAAAGCATTCCTCAGTCCATGCTAAGAAGTAGCAATGATGGACAGACTGGGCAGAGGGAAGGGGCAGTGATGTTGTATCCTTGATGGACACTTTAGATTTGATAAGGAGCTGTGATGCCAACTATACTGTCATCAGTAAAGGAGAGGGGGAAGCCTGTGTAGGTGGCCTGAGGTCGCCTTGTCAAACCTGTTGAAAAAAAGGTTTAATTGGTTTGTCCCCTCCTGGTTCCCTTCAACCATTTGGCCTAACAACTTACAGGCAAGAACGTTTCTCATCCCATTCCACATCTCTTTCACACTAATCTGCCACAGCTTGATTTCAATTCCATCTCTGGAAGTTTTCCTTTTCAGTTTTTTCTACATTTCTACTGCCAACCTAACTGTACCTATCTCAAGCCCAGATGGCCTCAATCTTTCCTATTGAGGGTGGATAATGTGTGTTTTAATTCAGTGTTTGATATCAACAAACTGTTTTCATGGGAATTATAGAAGTTGATGCAATATGTAACACAGTTGGAGAGCCTTATGTGCACATCATGCACCAAGCAAAACACATTCTAGTCCATTAGCTGACCACCGTACAGTAAAACCGTCATGCATTCCTGTAACAACACTCTCGCGGAACTCAGCAGACCACTGCTGGACAAATGGCCTGTATCTGGGTACAGCCTATTTTGTAAAGTGACTATGGAGCTGTGTGTATGCTTAGCCTTACATACAAAAAGTTCCAAGTCTTAGTCTCACATTTAGAGAAGAGAGAAAATGGCTGAAGAAGGTGATCATGGAGGAACCAGGATAATATCTTTATAACAACAACTGGCATGCAAAAAATGTTCAAAGAGGGTACTGTTTCTACAAGCACTTTGCTAGTAGTATCAGGCATCTGCTAAACTTCACTGTTTAACTGTATTGTGCAATCTTGGGTTCACAAAAAGTCTTAAACAGCCTCCTTTGCTCATTACGCTCTATTTCCTTTTGTATACCAGCACCAGCTGTAGGCCTTCCAGCTCACTTGCACAATTGAGTGTAACACCCTCTAGCCATCTCTATATGGCAAATACATTCGGATGCATTTACATTGATGGCAGATGAACGGTGAATGGTGAACTCCACCATTACTTTCATCCCTCTCTGAAACTACAGACATCCTGTATTTTTTTTTTATTATCAAATATATGAAAAGCTGAGCGTGGAAAAACTGAAAGAGACTGATGGAGATACCACAAAGGTCCTGGGGTACATTCAAGCCTTAAAACCCGGCACGCTGTGGTTAAATGGTGGGTGCCATAGAGGTGCCTCAGCACCCCTAGGACACCCCATATGATGTACTGCTCGTAAATTGTTGTCATTTGAAACTAGGCTGCAGCTTTGAGCTTTGGACAGCATTAGCAATCAGCTCTCCTTTATCATTTCAGCACCACAGACAGCGCACATTACACAAAGTAGTCTGCCACTCTAGTGAAGGTAGAGGTACTCATTGAGCTATGACCATTAGCTCATTTGATGGGGGGCTATCTGGTGTTAATAATGGATCTTCCACACCAAACTGTGATCAAGTGGATCAAAATACAAATTAGGCTGATTAAAACAATTTTACCTAAATTGTCACTATTTTTTTTTACCAAGCCTGTGTGCCATATCAGTTTAGCTAAGAAATATCTTTTTTTGTTGGAACCATTTTTTGTGCAATAGAAAACAGCTCTATATTATTATCTTATCTGAACTGATACAGTATTATTTTTCCCCGAAAAGCAAACTCAGCTGAGGGTATATTTAGGAAGGAAATAATATTTCTACTTTTACCAAGGGAAATACAGTAAATTGGATGGGAAGGATTATGTTGAAAATATTAAAATTCTGAGTAAATCCTTGTACTACAGTAGAGCACAAATGGTTGGGACCCAGTGCGGGCCCAGTCACACATAGTTCCTGACAGCTGACTGAACAAAGCTGAGGCTATGTTTACAGACACTGGTGGCAGTACAGAGGTTTATAGCACCAACAAGAAACAAAATATCAATACATGACAAAGGAGAATAAAGGACAGAATTACTCACAACTCTCTATCTCGAGTGTGCAGTTTTGCTCATCCAGTGGGTACCTCCTCAGGTCCATCATACAAGCAGCGGTGGTAGTGATCCTGAAAACACATGACATAATATGTTCAATGCACGGCATTGTGGTAGAACTGGATAGATAGCAAATTGGATGTTTGTTGTTATTATCCACGCAATCATGAATAGCCAAACACGACTTAAAATCTTCAAAACCTCTACAGGTAAATGCAGGAGCCTCTCAGGGTTTGGGGGGTGGTGGCAGCAGTGGTGGGGACTCCATTGGGGATTACAGGACCAAAGCTAATCCTTATGTCCCAGTTTTAACATTGTTTGGATAATCCTGTGTCAGGTCCCACCTGAGATGCGAGTCACTGCAGGGATCAAACTCTGCGGGACAGTGGTGGCAGCAATAGGCCAGAGATAACAGTGGTAGGGTTTATACTCTGACTTCTGCATGTCATATCATCATGATATATGTGGGATGAAAGGGAGTGTTTTACAGGCTGATGTCATCCCAAAGACTTTATATATCAAGATTATTGCTTGTATTAAATACCACTACTACTACCAGTATGATTACAAGAAGAAGAAGAAGCGAAAATGACATATTTAACATTGCAGAATTAAATTTATTTCGATTTTTTAAATATTCATTATTCCTAAACATAGCTGTTACAACAAATCTGTAGGGCAATATATAAACATAAACAAAAAATACACATGTCAAAAGGCTTTTTGTAAGCGTAAAGTTTTGGCACAGTTGTCCATCTCTCCCTCTGTTGATTTGACTGACTGCGCTTTGCTGCGTGAACATTGTTGTTGAGCATGAAAAGTTGTATGAATAAACAAGAATAAAAAATCGGGGGAGGTTCTTTTATGCTTATCTCCACTCAGAGTCAAAGCGCCTTTTATGTTTTAGTTCTTAACCCCTGAAGTGTCACTTGAGAGGGAAGAGTATACGTGGTGCTGGCACAACTCCACAAGAACACGGAAAATATAGGAAGTGAGGCGCTGATCTTTAAGCTAATGAAATTGTTTTCCTTCTGCATCTCAAGATACCAATGAAGTTTAATGACTGTAGCATTCAGAGAATATATTATGTATCATACACATAAATAAGCCAGTGAATGTTTCTCTGTGAACGTAGTGTAAATCAAGGGAGTTGTTTTTATGGGACCAGTGGAATAGGCCTCTTACACGCTGGTATATATTTCATGCCGACACTGTTCATTAACAAAAGGTCTCAGAGTTATCATTCAGTTAACAAGTTTCATCTGAGGAAGTACTTTAAATGACAAATGTAAATCATATTATCTTGTAGCAGGCTGAAATGGGATCTAGCTTTAATCTCCAGCACCTGAGGTGCCACAAATCAACACTACCTGACTCTATGGAACATGTTGAGAAAAAAGATCAATAAGGCTGTAGATTATTATCTTCATTTCAACTGGGATGGCCTCAATGGTGATTGTATAGACAGATACAAGAGCTTTGAGCCAAAAGGGACGGTGGAGCATAAAGCTAACACGTGAGACTTAACTATTTGACTTTCCCTCCGGCAGAATCCAATTTTGACATTAAAACATGTCATCAACTGGGCTATGGTAAACTCAGTTTCAGTGCTGTCAGTGATGAGAGGGAGGCAGATTACATTTTTAGTTCTCTAGCCTGGTAGAAATGTACTGTTAAATTATTTTCGTTTTCTTTATTAAGTATTTATTTGTATTTTTTTCTATTTTAGTAAGAAAAACAGTTCATGAGTTGACCTCAAACTTTGATTTTCTGTCTACATGAGCAGTAGCCAAATGAGCCATAATCCAGCTCATCAAAATGTCAAACTCATTGGTAGAAATCATTTCAACATTGTCTCAATTATTTGACACCAGGTCTGTCTTCATTCGAAGAGCTGCTTTGAACACATAACCGAATATTCTGACAAAGAGAACCGATGTCAATACCACGTTCTTTACTCTATCTTATAACGCATTTTAAACCAGATACCTGGATCGTAAGAAATGAATTGCAAATGAAACAAATCAGTTTAAATCTGGATTTAAGAATATAGAATCATTGCTCATAAATCTAATGTACTATTCAAAAAGAAATGTTCTTGCATGGTAAGTGCTTTTATAATAGCTGCAAATAGCAGTGGCTAAGGAGCTATGGCCTTCTGCTTTACCGCCCCTATCATAGTTTGTGTATATATGTCAGCATAATAGCATTTAGCCTTCCAATCACTATCAAAACAAATAGACAGGGATGGATAATAAGGGATAATAACAGCAGTCAACCATGAGTCAATAGATAAGGTTATGTTGTCCATCAGACTTTGTGAAGGGAACATAAGGACGAGGCTGTGAGTAATAGGCTGCCTTCTTTCCCTGGCTCTGGTCTTGTGCGAGAACTTGACTCCCACTGAGGGAGTTGCCACAGAGCAGCACAGCATGGTGGGTAATCGTCTAGGCACACCTGACAACATAGATAAATTTGTGCCAGAGGAGAGGCTCATCTTGAGTCCAATCCTCTGTGTTACACAGCAGAGATAATCACCCTTGTGTGTCTCTGTGCCTCTCTCTCTTTTGCTCTCTACTCTCTTTGCTCTCTCTCTCCCTCTATTCCATTAATCAGACCAACAGCCACTGCAATGCCAATCTTTTTGCATCTCATAATCTAAGTATTTCTAAAATCCAAGCCATCCAAGATCCATGCAATTGCATATTGGACGACAACACAAAATACTGTATGTGATATTATTTGTCAGCAAGCTTTTGAAATGATGATGCAGCGACACGACAACACTTTCACAAACCTGTTGTGGTCAGTTTTCTATATAGAGGCATCTCATTCTGTCTGTAAATCATCTGTGTCTGTGTCTCACTGTAGCAACCAAGCTCACCGCAGGCACCATATGGTGGACAGGTGGGACCGCACCTACCCAGTTCAAAACAGTCCTTGTGGTATATTCAGTAATTCTGAGGTCGAGCCAAAATCAAGCAAAAATCGAAGGGACATATTTGTCATTTGGCAGTTATTTTGGTTTAAAGGAGTTAGGGCTGACCCGAATGCTTCGAAGCTCTTAAGCTTCTACTGTTGCCATGGTAATCAACATCCAAATCAGTATTCGAATGCTGCGCTTTTTTATTGTATATGCATTATACAAAAATCCCAAATAGCCCATGAAATATAGGCCTACATATGAGCAAATTCGTTTTTATGGGCTATGGCTGTAATTTACTTGATGTGATTATTGCACATTTTGTAGCCGTTTTCGGTTCGATAAAAAGGAAAATCCTTGAAGTCCGATTTTGTCCTCGTCTGTCATTAGACTCCAGTGCTCGAAGTGGGCCGGTACTCAACGGTATGCAGTATTAGCACTTCTAAATTTTACTCTTTGGTGTACCATGACATTTTCTTGCGCACCGGCACTTCTCTCAAGCTGCCCGTACTCCTTTCTGCCCTCTCCATATCAGGTTCTCTGGGCCATTCATAACGGCCCTGAATAAACTGCATTACCCAGGGGGCACTACGTGACGCTCACCTGTCCCCGTTCTCGCCTGCCTGCTTTCCTCTGGCAAAGGCTAGTCTAAGTAACGAGCATGATGATAAAGGGGTGCCTTGTTTGTGTGAAATACTAAAAGTAGAGAGAAGAGAAAGTATCCAGAGATTTGGCTGGGAATCGGAGCCACAAAAATGGTATTCGGGACAGCCCTAAAAGGACTACTGTAATTCACAAAAAATATTCTATATTATGCTCTCACCCTCAAGGATAATCCATCAGCCAGCCACAAATGGCAAGACAGGGGCATAACACAAAATTCTGGACCCTGTACATAGGCATTCTCTATGGACCCCTCACCACATCCACGGCTATTCATTCAAGTATCTTTGTGGGGCCTCCTCACACGAGGGCCCTGTCAGCCCCCTTTTTCCACCCAGGACTATGCCCCTGGGCCAGAGTTCAGTCCTCCAAAAAGAACAAAACAGTGACCAAAAACCTATTTGATATTGTGCCTCATAACCCAAGTGTGCTGATGTTGAACAATTGCACTGTGAGTCCTAGACTTGTAATAATACCAGTATCAAGAGCAAGTTTTCGACACATATCACATGTTCAAACTCTACTTGACATCAAGAACATGACATGATCTTTCCATGACTGTTGTGTCTTACATGAGGGTGAGTAATCTGAGGTAAACTACACGTTTAACATGAAAACCAGGTGATTGTGTTTGCATTGTGATGGATGTGAAGGACAGATTATTCAGAACCAGAGTATAGATGACTAAATTATCCATTTTGGTGGGAATTGTATGTTAAAGAACATGGTCTTACATGGCAAGAAAAACACTCAGAGTTTCACATTTTTTCTAAGAGAGGATTCATCCACATGGTATCAAAATATCAGCAGGAACCTTGACATCACTGCATCTGAGGGTTAAAATCTTTTTGTGTATAGTTTCTTTTTCTTATAGTCTGTTTGTCCATCTTTCACCTGTCATCTATGCCTTGCATTGTTGTGTTTATTTGGTTATCTTGAGTTCTGTGACTAGTCTGGGTTTGCAAGATGTTTGGACGAATGCTGTTTTTACTGTTTCACATCATTGATTTGGCAGAGGAAGGTCCTGAAATAAAATGTAGGGAACGCACAGTTTACAGCGTGTGGCCATTAAGGCTCCTAAAGATGAAAACATAATTATATTGATCATTAAAAGGCTTTAAAAACATGTTTTCCTAGCAAGCATCATCTTGCAGTCAAATAATGACCATCCACTGGCTGTTTGTTCCAAGAGCAACTTTAATAATTTCATGTCCCTTCCCTTACCAACAGCTGGTTCTCTAAACCACTCTAGACCACAGGAGTGAAATGATGTATGGAGAGGGGATAGAGACAATTTGAGGACACAGGATGTCATAACAACGCCTTTTAATAGCAATAAAGAAGTTAAAAGGGAAGAGATGTAGCATTAACATGCTGTTTCATATTACACACCTCAGGGGTTTCCACCCCCCAGAGTGAGACAGGAAGGTTGTTTCAGCCTAAGAGGGTTACATGTATTCTCCTTTTCTTTCTGTCTTGTCCCCTGTCTTTGTCAGCGTTTATTTCTTTCTGATGGATTTGCTGCTAGTGATGGGGCTCTGTGGCTTCCAAGTGTTTAACCAAGGAGCAAATTGCCGGTTACTTTCTGGCAACTTTCTGATCTCTGTGTCAAGATGGAGTCAGTGGTGTAGAACTGAGAGCAAGAGCCTCTGGCAGAGTCTTTAAAAAGACTGTGTGGGAAAGGTAAAGGTTATGCATGTTTGTGTGGGGTTACGTGTGTGCACTTGTGATCCTGTGCATGTTTGTTATGTTGCTGTCGCTCTGTGGATGTCTGTGTGTAAGTGCCTGATTGTGTTTGCAGCTGTCTGGCACTCCATTTACCCTCACATACTTTCCCGCTTGTCCCATCCATTAAATGATGCACAGCCGCATTTCTTGCTCAGTCTTAGTATAGTCCTTGGTTGCCTGGTTACTGCCTGAGGACACTGCCAAGCACACCAACTGAGCCCCATATGTTGCATCACCTGCAGTGGCCCTCCATATTTACCAGACTGTGCTCGAAGACTCTGTTCCTGGATGGATCAAACTTGTGAGGTCAAATCAGGGCCAAGTAGCCTTAAGGGTTTCCAGCAGTCATTGGGATTCAGGCCAAGTAAATGTGTTGACTGTTGGTCACATAGTCAGAACAGACATACAGAATATTTACTCAGGTTCTGTACATAAAGAGTAAGTTAACACTAAATCCACTTTTTACTTAATTTGAGTATATGTTTAGTCATTTATTATACTATCAATTGATCCTGGTCCCTGTCTAAAGTGTTCATTGCAACAGTTGTTATTTGCCTTCCAGAGAAAATCAAATAATGCTGTAGACCAAAAAAATCTGTGGCGTCACCTGATACACCACACTGCCGAACTACAAGGCTACATCACATCACATTCAGTAGTATAATTACTATTAGTACTACTAATACTAATACTAGTAGGATAGTAGTTTACAGACCAGTGTAATGGAGTTTGAGACAAATTTACACGTACACCCTGCCAACCACTTCTACCATATTTCAGTCCATTCTCTCTGCTGCATCTGTCTGCATCTAAGCTAGCAATTCAGAGAAGTCCAGCTCTGAACCACTGTCTTGGCTGTCAGAGGAGGTGGAACACACGGGATGACTGAAGTCACAGTCGCTGCTTTCGACCAGTAAAAATTATGGGGAGCAGACCGGGATATGTGTCTGTGTTTGAATGCATCTTTTTAAGCACAGTTTTGACGTACTGGTACTTTACTTGAGCAGAATTTAATGTTAGGATAACCATAGGATAACCTCACGGCTAGCCTGTCTCATGACAGTCTAATCCCAGCTCACAGTACTTTGAATGGAGTATTTTTAACATTGTGGTGCAGCCACTTTTACTTTCATAAGGGTTCTAAATACCTCTGTGCCATTGCCTGCAGAGTTCTACCACTTTCATTCAGAGACACAAAATGTGCTGCATGCTGGAGCTGCATGATTTGATATTTACGATAATGACAGCATTCAGAGAGCACTCATCCCCCACAGCCAGCTGCTTCCCACCTACAGCCTACCGAGGAAACATAGGGAGTAGGATGCCCATGGAACCAAATCACTTGGATGCCACACTAATTACATATTCAACAAAAAAAATCACTGCTTTATCACTGCTATGTTGGAAGGCAAAATATTATGTTTGTCATTTACTGTAAATATTTAGTCAACCTGATATTGGTTATTAAAATAATACTTGTGTATGCTAATTTCTCTCCTTAATTGTCAGAAAAGCTCTTTGTTTGTGCAGTCTTATTGCAGTCTCCCTGTGCTCACTAATCCTCAGTGACAAACACACTATAGTCAGTTCAGTTCAACGAAGACTATTCAGGCCTATCCTGCAGCAAATAACCCCGATAAAGAACAAAGGCATGACCCTCCTTTCGATGCGCCTTCTCAGGCCGACCCTGCCTGAGAAATACAGAGAGGCACTCTTGTTGTTTGTCATCATTTGCTTTTGCAGTTATTATACTTCCTGAAGTCAATTTCTGCTGTTTGCTGTTGTTTCTTCACAGGAAAAAGAATGCCCTTGAAATGGTGGATTTAGTTTTGAAGATGAATGCGGGGTGTTACAAGTTATGTGGAAAAAGAACAGTAGTTTGCATGTAAACAGACGTGTACAAATGAATGCATATCGGCCCACAAAAAGGGTAGGTGCTGTTTGCCTTTTAGCCGCCATAATGAATCCCTGGGATGAATTGGCAGTTCAATGGCAAATACAGTAAGTGTTTGTGTGAATATTCATCAGCTGTTTGTATATTCTCTGTGTGTGGCTTTCTCTATTATCAGCATCTACGGACTCGCTGCATCCAATTACATTTCCAATAAAGAGCCTCAATGAGAAGATTCTCCTTGTCAACAAGGCATCTCGCTGTTTGTGTATACAGATGATGTGGCCACTATTTCCTTATTAAAGTGTGTATTGTATTCCTGTGACAAATGGACTATTAATTGTGATGCACAGGTTACTATCTATAGGCCACAGAAGAAGCGGTTGCATGGATGCACCTTTTATATCATCATACTCATTTCGTAATGATGAGCAAAAAATAATTACATCCTTAGAGTCTGATGATCAAAACAAATCTCAAAAAATATTCAGTGACGTGATTTCTTGAAGTTGTAAATCAACATTCAGTAGGTCTAGTGTGAGGTTACTTTGTCTTTCCACTTTCTGTAAAAATTTAACAATGTTTCACATAGCCATATTATATCAGATTTCCTTGCAGGTAACTTAATGCTTGTTATCACATTGCACATTGGTTTTTCATGTTGCTTATTCAGGGGCACTCAGACAGCACTTGTTTTAGGTAGATTTACACGCTGTTAAGTATTTCTTGATGAATAACAGTTTTTCCATCTGCCCACCACTTCTGTGTAGCGTCTCCACTGGTTGCCTGGCAACCTCACAGTGACGACTGTGACTCTGGGAAGTCACTACGCCTGGCTGTTATTCACCTAGAAATAGTTCCAGTACGTAACTCCTCGTAAAACCAGAAATTATCGTTTTTGCATTTCTGTCGGTATATGGACTAAACAAACGTGTCATAACGTGTTCATTTGTGAGCTTTAGAGGTGTTAGGCATATTTTTGACTTTTGCCCCTGCTTCCAGTCTTTATGTGCAGCTACAGTACGCTAATCCTGGCTCTAGATCCATTCTCAATGCACAGACATGAGAGTGGCATCAATCTTCTCATCTAATTCTTGTCTACAAAGCAATAAGTGTATTTCCCAAAATGTCAAACTATCCAACTTTGTCCCTGAGTTAAGATACAGAATATATGTATTAATAATTTCACGTATTTTTATTCATATATGTATCCTTCTTATGTCAGAGTATAGGAATTATAATTTGCATAACCCCTATTATTATTCATATTTGATTTTCTTTGGTGTATGGTTTTACTACTGGCTTCTGCAATAACCCAATTTTCATCTCAGGGACCATTAAAGTTTCATGTAGTCTAATCTAATTTATTGGCATAATAAATTAAATAACTACATAATTTGTTTGAGGCTTTCAGGGGACAGTAATATGCTGTATCTGCATGTGCTGCATGGATTTGTGTGCACTCACGGACATGCGCAAGATCCCATGACCCAATTTAGGATTTGTAAAAATCTGGTCATCCTACTTACATGATATTGAGTGTCAAGGGTGATGGATTTCTTCTCCCAGTTTCAATCTAATCCCACTTCATCCAAAGTAATATTTGCACTGACTTTGTGTCATAACTTCTGCAGTGCATGGGAAAAGTGCAAACCCATATTCCAAGTGATTATGGATTTTTCATTTGCATATTGGACTCAAAGGTTGGGATGATACTGTAGGCTATCTGTTTTAACTCAAATGACCTGACACAGGGATAATTTGTACTATTTGAGTTCTATTTCAGCATAATCTGACCCTCACAATCTGCTGGTGCCTCTCTAGCTTTCTTCTGTGTGCTTTTGTCCACTTTTGAAGCTCCAAGCAATGAGCACATTGGCTCTGATGAAAGAGGGAAGCACTTTAACACAATGATCAAGCATCATTTTTATTGAAATGGCAGAAGTTGCTATAGTACTAGATCTCACATTGATGTCCCAGGGGACTAACAGTATTCAGGGTACAGTGTGTCCAGGATGTCACAAATTTTATTTATTCCCACACTGCAATAAACCTCAAAAGATTAAAAAAAAAAGACAGCATCAGACGACTTTAAAAGCACTTTGCTTGATGCTGTGTTTACTGTGTGTAGGAATAGGATGTGTAATGCTTTGCTTTTTCATCAAATCAAGTGTCTGCAAATTACTTTAAACCCAGCTATGATCCAGGAAGAATGGTTATGTCAGTAAACCGACTGTAAGTTTGACAGGAGGATTTGGTTTTCACCAGGGGATTTCTGATTTAATCTGGAGGCAATAAAATGTATCAATGAGCATAAAAAAAGTTCAAAAAATCTGATTCTAATTCACTTTGCACTCGCATAATGGAATAATTGGACACCATGTTCAAGTGAAGGTCTCTTGCCCCTTGCAATAATACTCCTGTGTTCTCAAACAGGAATTCTCAAATGGGTAAATATATCCAGTATCATTCTACAGATTCTTTTCTTTCTTTCTTTCTTTCTTTAACTCAAGGACTTAACACTTGTTCCATGAAAAGTAGAAAGTGACTGATTGTTGTTGTGAGATAGAGAAAATGTCCAAGAAAATGCCATATTGAGAGGGCAAGTAGCTACCCGTAGGATTTTCTGCTGTACTTATTTTCTCTCCTTAATCGTTGCCTCTTTCTTTATCCCCTGCTTTTCTCCATCTCTAAAGAATCTGATTGCTCTACCTTCTCCTTCCCTTCCCCTCTACTCTTGCTTTAACTACAACACACATCATATCTACCAACTATTTACCCCTCTAAAGTGTTCAGAATCAGACCTACTTGGATTTCACCACATTAATTCCTTCAAACCTGGGCAGAGATGTTTTTTGGTTGTGCTGAGCAAATTACAACATGCTGGACACTGTAATAGGGCAGTGAGTGAGTAATGAAGACAGACAACATTGGTGAAGAAGAACAAAGAAAGCAATATTGACAAGATTTCATTCTAATTCTCTCCTTAACACCCCTCTCTCTCCTTCTTTGTCTCGTTGTCTCTATCTCTCTCTATTTAATTTCACTTTCCCACAGCAGTGCCAATGCGCTACCATGATGGCAATTAAGATGTTATGGTTTTCAATAACTTTTTATAGAGTTTGGGCATCAGAGGCCTATTTGCAAAATGAACTGATGAGACATCAGTGAGGTGTGAGAAGTGCACTGTAATCATGTTAACTTTGAGGGGTCAAAACTCAATGGAATGGGTCAATCAATTTCTATTGTACAGTAGGGGATTTGTTTCTGGCAACTGGAAAACAGATGGGACATGTCAAATTATCAAACATGCAAACGTCTCAGCTTGGGGAAATATTCAGAATATCAACTAAAGCGAAGAATGTTAACAAAGAAAACATGAAACCTGATGTTTTGTAAAAGTAGTACTCCGGTCTTTGTAGCTTCCAAGGTGTCAACTAACTCGCTGAACGTTGAAAGCTGTCATTGCCTGAGAAACTCATCCATCACGCTAAGTTTGAGAAGACTGTGAAAATTACAACCCCATGCTCTTTAATTCTTCCTTGGTAGAAAGCATGACTAAGATGAATGGATGTTTCAATCATCTGAAGAGATTAGAATCAAAGTTCAACTAAAATCACAATTGGTGATCCCATTTTTCAGTCAAAAAAATGTGAATGTTCATTTCATTGTTACTAGCTTTTTTAGTTTTTTTAGTTTTTTGAGGGAATATAAAAAAAATGTTTTGTTTCTAAGTTCAGAAGGAAAGATTAGCAGGAAACCCAATGTGAGTTGCTGTTCATAGCTATGGCCCTTATGTAACAGCCTGTTGTGTGGCTGTTAGTGTGATCGCCTGCCTATGATAGAACGATAGTTGCATATTTATGCAAATACAGTTTAAAATGCAACAATTTGATTGATTGTGTAAAGATAAGTTCCGCATTGAGGGATCCAGAGGACGAATGCATTCCAACTGTTTGGAGGGGGGCGCGATCATGAAGCGATAAAATATATATATGAAATATATAAAACTTCTCTCTTTCGGGTACAGATTATTTTCTCTGAGCAGAACACATGAAATACAATTTAGAGAGCAAATATGTACACTATAGCAGAAGAGACACAAAAACAAAGAAACTAAACAAAACAAAAACGGGTAATTTCATTTCAGTTTACCTTTTTTTATGATTTTGGTGGTGATATGAATTATGCAGACTTTGCAAAAGAGTTGAATTTAGTGTTACAGAAACCTTGTTGTGATGTGCACATGTCCTTTAAATGAGGACACAAGTAGGTCACTTCATCAACATTATAATTTTTGCTCAGGGGCAATATTGCACCTCACATCAGTAGTTTTCTTCATCTGGCTCTAATGAGCTAATTACTGACTTCCAATGAGTCCACTGTAGTCCAATGCAGCAATCGTTGATTCACTGTTAAGTTAAAGTTGGTAGAAGTTAGATTTTTTTTTCCAGGTTGTTTGTTTGATTTTAAAAATAGAAAGTGGGCTACATTGACAAAAGATGAAGTGAGAAGTGTTTGACAACATGAAGTGGAAATGACTACAGTTTGTGCAGTGTAGTCTATCATTATGTGGTGTCGTACTTGTCCAGCATGTAGGAGATATTTTTTTCTGTTTATTTGCGCATGTAAATATCTAACCCCTTGGCCTTGCTGTGTAGTCAAAAACGTTATTTTAAAAGATTAAAATCTCACCTTAGACCGTACAGTACGGTACCGTCCGGGTGCAGTCGGATCATTCTATTTTTTACTGTGACACCATGGACAAACGATTTCTTGTCATTGAGGAAGTAGGTGTCAGGGACCCAGAGCTGGTCAGCCACCCTGTTATCTAAGGTCAGGTTGAGGGGGATCTCAGAGTAGGACAGCCGCTTGTCTCGCCAGGCCTGCTGGAAGTACATCGTCAATGTGTAGTCCTGAAAGTGCACAGACAGGGAGCAAAGGAGGACAGAGAGGGGAAGGAGGGAGAGAGCCAGAAAATCAGAGGGGAAGAAGAGGTCGGAGGAAAGTGGCCGGGAGAGGGAGGAAGAGAGGTGGATAAAAGAGGAGAGGAGAGATGGAGAGAAAAGAAAGAGAAGAGAGGGTTACCCCAAAAAGCGACCATTTTACACAGCTGCTCTGTAATACTTTCCCACTGCAAGCTCTCAGATTAGACCAGACTAGCCTTCAATATTGGATGAAGTTCACTTAAAAGCAAATGGAACAGTAGCAGTACAGGCCAAAAAACTCTCAGTACAAAGCAATGGGGAATTCCTTCTTTTCATAGAAGCATGAGGTTAAGACAGACAGTGTGAAAGAGTGTGTATGTGTAAGAGAGGGGAAGAAAGACAGATGGTTAGGGTTTGGCGTGTGTGTGTGTGTGTGTGTGTGTGTGTGTGTGTCAGTTTGGGTCTGTTAATATATGATAAAAATATGTGTGGCTCGCTCAGCTGGTTTATTATGTGTGTGTGTGTGTGTGTGTTTGTCTGTATGTGACACACATACATACACAAAGAGAAGAGGAGGAGAGCAAGAGACCACATGTTCCAGACAAATGAAAATAACCTCCAAGCAACCTCAAAAATCTGTTTCACAAAATATCTCCTATATGCTCTATTTGCTTTGACAGTTGCTGTCTTTCTGGGATTAAGTATTGTTTGTGAAATGGGCTCACTATGTTGTACTTGCATAACATATTCTCCCATTTTCGTCAGTTTGTCCTCTCAGAACCAGAATGGGTATACCATCCTCTCGCATCATATCAAGTCATGCACAGAGAGCACATAGCCTTTGAGGGACTGTCTGCTTTACGTAGCAGAATCAAGCATCAAAGTGTGTTGGACATAATATGCATGTAAATATATATGAAATATATACAGTATGTATATGCACTGTATAGACTGTTTTCAACAACTTCAGAAATGTCCTTAATTTATTGTAGGCATGGATAGGATGAAGCAGCAACTTGTCTGTGCAACAACATTGGACGCTTAGGGGTACCCTGTGGAGTTTTTGACCACCAGTTATGACCACTAGTTATGCTATTGACATGTATTAACATACACGCATGCACATGCAGGTGATGGAATGCACATTCCTGCTCACGGCTTCATGCAATTTTTCTGAGCAAAGGTTGGTGGTACCACTGCACCAGCAAAAAGCAGAGACAAGGAAGACAGCTATCTAGCTAACATTAATGTAAACACTGCAGGTCTCAAATTACAGTATTTTAAAAAATCAGCTTTACAAATGTTTTATGTGGAAGGAAATGCAGCTGTTAGACCTCAAGAATGCTCACAATGTGTTTCGTTGAGAAACACTGAATTTGAACATAAAAAAAACCTCCTGTTATAACCTGATATGTAGGCCAGCAATTTCACTGTAATCTCAAAATTGAAATTCCAAGCATTCAGCGCATTGATTGTGATTAAATTCAAGTTTGGACTATACATACAAGGATAGATTTTCTGTGATTATGTTGGCACACACAAACCCTGAAACACATACAGTAGGTTAATAACTTACAAACAAATAGAAGAAGTTTAAAATCTTGAAGTAAAATTCCCTGACGGTAAATCTAGGACACGATAAACAGTCAAGCCAGCAGTCAGATGCTCATGTAGCTCACTAAAGTGAGAAGCCTACCAATCATCCATGAAAAACTAAGTTAAATAAACTTGCTGTCTCAGGGAACTTTTTGTCATGACTGGCACATCCACTTCCTGGGAAAGAGGCTGAACATGCATTTTTGAATATACCCGTCGGCTACAGATCTGACATCCCACAGCACCTTGGGAACTGGAGACTTGGATATTGACTGGATGGAGTCAGGGAAATGGGAGCAGCTTTTCTCAGTGAAGTCCTTGTTTGACTTAAATAGGTTTTGTCATGTTGTTGTTGTTTGTACCTTATTTGGCTTGAGGTGCTGACAACCATGAGTTTGAGAATTTAGTTTTTCAAAAGACATAAATAGTATAGTGGCAATTCTAGCGTTCAGCATTATAATTGGACTTAGAATGGGAACAGAGTGATTTGAGTGAATCCAGGGTGAAACAGCATATGGGACTGTTGAAACTTCCATTTTGACAGCATTTTTTTTCATATATGAAAGAAACGCTGGAATGCCTTATTTTGGTTATTTTGAAGAAAAACAGATGAAGGGCTATGTAGAGGCTTAATGAGATGTTGTAAGATTGCCACAAAAATGACGCAGTAGTTTCCTACATAAAAACATGTAAATAGAAGAACTTGCAGAACCTCTAGGCAGTATTTTTTCTCACTTGTAGAAAAAACAACAATTGTAAGGACTAATATCAGGGTGGGTTTCTACTTGCACCAATGGATCCTTGGCTGAACATGCTGCCTTCCCAACACTTCATCCCTGGTCGGCGGTTATGTAACAGCTCACACTCTGCTCTTTCTGGCACGCTGTGTACCACAGCACATGTGGCTGAAAAGATTGTTTGTTGCCATGTAGTGCTCCTAAACTAGCTCTACTGCACTCATCAATACACAACATCAAACAGGGTTTCCTGTGATGTATGAAACATCAGGGCTTCTCTCCCTCTCTTTCTTGTAGGCACGCACACACATGTATATCTCTTCCTGTCTTGTTAGAAATGTGGACATTGAAAATGACATCTGCAGTCTGTCTCAGTAAATCCCTTCTATGGATACTACATGTTGAAATGACACACACACACACACACACACACACACTATGTATGTTAAAAATATGACTATTTCCTGGATGTGTGTGTCAATGCATTTTGTGCATGTGGGTCTACAAAGACACAAATGCTATGTATGTGTGTGTTTTTGTTGTGCTTCAGGGATCGCAGCCAGGGCTGAACAGGGATGGAAGAAAACAATGCATCTGTGATTTTCACCAAGCACTGTGGATGCAATATGTGTTATTGCAAAATGCAATATGTCCTTTGCAATATGTAACAGCAAGGATCAAATAACAAGAGTCACGATCTTGTGTATTACATCACTTGCAGCCCTAGCACTCATAACAAGCGTCATTTGTAAAAGCCATCAGCCATTCTGGCATATGCACAGTCCTCCCCACCACGGAGTCCACTTTTTGAATCGGAAGTACCCTTAAGTAGCCGTAAAACATTAGAAAAAAACTGACAGCCATGGTGGAGTAAGAAGGTGCTATGTGTAATTATTAAACTGAGTGAATGTTTCCATTGTCATCCCTGAGAGCCTATTATTGCAGTCCTATCTACTTGAGGAAGTTGTGGTTTGCTTTGTGGGACAGGCTCTGTGGAGGTGCCACTGGCTAGTTTACTGTGAACATAAAGCTCCCCTCATAGACAGCTATAGTGTGCCTCTCTCCTTTCTTCCTATGTGGGAGGAGGAGATTGTAAATCACCAGAACAACTGCAGCGGCTGTGTGCATGTAAGTGCAAGGGAGGCTGTCATAACAACAGTCATAATGAGCATCAGTACATAAACTATGTTGGAGAGAGAAAGAGAGAGCGGGAGAGAAATGGAAAGAGGAAAGAAAGGAGACAGAGAGTGATACAGGAAGAATGATGTTGAATTTATGAGTGCGGAATATGCTGTGCTGCCAAGCTGCCAAGGAGAGGACAATACAAAGTGATCATTATATTCCCACACTCAAAGCTACTACAGAATGTGAGAATCCATTAAAACTAATAACTAATATCCAGTTCCACAGCACACTTCCTGCTGTGTTAATGTTTCCTCATTTTGAAGATTTCTTGTTAAATCCATTTCTTACAGAAACTGTTAAACACGCAAGATGCTCAAAATAAGTCAGTCAGTCTATTAATCAATCAGACTGTCAATGATCAATTTTGCCGTACTGAGCGAGGCACTGTGATCACCGCTCTACAGTAGCTTGTAGCTATCTAAACGAGTGAGAGGCAAATAGAACAGGCTACAATTATCTGCCAACATGTATTGAAACAGGTACTCTGACCTGCTTGTCTTCTCAAGTCATCTTACCCCAAGCCACAAACAGTTGACAAGCCTCAAGTAGTCGTAATGACCAGGGTCCCTTGGGCCAAATGTAAGCATGTAACTGATATTTACACTTATTGCATAATAGTTAATATGCGGATTGTTTGGCTGAGTTGTGTTGTTTTTTCACCACAACAAGATGGTGCCACAAAGCAGAAATAGAGCATAATCTATAATCATGTATATAGTCTATATTTAGAACAACATGTGGGTTCAACTCAGGTCCTCTCTGCTGCTGACTCCTTTTTTGAGGACTAAATCACATACTGTATCTTGATGATGGCTGATAAAACTTCAAGTGCACTTCAATTTCACTTGGAAAACTAATCTCTGAAATTAGAGTTTGAAGTATAGCCTTTTTACTGAAAAAATACACATTGGATGAGGAAACCTAATAGCAGTAAGAGTTGCCATGAGATAGTGTTTGGGTTAACTTCAGTTATTAGTCAGGAAAACAGCTTACACAAATAACAGGTAAATCCTGCACTGGTGAGTGGTGAATTTCAGCTTGCAATGCAGCAATGGCCAGTTAAATGTATGGAGCTGAGATGTATGAAGCTTAAAGTGACTGCTCTATCATGTGAATGGGTGGGAGCTGGCACTCAAGGAGTCGACTGGGGATCTGATCTGTGTGGCACGAATGACTTCATGTTCCTCCATGGACCACCACTATGCGCTCTATGTCTCTAAACTGAACACATTATCTGTGACAAAGCCCAGCCCACACGCTCTACAGTCCCATCCAGATGATGTGTGCCCAAAAGTACTCCTGCAAAACTTCAAGTTTGTGTTTCATTACTGAAAGGGCACATTTTACAGCCAAAGTCACTGTGTGGGCAGATTTCTCAGACAGAGGCAAAGATTCCAGACAATGCTATATCCATAGTATATGCTCGGTCAGTCAGCCCGTCAGGCAGCCAAATTGTGCAAAATCTCATATTGGCATTTCATGCCATGGATATTACATTATCAGTCTGATATGATTTGACTGCCAGGGAGACTCATGAATGCCAAAAGTGTTCATAAGTAACCATCTCACATTGCTCAAATGAATAACAACTCACATGCTTTGCGCTTGTCAAGACTTGCCTGCCCCATAAATTGAATATGTACAATCTATAACTGTCTCAGCCTCTATATGTATCATTATTTTCTCGGTATTATAGAAAAAACAAAAATCCCACTTCCTTATGTTGTGTCTTTTCCAAAGAGGTCAGCGGCGATCAGTGTGAACTTGTGGGGAACAAAAAACAATTGGAAATCAAAACGAAAAAAGATGCTCCAGCTGCCCGCTCTGACCTCGTCAACCCCACTCATCCTCCTAGTTGCCCTGTCCACTAACCCCTCACATCTCATCCCCACCCCCGCACCACATGGCTTCTCTTGGACTAAGGACAGCATGAAGAACTAATATTAGACTTATTTTGTTGGACTGTTATGAGCCCTCCTACTTTGTGTATGTACTGTATCAATTGTGACAACCTTCCTTTTGTCTTATAGTTGCTGTCATGCTATCCATGGATATGGGATTTCTTTTATTTCTTTTTTTCTTTTTAAAGCAAGTCCTAACAAACTAAAAGACAAAATATCTTGTTTTCATTATCTTCCGAAACAACATGAGCATTTTCTGATATGCTACCGCTATAGTTAATGTTTGGTAAGGTTTAGGCAAAAAAATGTAGACTTGGTTGAAGTGGCCATAATCAGTATTTTTATAACAATGGGTCAAATCACTATGTATAATGTGAAAGGGGTCGCTCGTGGTGATGAACCCACTTAGAATTGTCACCAAACTCTGCAGTTCCCCTTAGCTCTACACAGAGCTTTATAGCGTCCTTCAGCTCATTGTTTTGGTTTTGAGATATGCAACTTCGACATTTTGGTTCACTCTCGCTGTTCTCATAGCTTCATTTTCAGCTACAGCAGGCAGCTGCTGTCAACGAAAAAGCTCTAAATACCCACTGTACGCTACCTACCCAACACAAATGGCAGACAGCCAAAGTTAGCAACTAGCTAGGGAACATAGTGGAGCATGTAGCTGCTAAAGAAGCAGACATTTCCCTCAGTAGTTAGTGGAGACCAAAAACAGAGAGTGAATATTGGACTTACAGTTATTCACTTGGTGGCCAGGAACATAACTTTGCTCTGTGTCTGTTGGCTGTGTAAATAGGCACCTGTTTGCTAACAAGTTCACCATATCAACCTAAAACGTGATAATATGTTTATGTTGTGTTCACAGCTTGTTTCTTTTGCCCCAAAGTGGCCAAAAAATCAATTATTGCAGGTTTAAAATTAGGGAAAGATCATAGTTTGGGTAGGAAGCACGAGGGTCATGGTTTGCAAGAAAAAGCATAAAATCTATCCACCCCAACCTCTTACTTATGCAGTTTTGTGAGTCTCAACGTTATACTACCATTAGATTACCACTAGATGCCCTGCTCAATTAAACATAAACATAGGTCATATTGGGTATTTGAACAAATGACTGATGATATCGTTTTTCATGGGAGGTAGGCTTTTGATAAAGTAGAAATGAAACAGACAAAGAAGAAGAGTATGAGGCTGAAGATAACGTGGTTGAAAGAAAGTGTGGTACGGACTGAGAAAAGCAGGAAAAAGAAAATTGGGGGTGATGAGGTGTGATGGGAGAAGAACAAAGATAGAGGAAGAGAATGGAGGCTTACATCCACAGGGAAAGAGAATAGAGAGAGGGATCAAAATGAGGATGACTAAATAGCGAGTACTTGTTATATATCTCTTTCTTCCCACTAGCCTCGAAGCCAGTTTTCCATTTGAGAGCTGTGGAATGGCGTGGTGAGTTTGCTGGAAGGGATGGAGGGTTGTTGGAGGGTTTTAGAGGGGGGTAAATGAAAGGCACTGGAAAGCTCAGTGGAGCAGTGATGCAAATTGCTTCTATTCTCCCAGCTCTTCACTTCCAGTCTCTGATTTCAGCACCAGCAATGACCTCCCTCTGCTACTTTCTCTCCCCCTCTTTTATCCCCCTCCTCATCTGCCCCATCCATTCCTTTTTTCCTCTTTCATGTTATTTTTTTCTATTTCATTTCCCCTCATTCCTTTACATGAATTTCCTTCCATCCACTTCTCCCTATAGCTTCCCCTTTCTCCTATATTCCCTCCCCATCTATCCATCTCCATCTCAGAGGAGTTCCTGTTGCATCTATTTGTACGTGGTAGGAACAAAAAGGGACGCGGGAACACATTGGAGGTGAGTGTGAATGGCTTAGATCATTACCACTAAACAGACACAGCCGAGGGAGCCGTCTAGAGAACATGACAGGTGTTGGATCAGCCTCTGAGGTGCTAGATGGGTTCTGAAGGGCCCCTTAAAGGATTCAGATTTGAATATCTCCTCCTCAAAGCTTGCTGACATAAAGCTTGGGAGTACTCATTTCCAAAAATATTTTGCATTCAGGTAAAAGAGCACCAGATCAACCAACAAACCATGTGATTGTGATGTGATTTTGATCTTGAATACATTTTTTTTTTCTTTTGGGGGGGAGGAATTATTTCTATAGTGCAATGACCTTGAAGAGTGTGACTGAATCCTAAAGCAGCCTGCCTCTGAATCCTCTGCCTGTATCCTCTCTCTGTCTGTCTTGCTCTCTCCTCCCCTCCTCTCTTTGAAATACCTTCAGTGGGGAGGAAATGTGATCCCTCAACCACTCAACCATATGTCCATACCATACTCTATCATCCACCTACTTCAGTTCCTCCAAAAAGCCCTCCAACAACAAGTGGCTTTCAATTTCCTGTCTCACACAGTCTTCATGCCGTCAGCGACCGGGTATGTGGAACCTGGCATAGGGCACAGCATTTCCAAAGAGGCCTAATAATAAACATGCCGATCCCCACAGAGCCGAGTGACATATATTCCGCAGTCTCTGGAGATTTGTGTATGGAGTCTTTAGGATTCAGCTCTGTATCTGGCTAACAGCTTGTGCACTGCATGTAGTAAATCTGCAACAGGAAAGCATACAGGGGCTGCTGCAGGGGTTTCATTTGGCCCGTTTGCTCCAGAACAAATAATGTTGATTTTTTTTTTTTTAACACAACAGTCAGACTGACAGCTTAAACAAAAATCTAAAAATAGATCAAAATTGATATATCAAGAATATATCTATAACCAAAATACTATGTGTTTGAGGTCATTTGGAAACTGTGTTGCCATTCCACAAGAGAACACTTACAAGTTTATTTTTCAACTGTAAAATGTTCCACTCAGTACATGCCATGGTCACAATACTTAAATAACCAAATTTAAGGGATCCTTGTCAGAAATGTCTATAATTTTCAAAAAACAAATATTGATCGGAAATATAGGATCTTTTAAACTCTAAAATGTTATTTTCATACAGGCCTCAAAATACTAATATCCATCGAGCTCTAATTACTTAAAGCAACTCTGTGAAACTTTTCATTTTGTGTTGACTTTGGCAGTCCCTGTGAACAAAGGCTGTTTCACCTAACGTTAGGTTACATGTTTCCTCCGCTTCACTCTCTGCTGCAAGGAGACTACTTCCCTCGAAGTCAGCAAACCCCAGTGCCATTTCGTCTGATGTCGCGACCACCTGACCCGGTGCCATCATAAGAATAACTATTAGAAACTCATAGAAATAGCCTTCTCGCTGTTGGTCTCGTTTGCTTATGTAGGTCATATAGAGGCATCAGTATTAAACTGAGACTGTTTCATAACCAGTTAAAAACTNTCTTAGTACACTTTTTGTATTTTTCTTCCCTGAAGACTATTTCCTTAGTTTATGGCATGTCGGAAACTAGATGACGGATTTCAATAAAGCCCAGACCCGTGTTTGTTTACTTGTACTTTGTCCAACCCCCCTTTCCATCACACTGTTCCTCTCTCTCTCTCTCTCTCTCTCTCTCTCTCTCAGTGTCTCTTATCCCTCTCTCACTGTATACGTCCCGTTTTCCTGCCATACTCTTTCATCATTTACTCTGGCCTGGACATAGCTTTCAAGAGAGCTCGCTGCTGAAGGTGAATCAAATTTAGAGGAACCTTTTTTTTTTTCCTCAGAGCTCTCCCAAAGCAGAGGTTCACAGCTTTGCCAGTTGGCAGTCGTGCAGCTTAACTGACTACATACAATTTATTAGAGTCGATTGGAGCATCTGCAGGCCCTTTTGTGTCCCTGGAGAAGAGTAGAGTGGAGTGGCAATTCGGAGAGGGGGACGGTTGGTGTGTGCATGTGTGTGGGTGGGGGTTAATGGGGAAGAGAAGAGAGCGAAGAACAGGACGCAGATCATTAGGGTGCATTTGAATCCCACTGGAAGACGAGGGGAAGTTTATGGAGATTTTGGTCTCAGCTGTCATTCACACTAGACGGAAGGTTAGCTGGCCAAAGAGACGAGGCAAAAAAAAAAAAGAGTCTGTGCACGTCATTTGTCCCACTTACTGCTTCTCCTGCTTGAAGAGATTATGTGTGTGGGGATGTGGGGGGCATGAATGCACACACATTGGGTATGTGTGTTCATTTTAGTCATTGTGCAGCTAAATATGTGTAGTTTTACTATAAACTTGCCAAATTTCTGCCTTTCTGGTGCTGCTAAAGCTCTTGACAGCTGTCCTTTGACTATCCCACATTCTCAATACACATACAAATACACTAGAGGAGTCCCACACCTCATGCATTATGGAGGTCTGGGGAACTGAGGAAGAAGCTTATTGCTATTCAGACAGATTACCAAGAAGCATACACCACATCTACACATTGTCAACAATGAGATAATGCAATATATAGACATCTGTGGATCGATGGCAGGTATACAGCCTGAGTGAGTACAGAAAACTATCAACCTATATCTGAACCACAAATCCATGCATGTGTGTCTGTGAGTGTATGTGTTTTCTTTGTCCATGTACAGAGTTGTGTGAGTCCAGATTTGATGGCCTGCATACAGTATCTCCTTGAGCAAGGACACCCTTGAAGAAGCAATATCTCCTCACAGTTGAACTGACCTACAAGAGACGCAGGGTGCTTTAGGAGGGTGTCAGCTTCAGAAAATGTGTGTGTATGTGTGTGTGTGTGTGTGCTTGTCTGTGTGTGTGCACGTGCAAACCCATCCAACAGTGGACCTCTGTGTCGTTACACATTCACCAACAGTGGGCTGACGAGCCAACAGGAAACATTTTGAAGGTCCACTGTTGGTCATGAAAAAATAAAGTGAATGCGTTTAAGGTTACAAACAAAAAATTAATGTCATATCCCATTCACACAAGAGGTCACAGAGGTCATGGACTTGACCTTTGATGACATCACTGCAGTCCTGCTGAGATTGGATTTCTTACACAATCTTTTTGATCCAAAGTGTCTGAGAGAAAGTTTATGTGATGTGGATGAAAATCTGAAAATAAAATAAAATATTATGTCACATTCATTTTCAGTCTTGTTCATGAGTGATACATGACTGCAGGTGTGAACTTCTGATTTGATGCTCTGTGTTGAAAAAGAAGATTGTTTTTTTCTTCTTTTTGCTGTCATTAATGAGTTGATGTTTTTTGTTACATAATTTTCTTTGTAGACACAAAGATGGGATCTTGTTGACTGAATGACTGCTGTGGTGTACCTATTCTCACAACTGCAACTCATGTCTCTAAAATCAGAATAATAGAGAAAAACTAGTAAACCTGCACCAGCAGAGTTTAGTTTGCACTGTTGCTTATTGATAGAGAAGTGTAGTGGGCAAACACAATGGCATTCTATCATGATGTCATGACTGTGTTTAAATCAATAACACTATGTTATAGGACCTCATTTTTAAGAATGCTAGCCTTACTTTATTTTATATATAATGAATTAATGTGGAAATAAAACTAGAAATAATTAATGTAATCAAATTTAAGGATCATTCATATAATTAATATGTCATTTCCTATTTGGATGGATATATTTGTCTAGAAGAGCTTCACTGATATTGATATCAGATCGAGTTACCTTAATCCCGTCAGGAGCATATATCTGTGTGGTTTTGCTCACTGTTTCCCAGTAATAATTACAACCCTGATTACCTAGTGTTTTGCTGCTCATAATATAAGTAGTTGTATTTCTTGTTATTTTCATTAGCTCAGTGTAGAATCGAATACTGTGTGACAAGGAGGTAGAGAAGATTTTGCTAACCTGATAGATGCTACTCCTCAACACCAACATCCAGTCATATTTTGGAACAGAGATGATGAAGGAAAACTTATGTTTCAAGAGGAAGACCCCACATATTTTCTAATGGGCTGTTTAATGCCAGCTACAAGTCAGCATTCTGTCTTGGTTGGTCTGCTTTAACTGATGAGTATGTGATTTAACACTATCACCATACCTGGTCCCTTCTTATTGTAAAAGCATAACACACATTAAAAAAGGGCCATTTAGGACATTTGCAATGTGATGAGTGATATTTCCTGTAAAAGATCATTACAGAACCACCTCCTATAATTTGTCACTGGCTAAACTGGCATCTATAGTGATGAGTTCAGTTCCTGGGGAGCAGGACAGATATTTCATTGACAAAAAACCAAACTGTAAGAAAGGTCTTTCTTCTAGCTGTAACAGGTTATTTACAGTAGAGCCATATACAAGTTCCCCCTTCACAAACAAACAAAGACATGGATGCAACCAGGTAGCACAAAAAAAGGTACAGTCTCAAGACTGCACATCTGTGGAGATTTGCAGCATTTAGAAATTACTCGTTGAAAAAAAAATTTTAAAAAAGCATTTCTGCATTACTGTAAATTATGAAAAAATACCCCAATTTAAAAACAATCTTTTTCATTTTTGTTTTTTTCAAAATGACTAGAAATAGTGGTCCACTCTTGGTCATTGTAGAATGATAGTCCACTGTTGGTAATGTGGGAATGTGTGTGTGTGTGTGTGTGGCAATGACATACAAGGATAAAATAGAGACATGGTATTGTGGAAAGTAATTCAATCCATCTTTACAGTACTACCTACCAAAAAACACAAAAAATAATATTGATGAGAGGGACATAAAATGGCTGGCTAGCTGTAGAGCCATTCATCAATTCAAGCAAACAATGTTTTTTCTTCTTCTTTTTTGTAACTTTAGGAAACAGATGGCTCAAGAAAAACATCCAATTCAATGTCTTTCATTCAAACTGGCTTGAATGAAAACCACTGGAACCTCCAGATACAACTTTCACGAACGAAGGTAAAGGTGCTGAGAGGGAAGAATGTGATACAATCAATGCTGGAAATGGAGAAAATTTACCAGGGAAACCTTACTCTGAAAGTTTGACTATTTTTTTGTAGAAGTAACAGTCTTCATGAAAAAAGTTAACATGGAGGTCTGTGGAATATCTTCAGTTACAGGAACCTTTACTGTGTTTTTCAAATGTCACTTTTCAGCTCTTTAAATACCAAAATTTAAAGGTGTGTGGCAGACGTCTCATCAGCAGATTGCATCGTTACCTCATGAAGGTGTACATATAACTTGTATAAAAAATTTTCATTTCAATACAATTAGTACTTTTATTTGTGATGGCAATGATCGATGATTCATATTTTTGTTCTTCTTCTAAGACGAAGCCCCTCTAATTTTATGTTAAAATGTTGTATGTTAAAAAGCTTGATAAAGCATTTGAGAGAGAGAGTCATGGAGATCTGGTTTCATACGTGTAAAAATGAATAATATTAACTTGATGTGAGCATCAAGTAGCCTTAATACCCATAGTACTCTGGAATGAAAGTGCACCTCATACAAACCCACACATACATAGTGGTCAACACTAATCCTCACAATGTTATTTGTTTTTCCAGGGAGTTGTTCCTCTCCTTATCTCACCCTAACTGACCTCTTTGACTGGTCAGAGAGATCAAGATTATAGACTTGTTTTTCACTTCACTGCCAAAACAAAAAATCTTCAATCCCAGTTTTACTTACAGTATTTTCACTTTGGGGGAAAAAAATAAATATACCAATAAAACACAACAGAAAACTTTTTGTAATCCTTGTTTAAAGTTGTTTAAAGTTTGATATTGATTAAATAGAGGGGAGACTGACTGCATATACTGCAGAGAACATAACTTACACTGCATTGTCCCATATATAAATACAAAATCTTCGACTCCACAGAAGAGGAGAGGGTGATAAAACATAAGAGTCGACGACTTCCTCCTGCCTATTCCTGGCGAGCTCTCCCACTACTTACCAGGCAATAAAACACTTAGTATTGCAATACCACAGACATGTAGAACACACTTAGGAAATCCTAAGTGCATCAGTGTACAGAATACGACCTTATACACAAATACAAAAGGATGGACACACATTTCTTGCATGCAATCTCTCTGAGTGGGAGATGTACAAGTGGGAGAAATTATAGGAACCGGAAGGAAAGCATTTCAAAACACTTACATGCCTGACTGACTTCTCATCTAGGTTTTCTTTTCTCTTTATCTTTTCCTTGAATACACTCTCACAGTTGACAATACGAGGCTAAATAATTTAAAAAAAGCTGAAAACAGTTTCAGGCTTCATTTTTAGCATAAGTGCTGATGTAAAACTCCCTTTAATTGCACAACAGACAACAACAGCACTTATTCTCCTTTTCCCAACTGTACCACTTCCTGGAATCAAAAGAGAGAGGGAACTACAAAGGAAGCTCTTACCTAAGACACTGAGCAACAAGGCCGTGAAGACGAAGAATGTTTTTTTTTTCTAATTTTGCAGTTTAAGATTCAAATTGAACTCAAATTGCACTGTTAAAACATTGGTATATAATACAGTACATAAGTAAAATGCAGCCAACTGAAGAAAGTGAAGGGATGACAAAAGTATCACTCAAACCAAAAGCAACTGCTTCATTATCCCTCTCGACACTATCCCATTATCAGCTCTCAGTGTCATGTGCAGCTGCTGTGAAAACCAATCCACACCCGCCGGTTTTCCTGTTTGGCCATTATCAACTTCTTGTATTTTGACAAGCTGTGATAAAGCAGAATCCAGTCTTGTGCTCCATTGACAACTGGCAGCGTGAGTTTCCACACGCTGCGAAATCTGTGTTTGTGCCAGACATGAGCCAAACCACAGTGACCCCCAATTATAAAGCTTTGATGACGGAACAGCGGAACCATGTGAGTAAATCTGTTCAGCTTGAAGAAACACGCACATCAATACGTGTGACTCAAAAACACATTTATCTTACACAGATCAACCCCCCCAAAGTTTTGTTTTTTGAAAATGCTCTCAATGTGGATACCTTTAAAACTGGTGGCCTCATGTAGCTAAATGGGGAAACTGGGATACTCAAAATGATTGTATCTGATTTTCAACCTTCATAATACATTGCTGAGTACTTGTACACAGTTGCAGTACTAAGAAGCCTCCAAATCTCTTTGTGATTGTTTATTTTAAGGTCTCTATAGCCTTTCAAACAAAACAGGTGTTGTCACTGACAAATGTTTATGCTGTTGGTGGCTGCATGTGTATAAAACAGTGATTTGATTAAGACTCTCAATGCAGCAGACCAGAGATTATTATTAGCCTTGTGAACAGGTAGCATTTGTCAAATCACTATTAAATCACTGTTTAATACTTGTACAGTTGTCTGACAAAGGAAACAGAAAGATATGTCAATGACAACACCCGTGTTGTGTAATCAGCTATACTGAAACACAAAATAAGTCATCACAGTGAGAGTCGAAGGCAACCGAGTTCTCCCAGCTGAGACCAAATGGAGCAACTAGAAATATTTGTGCAGTAATATTATTTTTTCCTCGAAGTTAATCTGTCATCCGACACAATTTGCTTCAAACTCATAGCCCTTCTTCTCAGTCATTATTCAGTCAAATTGGAAAACACGTACATATACACACTTTTGGAATCAAAGAAAGTCACTCTTTGCAGTGATATCAGTATAACTGATGTCCATTGAGGATAAACATCCATGAATCCGTTTAGAGATCGTATAAAAAAGGTGCTCCTCACAACTGATTGTTATACAGTGCAAACTGGAACTGCTTAGTTTGGAAAATGTAAACAAATATACTGCAGGGGGAGAAAAAAAGAAGTTCATCCTTGAGGATTCCTCTTTTAAGCTTTGTGCAGTGCAGGATAAAGTTTGACTGATGTCGCCCAGGTGTTGTTTTCACCTCATGACCCCATATTGAAGCCTGACACTTTGGATGACTTGAGAAGCTGACAGGAAGATGACAAACTGAAGTTAAGGATCCTCTTAAAAGTGCATGCAAAATGACAAAAAGCTTATCAGACTTTTTTCATTGGCTTTCTCATTTTTTTTCTCAAAAACACTTCAAATCAACTTCGTATCATCTGGGCCTCCTCACAGTGCATGCACAACCTCCAGTATACATGGCTTTATATATTGTTGATTATGCAAAAAGGACCCATGAGCTACACTTCTCTGTCTATAGGTTTCTCATTTAATATAACAGACAGATCATACCAAATTTATTTTCGTCTGGGCCTCCTTCCATTACAACCTCCATTTTTAAAAGAAACCATATGCAATATGGCCCAGTGAGCTTTTCTGACTTGCTAACAGCTACACAGTTTTTATTTAGACTCAGTTCAGACTTATTTTTTTTGGAGTATAACCAAAAACAGAATTGGAATACAGATATTTTTGTGAAATAAACAGAATCAACACATAGAGATACAGATGGTAGCTCTGCGTTACACCCCTATGCTAGACACTGGAGTTGAGACATTGTTTTGCCAAACACTAAACCAAATACACATAACTGCATGCACACCTACACACTCAACACACGCACACATGTTTTTGACCTCTGTTAGGTCACTGCGGATGGATGAGCCGAAATGAAGCAATCTCACTCTACTCACACTTTATGGGATATCATACTGAGTGTGTCAGTCTGAACATGTTACCTTGATTAACAATCTAAAAATAGGTCCCACACAATGATGAGTGTTATCCCCACTACACAACACAGAGCAGTTTCTTACGCACTCAAGGCAGGAGTGGTAGAATGTTTAAATGAGTTGGATACAATGTGTTTTGGAGTTCATGAAAAACTGATCATTGTAGTTAAACTCAGCAACAGTGTCACAATTATTTCTAAGGCTGAAAAGAAACAAAGTCGACCCCTGATTCCCCATCCTCATTCTTGACTCTTTCTTCATTCCTCTGTCCCTGACCCTCACTATTCTCTCCATACAACATTCCCTTTCTATCAAAGTAATTAATACATTCATAAGTGGTCTCGTCTTTGTGAACTATAGAGTGGGTAGAGTGGGTGTCTCCAATGACACACACCTACAGTGACCTCAAGTTCTCATCCTTGGAGGTATGTGTGCACAGCAAACTATGAGTGTCAGATATAATCTAACACTTTTAATACATAAATAAGCGCCTGGCCCAGAGCCATTTCAGCTCTATGACTACTCCAGTCAACACTTGTCAAAGCCAAATAGTTGTCAATGAGCATTTAACGCTGTCAGTTATGCTGTTTACATAGACACTGAGCCTTTGGTTTGAGGCATTTAGTCATTTCGGATATTCCAAGAAGTCCAAGTCCAAAGTCCAAGAAGTTTGCTTGTTACCTTTGTGCCCTTCCTTAATCAATTTCCCAGCCTGCCTGCCTTCTTACCTCACATCATATTATAAGATATCAGAGTTTTTGTGGGTACAGTATAGTACCTACTCATGGATACTCTACATGAGTCAGTCAGTGTTCTAATAAAGGGAAATGAGGGTTCACAGTGATGCAAACTCTATATTCTCTACTGGAAACAAAGAATTAGGGTACAAGTGCACTCACAAATGATTTATATGGTCTGAAACCGCAATGCTTTGTTGCATTTTTTTATGTGGTTTACTTACAATTAGAGGTGGAGTCACTTTGCTGATTCAAATCGTTTCATCCAGTTCAGTTTTGATTTGTAGTCATTGTATGTAGTTTGTTCATACTTTTTCTACTTTAAGCTAGGCTGTTTAAATGCAATTCCTTATATACATCAGTAACTATTCTTAAATCAGTGACGTAGTAAGTTCTGTTGCGGCTACGTTCAGTTCAGCACAAGACTAGACCTGTACCTGCACTCTTTATAAGCTCAATGGCTCAGCAGCCACCTATCTGCAACAGAGTTATCAAATTATGATTGGTTCTGCCTTTCGTGGAAAGCTTTTATCCAGTAAGTAATGTACTGTGTATCATACCTGAGCTGACACGGCGTTTTCAATCACCAGTGTGGGGAGCTCCACTGCTTAAACCTACCGATTTGGTCGGTGACACTGATGATTCAGTATAGTCAGTTCAGCTTGAGGATTTGGTGTTAAATATTTGTTCGGACATGTACTGAACACCTCTACCTCCAATCAAACTAAGGCGCTCAAATGTCACATACATGTTTATGGGTCAGACATAACCTGTTGCCCTGTGAGGTCAGAAATTTTGGCTGCAAGGTGGAAGTGAGAATATATCTGACATTGCTGTAACACAACAAAATGTCTTCATTCCTTGACTTTAACCGCTGGACCATTTGTGTTTATTCACTCCAAACACCAGGTGTACTTTACAGACTGTAAATACGTTAGCTTTAAGCTAGTTAGAAATGGACACACCAACTGTGTGTGTGGGATTGTGTCTGTGTGTTTTTTGTTCAGTTCCTCTTGTCTCTGTATGCTTATGAAGCAGATTTATAAAGTTGTTGTTTCGCTCAAGTCGAAACATTTTCAACTCGTATGGACAACGTCTTTGCATCAATTCTTGCTGAAAATTTGTGTGTAATCGTGTCTCTCCATTGACTCTGAATACAATCGCACCGCCTCTGCAATTTGACAATTACATAAAAGCTATAGTAAGCTATAATTTAATTTTGTTATGATAGGTCGTATTAATGTATGAATAACTACTTGGTATTGGATTTTAACATGCATTTCCTTACAGCCTTAGATCACATGGTAAGCATCTCCATGCAGTTAGCTGGTTCACACCGATGTTCATTAAATTCAGAAAGTGTGACTGGTATTGTTTTCACCAAAACAACTAACCCAAAAACTTTGAGCTAGTGAGTGTGAGCAATAGCACACAAACAAACAGAGCAGTAGGGACAGTGAACTGAGAGATGCCTGAAATGGTAGGCCAGCCGATTAACCCACTTCGATTTGTAACTCTGTCTAATCCTCCCTGCAGCATGGCCCCGGCCTTGTGTCGTTAACAAACAGGCAAAGAGAACGCAAAAGTAAGAGGGAGACCAGAGAGTGAGGGAGAAACAGAGCGACGAGCGAATGTAGCGGAGGAGAGTAACAGCTTGACATAGGACAGGTGTGGAAATTATTGCCCTGCAACGAGCGAGAGGTACAATGGCAATATGCTGTCAATTCCCCACACTCTGCCCACAGAAGAAAACAAGATGCTGCTGTTTAACAGACCTACAGCTGCAGGGAACGGGCTGTTGTCTGATGGCTAAACATCCACCTCATCATTCACTGTCACAGGCAACAGTGAATCAGATGCCTAACTAGTGAGCTTGTTTAACCTGGGGGAATTGATTACACGCCTTCCTTCCCCTGACATTTAGAGCTGTGTTACTAATTGTACAATAAGCAGTGTCTGTAACATTAATAACGATCTAAGCAGTACATCTTTGGTGCTTTATGACAGCGTGTGTGTGTGTGTGTGTGCTGTGATGGGTGTATATCACTCCATTTATCAATGTTAGATGTTGCAGATTATGCTCAAAAGTTATCCACATTTAAGTTGTATAACAGAAAAAAAGGATTATGTGTGTAGTGATATGGTGTTCAGACGACCCTGATCAAACACATGAAGAATTACTTCACACACAACAGTGTTGCTGCAGGGTTCTTAATATGGCTTAATGGAGTCAGCTTTAATAGTAATAGAGAGCTTGTTTTGCAAAAGAGAACTGAGAGAAGGCGTTTTCTACACAACCAAGGGGTGAGCATATGCCGACATCACAGCTGAATTTTTAGTTATATAATTCTTTTCCCCCACATTGTCTTTTTACATTGTGTCTTTACGATTCCTTTTACAGGAAAGAACCCACACGGGTGCTAAATTAAGCCATGCTTGCAGCTCTGTGAGGCTATTCAGATATATAGATAAAAAAAGCCAGAGGATCATCAATAAATACATGTAGATGCAAAACAAATAATGAGCACAAGCCTGAGAAAGCGAAATAAAAGTATAAGAAAGGGAGTGTGGCAAGGCCGCACACTATGGTGGAACATGGAGGAAAAGTACATTTAAAGAGTATTCACAGAAAAAAAAGCCAAAGTTTGGGCAACTGCAGACACCTGTTGTACGGACTACTGATGAGATTTAAAGAGATACCTGCAGTGAGAACAGAAATAATGGAGTTCTGGTTCTTCAGTCGCCATTTAGCCAGACATCTTTGTACACACAGCGTATGAGATTTTGACTGCACAAAAACCTGGGGTAATCTTGTCATGGCGACAGCTGCTCCATCTACCTCTCCTCCCTCCTCTGCCTCTAGTTCCTCGCACTCTTCCCTGAGTTGCGAATTGTGACCTCTTTCAGATGCACCATTCCTCACCTCACCAGTTGCACCTCATCTGTGATTAGCTCTGGTATGTATAGTGGATAGCTCACAGTTAGACTCTGCCAGATCGTCTATGTTGTCATGTTGCCTTACTGTTCCAGCCTTCATTCTGTTTTCCCCGTCTATACTTGTTTATATATGGCCATCTGTCTGGCTTTTGATTTGCTGCTTATCGCCCTCAGTATTTTGGATTTATTTGCCATATCTGATTGACTTTGTTTCCAGCTGTTAGCCCGCCTATTGACCAAGTAAATACTGAATCATCTCCAGAGTTTTGGGTTCCAACTCTGTGATCCAGTGTTGGAATTATTTAGTAATTCTGTACGTTGATTGTTGTAATGTATTTGTGTCAGGACAACTAGTTTGTCTAATGCAGAAAAAAAGGTGATACTAAAGTAGTAGTAGTGTGAATACTAACTTATTGGTAAATCTGGATTGATCATTATTATTTCTGAGAAATACACCAATGTTTATTGTCATTTATCCTAAAAGATAAGTCTAGTGTTATTCTATATTTCTATCTTCTTCTATATTCTATATAATTTGTGATCTCCTTATACCCTGTCTGTTGCAGACCCCCAGGCCGACTCGTTCCAATACTGACTACTAAAGACTTATTTTATTTTGAGTAATTTCCTAAAACAGCTGGGCACTGTAGTTTTTAGCAAATGTCACTCAAACTGGAGTAACAATACAAATGTGGTACCCTACTGAGTCTTTACAGCAGCAGGGCAGTCAGTGTATGTGGAATCTACTCAAAACTGCAGTGCTTATGTTCATTGTAATGAAGAAACATGTCACTCGGAATGGCTAATTTATGTTTTAATAGTTTTTGAACAACAATGGAGGTCTTCATCTAAGTTATGGCTCCAGAATATGAATTACAGACAATATTACCAACAGGCAGCTGCAGAGCTAGACTTGCCGCGTGCTGCTCTGATAATAACACTTTACAAAATGAGGTTGACTTGCAGGCTGAAATGTCTTGGACATTCTTATACTTTTTTTTTTCTTAAATTGATGTTCTGTGAAGTACACACAACAACATACCAAGTTGTATTGCTGTGCCCACGCTAAGAGCAATGACTGCTGTTGCTTATCAGCATTCCAGTGGCAGAGACAGGTGCTCACACTGATCTAATGTTTAATGTGCACTTTTTGTCATATGAGGGGAGCTATAAAATGCCACTTTGTTATTGCTTTTACATATAGTTATCCTAGTTTTATTTGTCTTGTTCCTCACCCTCCATTTGAAGTGGACGGGGGGGAAAAAAGCCTTCCTATTTCCTTCCTTATTTTATCATCATGATCACATCATCATCACAGCAACACAACCACCACCTTCATCATCATCACAGCAACGCAACCACCACCTTCATCATCATTTACATTGAGCTAATTGCTTCTGCTAATGAGCAAACACCAACCCATATGTTATGTATTGTCACTGGTGACATAAAAATCCTCTTTTCAGTATACAAACAACCCACTTAATGTCTGTCCTTTTACTGCATTCAAGTGGCACATGAGTGTAATCTAAATGGATTACTAAAACTCTAAGGAGGCATATGTATCTAAACACACCAGCATGAATAATGCAAGTTGGAGCATGGGTTGTTTCAGCACTATACTCACACAATTCATCCACTCCTCCTTCACTGCCTCCAACATCCCTTGTGACTTTCCTCTGCACAAGCTTGCTTTACTTGTGTGTTATGTATACAGCTTCGGTGTATGTTTCGTGTTTTTCTCTTTTTTCGCTGAATCTGTGTAGCAGGTCATTGTCAAGCTCTGCAGGTGGGGAAGAGGAAGCCAGGTGGAAAAGACATGGCTTAATGAAAGGGTTATACAAATGAAACAGAAAATTACAGAGTAAGTGGGTTGAAAATATTTTGCCACCTAAGGCGTGCCACGCATCAAAGCCTAATAAATAAAGGACTAAAAAAGACAGTCAAAAAAATAAATCTTCCCTACAAATACTAATGGAATGAGTGAACATAACACAACATCACATAGATATTTGATTCAGAATGGATTAATTAAATGTCGCAAATTACTGTCTGGAATTTTAATGACTTTGCTTGACACTGTGGCAGACTGCAACGCACGCTGCTAAACTCCCTTCACGGATCTGACTGTGGGGTTACTGAGATGAAGAGTGGGCTGACAGCAACACACCACACAAAGAAAGAAAATTTTGACATATTGTGTCTTAAAGTATGGCTGCTTAAAGCTGTACTAATCAGCATTTGTATGTTAGGAATAGGTCTGATGACTACATGTAATGTGAAAGGGATCACTCGTAATTATGCTTATTGTTTTGGGTTTTATTGCCCATGCTTACTGTTTTGGTTCAGTCTCACCACTCCCAACTACCCAGCAGGCAGCTGAGTGAAAAAACTCTGATGAACGCACTGGATACCACCTGCCCACCAAACTGCAAACAGACAAAATAAGTGACTACCTGGTGAACATAGTGGAGCATTTAGCAGCTAAAGAGACAGATATGTCCTTCAGGACTTGATGAATACCAAAACAGGGCTAACAGAAGAGTAAATATTGGATTTGCATTCATTGGGTGGCCAGAAACAGGACTCCAAAGGAATGCTAATGCTGTTTTGTGTTTGTTGGATGCGTAATTAGGCAACTAAGACATTTGCTGTATCAACTTTGTTAGGTGATAATATGTCACAGTTGTGTTTTCAGGTTTTTCTGCTGCCCACAAGTGGCCTAAAAAAATCAGAAACTGCTTTAAGTTTAAAGGTTTTGTCACCAACATGGCAAAAATAAGTATCCATGCTTGTCATTGAAATGACTGAAATTACTTGCATTCAGTCTCCTCCTCATAGATTGTGAGATTGTTCTTGTGTAACTCTTAATTGAGTAATCCCTACTGTTTTACAGCAGAGTCGGTACAGGGATTATATCAAGTTGACACTACTGCTAACAGGAAGGAAAGGGTTAACTGGTCATCTAATCTCAAATTTAATAGGTGTTTTTAAATGCCGATTCTTAATGTATAAATTGCCTATTGTTTTCTTCCATCCTAACTTTCCACATGCGGTTATTAAATATGCAATGAGGTTCCCTCTCCACTGCACTGCACTATAAGTCAACTGGTATCCTTTAATGTATTTTAAATCCTATTCAAGCCAATTTGTAATGAAATTGTCTCGGAGCAGGAGTTCAGAGATGAGTCTAGGTTGTCTTTTAAGTCAGACCGATGTATCATCTATCCTAAGCAGTGAAAATAAATCAATACTATTATCATTAGAGCCTAGCTTTCTTCGTACATTATATTCGCTCTAGCTCTCTCCATTACAGCACCACGTCAAATCCTAGCCCAAGCCCGGGTGAGTTTGCCTCTGCTCTGTCCGTTACATAATTCGAACAGCTACTTTCCTGGTGGCTACATTAACATACCAGTTTATGAGGAAACATGACTGGAGACTAGTGGGGGGATTAGGATTCATGAATGTGTGTCTATACATGGGAGACACAGAGTGTACAGCCTCACTAGAGACATCGTAAGTGTACAAGTATGTACATGTCTGCCCTATATGCTACTGGAGCAGGCTTAATATAGACTGTGGATAAGAAGGGGGCACTGCAAGAGTCACTCCAAAGGACTTTAGTCACTAAAACTTTTAATGCAGTAGTTTTGAGTACTGTAATAACCCTTTACAGCCAACTCAAGAATTTGATTGGTATGATTAACCATTGCACATTTCCAAAGTAAACAGCATTCTTGTGCTCATTTTTGTTTGCAGCGTCTCTTTATGCTACACAACATCCAAACCAAGCAACCACTTTGATCCATTTTGGATCCATGTTACAATAATATTTTAAACTGTACTTGTCTACTAAATACTTTATTACCCGGGATTACGTCTGGGGACTAAGGCCAATCCCCATTTGCTCATTATCTCGTTATGAGTTTTAAAGATAGCGTGGAGATCATTTTGATAGTTTGACTGCTCATTTTACAATAGGACAAAACGTCTGCGTGCCTTCAGAAATTCACACGTTTTAATTGAGTTTACCACATTTCTTTTTATTTATTTCCCCCCCACAATTGGAATGTGTTTCAGTCTGTGAATCTTCACACACTGGCTCTACACTCTCATTAGTTACTATGCAACCATCATGGAGAAGGAGTTTGGAGATAATTTGAGTGCTGACAAAGACTGCAGAGATCAACCGTTGTGTATAATTTTGGTGAAACCCGGCCAGACAAACTTGTGTGGGCAATGACAAAATAAACAATTAAGTTGCATTCATTACGTTCAAAGATTAATTATATCATCCATATATTGATTGATATCATTAACATCACAATGAGCTGATTAAGGTGATGTTTTCCTCAGTATTGCAATTATATACTGGCCGTTAAATGTTTAAATCCATGCCATGAAAACTATTTAAATCATATTGACTTATTACTTCGGCTCATCAATTTACAGTTCAGCCCACATCAGCAATAGAATATTGAAGGCTGATGTGAAATACATTTAGACACAGCTACAGATGCAGACTTAATATCATTTTAAAGCTCTCAGGTCCGGATGAGATATTACGCAATACCACAGAAGTGCTTCCACAATCTTTCTTTCCTTTTATTATCATATGGCAGGCAATAATCTCTTGCCTTTCAGCCAACATCCATTATAATGTATCACATTTGTATAATATATAGTACAGGCCTAGTTTTCGGTGCAATCTTGATGCATTTATAGCAGACATCCCATCAGAGATATCTTCTGCTGAGCGGTAGAAATAACTGGGTACTAAAATGGGGGGCACTGAATTTCACAGTCCCTCTCCAACAATCAATAAGCTCCTCTTGACCTTTATGTGCATCAATAATGGTATTTCTGCCTTTTGGAGGAGGGTAAGAACTTTAGTTCATCCTCAGACAGGAGTATTTCTTCCCCTGTGAAAACTGTTGGCTTAGGATTCAAGTGCTCAGGAGCTCAACCAAAAGCAAATATTGAGACTTAAATGGCAGTGGAGAAAGTGCACAAAAGAGAGAAGCTGGGAGAAAGGAAAATGAAAGAAATCAACCAATGCCTACTGTATGTAATTTCCATTCTTCCTCTGACCAGTGCATGAATTAAGGCTTGCCAAGCCACTTGTCTTGGGTTGAATGTCTAACATAACATTGGTATTCAGTGTGTGTGTCCCTCTCTGTATGTCCACCTCTGAGTCATGCAGAATGAACCCTCAGCAGCACTAGGTACATGACCTTCCCTCCAACACCAGCACCGCTTCTGGCTCTCCACATGGTAACTTGTTAATGTCAGAGCTCTCTCCCCTATCTATCTCTGTCTTTCTCTCTCTGTCACATACACAGAGGTGAAAAAGTGACCCCTAGGTCTTACACAATCATATACTATCCCTTTTCGCCCTGGAAGGCTTGGGACTTTGGCTCCGACACCCAGGAACCAGTGACCTTTCATGGGTATGTAATGAACACCAGTCACAGCCTCCTCATTCTGTGTCTGGCTCCGGGCCTAAGTGACATGTAAAGTAATTTTCTACATGGTATATGATTCAGTAAAGCCAGCTATTGGTGCATAGTTTTAGAATATCTAAACAGCCATCAGTTGCTACATTTTTCGAAAGGCTTACCTTTAACTAAGAAAAGGTAGGATGGAGTTTTGGGGTAAAGCCCGCCAACATGCTTGAGTTCAGGTTGTGCATTTGGACATCAAAACTGCTTACGTGACAAATACTGGAGAGGACTTTATGTCCTCTGGGCCACGCACGCTTGAAGGCTTGCATACTTAGTTTGGTGACTCATCTAAAGTGAGCTAGAGGCCTGTGTTGTTTGTAAATGGGTTTCTGCTCTATGACATTGGTAACAAAGTGCTAAAACAGATGGTTTAAGACAAACCTCTTTGCAGTTCCTTATTTTAATGGCCCCTCAGGAAAAATCAAATAAAAACACTGTTATCACCCATTCATGTCTCTGCTTTTAATCTGAGGCCGTCAACAGAGAGCAGTGATGGGCGACTGAAGAATATATTGCTAAAACACACCAAAGCATGGATATCCCGCTCTGCCTTAATGGCTAATGGGACACTGTTGGATAAATCCCTCAGTGACATCTCTCCATTATCTTCAACCCTGTTCCTTCTCTGTTCTCTAAAGAAAGTACACAGGGTGGTTCTATCCCCGCACCAAAATAAGTGGCAGACAGAGAGCCAGATGGGGGAGAGGAAATGGAAGAAAGGAAAGTGCTTCTACACCAGCTGCTGTCCTGAAAAGTGGTTACATTTATAGGAAGGGGAGCAGATCAAAGATGCCGAAACCATTACGCACACATGTGGCCTCCTCTTTTCATGACACTCCAACGGGTCAGGTGGTAATGACTCCTCTTTCACATTAGAGGGTGTTTATTGGGCCAAACCTGACAAAGGAATGGGATGATCAAAGACGCTGCGCAGCGCTGGCTTTGTGTGTTTGGATGGAGAGTGGGATTTTTTTTGTTTGGCCATGTGTGGGTGTGTGTGGATATAAACCCCGGTCCTGACGTACTTCTGGGCACGATTAATGAAGCTGGGATATACTCTACTTTTTTTTTCATGTAAGTTGTAGTGCAGAGGAGATGATGGTGGTGGAGAAAATAGTAAACAAAGCACAACAAACTTTGGAGTGTTCTGTTGGCTCAGCTGTAGGCCACGTACTACTGCATATCATATACTTGCAATACCATGGCTAAATATCTTGCTTGTACCCTCCTTTCTCTTTTGTATTTTACTCTCTGCTCCATGCTATGTAAAAAGTACAAATACCCCAAATATCAATGTTTATTTGTTGCCTACAGTAGCACAATTGAGTGGTCATCTGACATAAAAAAAATCCACTACCTTCCTTTCTGCTGAGAAAAGCTATATATATATATATATATATATATATATATATATATATATCGGATGAAATAGCTCTTATGCATAGAGTGATTAGGATTTAGATACAAATAGCATCTTACATAATACTTTAGTATTTGATTCCTGGAAATAAATCCCATGTCTACACTTACAATGTACATACTGTACTTGCAGGCAGTCTTTCACACGCGCACACACACATGCACGAACACAACGAAAGGCAGCTTTCAAGCTCTGTCACTGGTTACACAGGGAAAAACATGCCTTTAATCAAGAATTCAAGGCCGCCGTGGAAGCCTCTGTAGACCTGCACAGTGCATGTGTGCGCTTGTGTGTGTGCATGTATGTGTGCCTATGGTTGTGCAGGTCTTCTCTATAAATTCATGCAAATAGACATGGCATCATCTGTTTTCCCATCTCATCTGTACACATCAACACAGTCTTCAGGAGCACAAAGATAACAACATGAGGAACAGCCTTTGGGTGCTGCTGCCAAAAATATGGCGTGTAATCATTCCCTGACATCACAATATGACTCACATCACAGCTAGTAACACCAAAACATCTGCAAAAGCAGGACACTGTCTGTACAAAATTATAAAGAAGTTAGTTGCAAATGAAATCCTCCAACAGTAGAGGTCCACCACACAAAGAGACAATGATACAAACAAACAAAACAAAAACAAAATCTCATGCATATTACCATAAATATCCATTTTTGCTCACCTTGTCAAGTGTATCATAAGAGTCAAAAGTGACCTTCCATGATGACAAAATGCAGCCCTGAGTTTCTGTTAATTGAGGTGCAGTTCTAACATCTCATCACTAGGAGGTGCACTTGTATGAAGCAAAACTTAATCCAAATCCACTTCTCATATCCACAGCTCCCAAGTTCTTCCTCTGTCACTATTTCTAGTAAAGCACTTTTTAAACCAGCTGTAACAGACAATCTAAAACATTTATCATGAAGCGACATATATGTCAGTGTGAAACATTGCCAGGGTTGAGACTCGGGCTAATGATATAACTTTCTATATAAGACATAAAAGAGGTGATTGAACTTTTAGTCCCCTAAATCATTGATTTTGTGAAGTTAGTGATGCTTGGCTGTATATCTGCTCAGCAATTTAAGTAATAGTCAGCTTATGAGACCGCAAAACAGAGCATCCATCTATGTCAATCAATTTCAAAACCCCAAAGAGGTTGAATTTGTGTCATCAATTCTCAAACAAAACGATTGCCTTTTAGCTCTCAAACCCACAAGTCGATGCGAATGATTGGGGCAAAACACATTTACACAGACCTGCATTTAGAGGGGTTTCCCCAGTGGCTTGGGAGGGTATTCCCCCTGGTAGGCTTATGCATAGCAGGGATCATTAGTCCAGAATGGTCACCCATTGTCAAAGGAGAGGTGATAATGGCCTACTTACCATATTGACTTCTGATACCATGTCTATGCTGGCTATGTCTATATTCATTCCCACTCCAACCGGAGGACCTGGGACAGATCAAAACAACGATAAGCAACAGAAGTACTGTACATCAGGTGCAGCCTGTGTGATTCATGGACATATTTTTTTACGAGAAACGGTTAATGTGCGTGATGGGAATACAGATTAACACTTGTGAATTTAGCTCTTGTCAGCCGGATAATAGTTTACAGTGTTCATTTCGGGTGGGATTAGATGCGCTGAGCTGCGGTGAAAGTGCTGGTAATTCCCCTAAAAGTTGTTGACATTAAAGCATCCAGCCCTAAACGTATTTCCGTCGCAGTGAACACCTGAATTGGAACATGAATATAAAGAAGAACGGGCACCTATTTGTCTAAAATTCCAACAGACGTGCACTGGGAGTTAACAGCCACCTTTTTTTTCCCTTTTTCTTACTGTAGTGACTTTTCATTCAAATAAATGAGCTGGTGTATTTTATCGTCCACATTCATCCCTCAGCCACATCACTTATGTGTCCTCTCATTATGTCGCTACTCTGGGTTGTTTTGACACATCTTGCCTCGACTGTATCATATGAGATGTCAGAGACTGTGGCACCTGCAGAAGCCGATAGGCAATGTCTCTTTTACTTTCCGAAACCTAATTGAGTTATCGGCGATTATAGGAGTGATTTAAACACTGTGTTATTATACAGGCTGACAAGGCGCAAAGTCGAACAGAGTTGGTGATAATACGAGTTCATTTACCTCCGAAATCTGGCCTCAATCGTATATCATAACCTTTCAACAGTCTATCCACCGTTTCTTTAACCAAAGACATATTGCTAGGGTCATTGACACCGGCACTATGGAAGAAAAAAAGAGAGAAAGGGTGCACAGCAGATTTAAATACGAGACATTCTTGAACCATAAAGTGTCCAAGTATTTTCCGTCTGTAACACACAGTCACACTTAGTAAAAATGAGTGGAGCATCCTCCGACCCTTTCACTTACCTTTGGGCGCGCACCACGGCCACTACGAGAGGGAACAACCACACGCAAAAACACCTCATTCTTCTTATTCTGAACACTGCCATACTTGTGTTATGTGTTTTTTTTTTCTTTTTGTCAAGACAGACGAGGTCCAACTTATTCTTGCCAGTGCAGTAATTCCAATGCCGGGCGCATGCGTATTCTCGACCACAACATCAAGAAGCAGCGCTGCTGCTGCTGATGGTAGTGGCAGATGTAGTACCCAGCCACGGAGGAAATTTAAAGGAGAACCAAGACTACAAGTTACTCGGGGGCACGCGGGGGTCTCCCTGGTTTCTTTACACCCAGAGTGAGTGTTTTAGGAGCGGTGGCTGTGACGGGGAAGTTGGTGGTTCGAATCCACGGGGGCGAGGTGTGAAAATGTGGGTGGGGTTGTCTCTCTCCGTTCGCTCTTTAGACACCCGTCAGCCAACTCATCTAGCTGTCCCTGAGCAAGGCACTTAACCCCGTTGCCCCAGCAGAGCTGCTCGGGGGGCTCCCGGCTGAAGTCTGGACTGGACAGCTCCAAGTGTAAATGTACGGAACTTCTTGATCCTGAAGCAGAGCAGCAGAGACACTTCCAACTTTTCTTTAGTTTCATGAATCAATAGGTTTTCAAGTTGACCGCCAGACAAACTTTCATAAAGTGGAATGCATATATGAGACAATAATGAGACAATAATGAGATCAATAAAGATCGTATTGTCTATTATTAGGCTACACGTCGTATTATATCTGCATTTATTTTGTGTTAACTGCTGATATCGATCAGTGTTATCAGTTCCTCCGTACGTGGGTGTGAACTTGCACGTGAGGCAGATACCGAAAAAGGGAGATAAAACTGTTTCTGGAGCTTGTAGTTTTGGTGAGTACTTTCAGGTGGGTCCCACGGCACAGCAGAGGGAACAGAACAGATTCACCGTTTGCTCACTCCTTCTAAAAAAAACAAAAAAACAAAAAGAAAAGCCCTCACTATCAGCCGGTGACTCTGTCCATGGTGCTGGAACTAGTAAATTCAGTCACCCCCCTCTCTCTCTGACTCTGTCCATGGTGCTGAATGTGCTCCCCTCTCTCACTATCGCTTTCTCTCCACACAAAAAGGGGGGTTCCGTGCTATAAATGCATCCCTGCACCAACACTTGCTCACGCATCGATCTCCACGCACTCGGGCCTCTGACGAAAAAGAGAAGCGTGGCTTAATGCTCTGAGAGGCGCGGTGCCAATGCAGCGCCTCGGGGTTGGAAGCGGGATGCATGGGGCAGAGCAGCATGCACTGAAGCCTACACTCAGCACATCTCTCGCAGCCATGCACGCTCGTGGCTCCACGCACTGGTAAGCAGGATGTGCGCCACTGTGTAAACTCGGACACGAATCGTCATGGATATGGTGGGATCAGAGGCGGATGCTAGAGCAGTGAGCCCTGTGTAGGAGTCCTACAGCGGCTCTACTGCCTGACAGAGGAGGGGAACAGAAGTGATCCTACCAGGGCGATGCTAAATGTAAAAGTACAAGCAAAAAATGATGACTCTCCATAATATGATTCTACTCAAGTTGAGATTTTATTGATTTGTTCACATTAAATATTGGAATCCATTTTATTATTGGAAAATAATATCAAATTCTGCCTATTTGACCTGATGGGGGCGCTGTAAAATGTGAAGGATTTAAAAGTCAAATTAAACGCAGTTTGCACTGGGTAATAATCAATGTTTTATTTCCAGCCCCATTGCACATAATGGTAATATATCAACAGGGGGTTGGGAGACAAAGATTAATTTGGCAGCAGCATTCTGGGCTTTTAATTCACTTTATAAGCCCCCACGCATGTTGAAAATCCAATTAAAAAGTATGTAAAATATATTTACAGTATCTTGCATCTTATTACATGGAATTTTTGTTGCATTGTCAGAAAGGTAACAACAAAATCTGGGGCAGTGCAGTGTTTAGGGATTAAAAAATGGTCATAATAAGTTCCCTCAAATAGCTCAATGCACAGAAACGCACTGATTTAATGAAAGGAAGCACAAACAAGTTTGTCTCTTTTGGCAGTGCAGTCTTTGGCACAGAATATGTTGTACTGGTTCTCAAGTCTGTTTTCCTTGACATATAAAGTCATTTTACAACTGTAAAGTGATGCACCTGCACAGATGTTTTGGCCCCTGTAAAGCTTTGAACGCTCACATATCAAAGTACTTAAAGTCAGACTTCTTTTGTAACTGCGATGTATTTGCTTAAGTGCTTTTTAAACAGTGTTTACATCACTTTGTCTCCTCCACATAAAAAAGGTATATTTTGCCAACTACAAACCACTGTAGATAAGTTATGTCCACCTGGTAACTAGTGGAAATTGATGAACATCATTTATTTATTTATTTGGCATTTGTTAAAATTAGTTAATCAATTTGACACACATGGATTTTGAGTTTGCATTTGATGCTGATAAGCAGAGTTTGTCTGGTGACTGGTTGTGGTGCTACCCGGTTACCCTCTGGTGGAAACAACGAGAACTCTGGTGTGTTCCTGAGGAAGTGCCTGTGTCTGCTCCAGGGCATGCAGTCGGATCAGCACCACGGATAGCACTCATGACATTTGGTACATCTTTTCCTAATGGGGCCTGCCACCAAGTTTTATATCAATTTTCTTAAAAAATCAGTCCTATCAAAAAAAAGGACTGCTGTCAGAATCAAACTCAAAGTTGATGTTCTTCTTGCATGCACAGATTTTAGTGACTGTCATGAAAAGCAAGTCAATCTATCTAAGTAATGTACAAGTTTGGTTGTGTGGCACACAAAGGACATTATCACTATCAAACAAGCGTTTACGTATTGTGACCTCTTTTAGCATGCATTTCATATCTCACTAATATTCATCAGAGGGCGAACAGATGGTGAAACCACAGAGCGCTTCGCCAATCACAATATTGTGAGTATTAAAAAAAAGGACTAAGTTGTATTATAACCCTTCAATGTCTGTGGGTGAATGCTCACATAACTTTGAAACTGGCACTGAGGCAAGCAAACAAATATTTTGACCTGCTATGCTGTTCTTAATGCCTGATTTACTGAATTGTTAAACATTCCCAAAAGGCTTCTAGCTCTCCTATTTTCTTTCTCTATCTATGTCTTTCTGCATCTTTGCACTGAGAGGAATATAATGACTGCTTTTCTGAGCCCTTCAGTAAAACACCATGCACTTCCGCCAGTGCAATATTCAGGTTGTCCTGTGCTGATGAATAAAAAAGGATGTCCACAATGTTGGAAAAAAGGCATTCGTGTTGTTTCATGTCAGTAAACAGGGGTTTGTTTGCTGGCATCTTGGCAAGATGATGGAAAATGTGCATGTGTAGGGAAGAAGCTTGCAATCTCTCTCTCTGTCTCTCTCTCTCTCTCTTGCTCTATGTGTGTGTGTGTGTGTGAGAGAGAGAGAGAGAGAGAGAGAGTGTGAGGACTCTGTGCCTGAGTACACAGATAACACATCTCAGTCCATCGTCTGCCATGACATTGACTTTTGTTTTGCAATAAATAACCAACATGATGAAAAAACTCAAATATTGGGTTTCGTTGGGTGTAACATTTGATGCCAACAGCTTTAGTTCTTCACACATGTATAGACATACACACATGCACACATTTTGTCATGGTTTACCTTTGGCTAACCAGCTTTTTGCCCCCAAATGAGAAGTGAGTCCCTACATTATGACTCTGGAAAGACTTTTTTGTCCCCATATTGTGGGTAACAGAAGTAAATACACACACATACTACACAATTCTAAAACCTTCAAAGTAAAATGAATGCTTCAGTAAGGATTCTTGTGAAGCGTAGAGTAGCTTTTTATTCTTTTTGTGCTCAAAGATTTGGGGGTGGGGACGTTTTGATTCATCGTCCATCATTATATATTTCTAAAAAAAGAAATTTCATTACAAGAATAAGTTATTAAGATCATATTTATTATGATGGAGAATTTACCCATGTTAAATGTTGTGCCTATAATTCTCTCTCTACCCACCACATGTCTCATTTATGAATGTTTCCTCAATTAAATCTCGCTAAAGCTATTGTAAAACCTTGCCAAATATTGGCAAACTAATAAAGCCAGTGCAATCAGCTTTTATTTATTTACACATTTCAGGCATATCCAGAGGGAAGGTGGTAAGAGAAGAGGGTGGATTACTATGCAGTGCTTAATAAACCTCTACAGCTTGTGTGGAGTTTGCACCTGGTCTGTTCTCAGCAGGTAACACCTCCCTTGGATTGACTGTCTGATATCCATCCAGCCCCACAGAGATGGAGCGGCAATATGCCAAACCACATGGCCAAAATACAGTGGCATCATTTCACCCACTTACTGTCATGACTGTGTCTTTGAAATGACCATCAACACTGTGGAGATACAATAAATATATAAATGAATGGTGGTTTTGTATTTATGTTTTATATATACATGTGCTATGTGTGTGTGTTTTGCTTGAAAATAACTCATAAGGGTACATTCATGCTTGGTTGTCAGATCAAAAATTACCAAACAACAAGGCTTCAACAGTTAACATACATATCATTTATAGTGTAATCAAACACAATTTGTCAGCCAGAGATGAAAATTGCACTCTGCCTTTCCCTGTAATTAAAACACCTCTCTGTATTTCTCTTTTATGTGTACTGCAATTACAGCATTGACATTGCTGATTAGAGCTCCTTAACTCAACAGGAGAGCTCTATTAGAGGCCTGTGGAAGGCACATTTAAATGATGGTCTTCTAATTATTGACAAGGTGATTTAGGTCAATGAGACACAAAAAGAGTGACAACCAAAAAAACTGACAACCAGCAAAGTGTCATGTAATTATAGCTGGCTGGGAAATGATTGATTTTATTATTTTATTTATTTATTTACTTTTCGCTCAAGGCACTTTTTCTGGACAGGAAATACACCTAACCATATACTTAAAGTCAATGGTGGAGGAAATACACAGATCCTTTGTCTCAGTAACAGTTTCAATACCACAACGTAAAAATACTCCATTACAAGCGAAAGTGCATTCAAAATCGTACTTAATTAAAAGTAAGTAAGTATTACCAGCAGCAAAATGTTAAAGCATCAAAAGTAACAGTAATCATTATGCAGAGTGGCCTCTGTCTGTGTTAAATCATTATCGAACATTATTGGATCATTGATGCATTACTCTGTAAGCAGCAATTGTGACTACTTTAAATAGTGTTGGGTAGTGCATCGTATTTTATAAACTCAGATGTTTTGTATGTAAAATCCTAATTTAACTTGTAACTATAATTTTCAAATAAATGTAGTGAACTACAAAGTAATATATTAGCCTGTGAAATGAAATAGAGGTACAAAGTAGCATGGAATGCAAGTGCAGTGCTCAACTAGAATACAAATACCTCAAAAATGTACTTAACGGAGCTACAGCTTAATAAAACTTGGGTTTTATTTTCATAGCTCAGGTAATTCTAATAAGTTATATTGTTTGTGATAACATTGTACTCACTAAAGTAATTGCTGAGATCTTTAAAATAAGTAAATGAAATGAATAAATAAAAAATCAAAATGGGCTTAATGAGGCAACAAACAAGGGTGGTCAGACAATCAGAAATGTTGTAAAAGTTGTAAAGTGTATTTTGAAGTAAAGGCAAAAAGTGATATCCCTAATACTCAGTGTTGGGGAGTAGTGAACTATGTGTTAATTAAACTAGCAGTTTAATTACATTTTGCAGTAGCTTGCTGGTAGTTCAACTACATTCATATTTGCATCGTGAATCAAGTAGTTAAATATATATATATATATGTATTTTACAATTGCTTCTCTTCTGAAGCCAACACAAATATTACATTCCTTGAAATTTTGCCCTTTTGAAAAGCCCACATGGGATTGTTTTGTTTTATTTAGGACAGGTTTAAGTCTCAGGGGTATTCCAGCGGGATTGTCAGCTCACCAGTGAATAATATTTGGCTGTAGTTTTTAATGTTTTGAATCTGAATTTGTGAAACTAAACATTAATATATTGTGTGTGTCAGTTAGTCATAAGTATTGATTATTGCTATTTATTAACAAATGTTCAGAGAAGTTGTTGCATGCTATTTTAGAAGTTATCTAGCTAACGGAGTAATCCTGCTTGGTGTAATAACTCCACCTGGACTCTGGTGTCTGGAAGGCAGGTGTCTGACTGATGGACATTGTGTACAAAACCAAAGCCGACATTCCTGCACTTTCCCATGAATAGTGAGGTATTTTTTTCTTTTTTTGGTTTATGTATGACCAACAAGTGGGCATGTTTTGCAATAAACTCAATTGAGAGGCATTTTTCGCTGGCATGTGACTTTTTTGTAAATATTTTGTTATAATTTTGTATCACATGTACATTGTCAATTTCATCTTTTTTGAGTAGTTTAGTAGTAGTAAAGATTAGTTTGAACTACTTTTTCTAAGTAGCTTTAGTTAAACAAACTAGGTTTCTCCCNNCAAGTAGCTTTGCTGTAGTTCAACTTCTTCCATTGTGAAGTAATTGGTAGCTTGCAAAGCTATACTTTCAAAGTAGTAACACTGCTAATAATCCCTCATTGCACAGGAAAAAACAATGAGTGTGCACAGCTATGTATGGAAGTCAGTCTGTAAACTGTAATGAATGTCTGCCAACAGACAGTTTGGGCTGTAATTTTACTGTTTGCCTTTGTTTTCTCTTTCAAATAAGTTTGTTTACCTTGTCTCAGCTTGTTTACAACCTGTCTGATTGTTGCCCAATTTAACTTATTTTTAGAGATGATGCCGCATACCGAGAGCTGAACAATTACTTTGGAGAGTTGTTATAATAACCTTGAGAACCAATGGGTGGAGCATGGAAAATAAAACCCATGC